>SNQJ01S0000872.1:47698-66709 GCA_010110895.2 Picea sitchensis
AGGCAGAGAGAAGAGTGGTTGAAGGGAAAGACAAATATATGGGATGTGTTTCTTGATGATATGGGTTTGAACAACAGTGTTGAGTTGGCATTAGCCAACTTGGATCTTAATGAACTAGTGCTAGAGTGAGTCACTTTTGATGATGGGGATCCTCTTGAGGGGTCATTCTCCACATCAACAAATGCACGGATTGCATTGGATATAGGGGAGGAGGAGGAGGATGGAGGAGAGAGTAGTGGTAGTGATGCCAATCTTGATGATTATGACATGGAGGACTCTAGAATCTAGTAATTGCTAGAATCTAGAATCTAGATGGTTGATGCTCGAATGATTAATCATTGATGAACTATGTAGTATGGATGTCATTTGTATCTATATTGATGTACAAATATGCATGTTTTCATATATTCTGCAACTAATTTGTCTTTCTACATATTTTTTTGAATATAAATGCAATATATATAAAAAATTATATGTATATATAACAGGCGCTTCGCTTTCGAGGATTTTTGGAAAATGACGCTTCCGACGCTCCCGCTTCTGGCAACACTGCCTAGACTCTCTCCAGTTTCTTCAAATACCCCGACCAAGAGGCCCTCAAACTTCATTCTCATACCATCCAGTTGCCTCCAAGACCAGCTTCATTTTTTACGTTGTTCCCATTTATTAGTGGCACCAAGAGGCAGACCAATAACAGCTTGACTCCCAACTCTAGATCGATACGAACCAAGAGAACCACCCATACTTTCACAGAGACCTCAAGGGCATTGCCAGTCCATATCCCATACCAGCAATCAGAGGAGATTGTCCAAACTCCAACGGCGAGCCATACCAACAATCAAAGGAGATTGTCCAAACTCTAGTGGCGAGCCACCTCCTCCAGGCAACAACACAATACGCAGTCTAGCCCCTGCTCTACAGAACCCTCCATCTTGAGCTTCCTCCATTCATCCTTGGATGTTAGGAGAGATAGATCCAACAGACCATGACACACTTGTTTTAAAACTTATATTTCAAATCGTAGATCCACCCATATTATAATCTTTCTCCCAAATAAGCTTCCCACTTTTGGAGCATGGAGCTCGATTCTTCATGGTTTTGATTACATCCACACTTTACTTTCTACATCTTGCCTTTTATAGGAGCCGCTTTAGCATTCCCACTTTGTACTAACATAATTATACCCAGCAGTCCCTTTGACCTACTTTAGTACTCATTTGTTGGACATGAATAAAATTATCTTATCTTATCTATAGTATATACTACATAGAAAAGCAACTGAGAGGCCAAAGGTACAAAATGCAAATGGTTGTCACACCCCCTTAAGATGCGGTGGAAATCCAGATGAGACCGGGTAGGGCATGAATACTGGTAGAGAAGTTATCGCTGGATTGTTCAGTTAACAACCAATGTTGAACACCCTAGGGCATCTAAATGATTGGTTGTCATATTTAATACTATGTGATGCCTGAAAGGAGCTTAAAGTTGTTTCATGATATTTGATTCTAGGACTTTTGGCATCAACCCCAATTTTATCTTATTATTGTAATATGTTTATTAGCCAGATCAGTTTTTGTTTGTTTATGTTGGCCTTGTGGAATGGTGTTTTAGAATACTTCATACGAGGCATTCCCCTATGCCATCAAGGTGCACATAATCTCCCTATGTTGATGTTTGTATCTCGGACAGGTACTTCCGCACAGGTCTAGTGTCAAACATGTGGAAGTCGTCCAAAGGACCTTTCATGAACTTTGGAAATTCACTTTAATTAAAAGAATTATTAAGGTGAATGTCTTTTTAATTATTGAGTTAGGAAAAGTTTAATAAAATGCAATTCAATTACAATAGTGACTTAGACTTAATCTCAAGTGAGGTGAGATCTAATCTCAACCATCAATCACTTTGGAGATTAGGGTTAGGGATTCAACTCAATATTATGTTTTAAAAGAAGCCAAAGGGAAAGGAGAAGACACACAACAGCAGCAACTCAAGTGAGAGTCTTTGGGAGTCAGAGACTCACAGAGAGAGCAAAAAAGGACTTTTGCTCAAGTCCAAAAGAGGAGAGATCAAGTGAACAGCAGCATAGAGGCCGTAGGCATCCAAGTACAGCTCGGGCAGAGGCCATACAGGGTCGTGGGCAGGTCGTACAGCGTGCGGGCTGCACCGTAAAGGCCATGGGCAGAGGCTGTGTAGGCTGCAAGCAGCGCTGTACAGGCCGCAGTCAGCGCTGTACAGGCCGCAGTCAGCGCTGTACAGGCCGCAGGCAGACATACAAGGCCGCAGGCAGGCCGTATGGGCACGGGCAGAAGTACTGGGCAGTTTGGGAAACAGTCTGAGCAGTCTGGGCAGCAAATCAGGCAGTCAAGTTTTGCTATAATTGTTTCTTTTCTCAGTGAGCATATTTCCAAGTTTTTGGACCCCTTTTAAGCTTGGAATCATTTTAATGAAAAGCTGATTTTGAAGGGAAGAAAAGTTTGCTGTGTATTTGTGATTGTGAAATTGGTTTCATTTGCTTCCGCTATTTATTTCCGGTTAGTATATTTTATTCTGTGAGGTGCAATTTAATTTTCAGCAAGGAAATCACAAGGAAATAATTTATCTAGGCACTGGGATTAGAACTTTAACATCCTAGGCCTTTCGGGGTCTAAGGTGAAGACTTAAATTTGTAAGCTCAATCTTTTTCTGATTGATACAAGCATCATTTTCAAGGATAAAAACATTGGAATTCATGCCAAAATGCAATGACTGCCATTGGCAAATTGGTTCACTATGAGGTCATTGGAGTGTTAGGTTGCACATCGGAGTTCCATTCTTCATGTGGTTTGCCCCACCTGTATGTCATTAGTATCAAAGGGACAAGGTTGGGTGCAACACCCAGGCAATTTTGGGGAAATAGATACCACTTAGACCTGGCACCTAGGCCGAAGAAATTGACTATTGCAATACAGCCACTCAGGGCATGTTTCTTGAAGCACTTACAAAAAAAGGCAATCTGACCAGAAGAGTAGGCCCTGATTTCCCTACTGCTTCCATCAAAATCCTAGATTGAGGATGGCATATAAGTAGAATATTCAATAAACATGAAAGAACACTCCAATGAGTTTTTGACAGTCAAGTACAGATACCCAAATATGGTGGGGCCATAACAAATTCTCCACACTAAAGCAGTGGACATAGATACTAGATTATGGTCGTTCCAACTGTGATAATGAGGGAAAACTTGTAACAATGTGGAAAGCATGCTGAACAGAACAAAAACTCCCAAACATGTATCCGTGTATCCCAGGGGATCTCAAGAAATAGATTTAGCCAAACTGTAAGGATTTTAAAATTCTGTTTTAAGAACTAATAAACTCAAAATCAATGTTTGATTAAACAGGGTAATAGAAAAAATTCTAAATAAGAGACAAACCTCATTAGTATACTGATTTTCTCCAATATGAGAAAGATTTCACTTAATTTCTTAACTTTGGAAATAAAAATATCATAGTTGAAAATAATGAATAGTGGCATGCCACTGGAAAAAAAACAATTGTCAACTATAAATAGCAATCCAACATCTGCAAATTGATCAACTTACCTGGAAAAGAGACTCAGTTGTTCGGTCATATGGATGCACTGATGCTGTTAACTCCTGAGCTGAAGGTGGTTGCTTCCCTTTCTAAAAAACAGAATGTGGACAACAGTGAAAATGTTACTTAACAAAAGCATAGGATTCAAGACTAAGGACTCATATATCTCAGATGATTTTTTTCAAGGAAAACCTCGCAGGCTATCTGGAAGGAAAGAGCTCAACTGCCAGCCACAATAGCGGCTGATAACCCCAAGGGACTCGGTGAGATTTGAACTTGTGACCTATGGCTATCCCCTCCGCAACATGCCTAGGGCAGATGGTTGAACCAATTGAGCTAACCCTTGGGGCTATGTGTGTATGTGTGTGTGTATCATTGCTAGCAATAAACAAATGCAAGTAGTTACACTAGTGTTTGTTTACAAACCTCGGTAGGCCTTCCAATGGAAAATCCATCAAGGAGCAAATTCACAGCAAAAGAAGACTCATGTTCTGCCAGAAAATAACAGTTAAATAAATATGACATGTAACTTATCACACCAAATTAGAAGTCTGGAGGATTAGAGTATAATGCAACACAAAGGCATAATCACTAACGCAATCTAACCAAGCTCAGTATGTCTCCCCTCACCAGATGTTATAGGAGAACCTTCAGAGCTTGTTGATGAAAGTGAAAGTGCAATGCGATCACCACTCATCTTTGACAACACAACCTGCACAAGCAGATGATGTCAGTACTCTTTTTGTAAATACCCTAAAGATAAAGGAAACATTAAACATTTTTTCTATACTATAATACAATCCCAGATAAAGGAAAAAACATGCACAGAAGAATTTTAAATAGATAAAAGTTTAAAACCCCAGTAAATGCAAACAAACCAAACAATTACTATTCTTCATTAATGACCAAAAGAAAAGCCAAGTAACTGTTGTAAGAGAAAAAGTTACCTTAGTAGTAGAAAAGGGACGACCTCTGATCAGTAAGGTGCATAAGAGATGCACATGTCCTCTCTTAATTGGGTGATCCATCTATTTAGTTCTTCGATCACTAAGGTAATGAAGTGCCGAATACAACTCCACAAGTAGTAACTGATACTAAAAGAAACCCAAGGGGTTTGCTCAACTGGTTGTCACCAATGTTGTAGGCCATTTGGCTAGTTCCGTGTCGGTAAGTGCCCAGTTCGAATCCCCTAGCTCAAGTGCACTACGCTACACTGATAAGTTTACTAGGTGTGCCATCCACAAATGTGGGGAAGCATCCCTTGGGTTTCCCCACAAGGTTTTTCTCAGGGAAAAAAGAAAAAGAAAACAAAAACTAGTAGTAAAAGAGAATTATGAAAGTCGACCAAGACTAATGAGCCAAAAGAAAAATAGATAAGATAATATTATTAATGTCCAACAAGTGACCACAAAGGTAGGTCAATGGGAATAACAAGAACAATCTAGTGTAAACACAATGTGGGAGTGCAAAAGTGACTCCTAGATCAATGCTGAAAATAAGAAACAAAAAAAGAGGAAAACCATAGCTAAGTATCTTCTATCTAGGAACCATAACCTAGTTGCTATAATGATCCCAAGCCATTATGCAAGGATCATCACGGTTTTGGTGTCTTTTTAAACTTTTTCTGAGTGAGGTATTTCGTCAAACAGTTTGTTGATCTATTTGTTTACTTGTGTTTATATGTGTGTATGCAGCAAATAACAAGAATAGACAACCATGAAACATACCTCAACCATATGCAATATGATAGACAAGCCAAAACATCTCAAATCTTATTTTATTCATAAGATAGAAGAACCTGCTACAATGAAGATGCCGATCTAGAATGCTCAACAGATGGCCAAGAAGATAGACAATGGATAACAAGTATGAGCTGCTACAAAATGCTCCCGATGATACAAAATAAGTCTCCAAAGGCTGGATATAAGATGAAGACCAATGCCAAGTGCCAAACTCCTCAAGCTGGAAGATGCCACACCCTGCTGCAGTGCTGAAGCTCCTCAATATTTCGGCCCTGCTATCAAATATGTCCAATCACCCTGAGAAATATGCCAACTGATAGATCAGGCAACTGTAAGGACAACCCAGGTGTCCAAATCTCCAAATCCACTCTCAAACCCTGTAGATCTGAAATCTTCCACTGAATGGTGCGCCCCACTGGATGACTAAAGCCCTAGATAATTCGGCCCTGCTGAAGGAGGCCTCCAAATGCTCTGAAACTCTCCAGAAATATAGATCGAGACACTACAAGTCATTAGGTGAAGTCTCAGGGTCAAATCTAAAGTGTAACTCCTCCAAACTGAACAGATCTGAATCTCATAAACGCCCTCCTTCTCTTCAATTCGTCCCACTACTCTAAGAAATCATTTGAACCATGAAACTCTCTCAGAAAGCACTAGGAATGATGGTGAAGACCCTGCAAGAAGAACCCAAGTGATGGAATCTCCAAAAATCCTGCCAATCTCCTACAACGAATCTCTATCCAAGGATGGTGCGCCCCTCTTGCTGGAAACCCTCAACTGGTGCGCCCTCTCTCTATCTGCACATGAAACTGATGTAGAATCCTCCTGCAACTGAGTAGATCTGGAACTAGAATGCCCGATGCTTAAGATCCTCACACTGGCCCAGGTAGATGCAGGAACTAGAATGGTGTGGGAGAGTATTGCATCTCAAGACCAAGCTTGGGACAAGCTAGGTGGAATATCCTCCTGCAACTGAGTAGATCTGGAACTAGAATGGTGTGGGAGAGTATTGCATCTCCAAGACCAAGCTTGGGACAAGCTAGGTGGAATCTTTCACCACCGAATCGTCCTCTAGGGTTTGTTAAGTCAAAACCCTCAAAACCTCCAAGAGATGGGCTCACTAGCTAAAGCCAGATATCAAAATAAGATCATACATGAATCAAATGAGAAGAGGCCCTTGCCTTTCTTTTATACTTTTGGCTCACCTTGTCCCTCCAAAGTGACTTTCATTTTATTAATATTTAATTAATTAATTAAATCACTTTAATTAATTAGTTAACCTTTTTACCTCTGAAAAGATCCTTATCTCTCCTTGTGGCTTCCCTAGCCACTGAAAGTCACTTCTAGCCATCCCATCCTGTAGTGTTGCTCCTCCCGATTCCAATGAGCTATTACACTAAGAGGTTCCTCCAAGTAATGTGCCCAAAATGACCTCTTTAGTGAATTTCATTGACTTATAGCTCAAAATAGTCAAAATCATGGAAATCGTCGAAATGCAACGGAACCAAAGCCGACCTGTGCGGAATGGCTCATAATGATGGAATATGACGAGCAATGCAAGATGGACCCCACAATGCCTCTCAATAACCCATGTACTCGCTATAACCTCCATCTGGCTACTCTAGTCATCATAATCCTCTGCACTGTGATGATGTCCCAAAGTGGGGACATTACAGTTGCCCAGCCAAAAGATGAAAGAAATTGTAGATGTTGTGATACAATAAGAGGGCTAGAGACTGAGTATCTCAGTACTGCACAGAAAAGGAAAGGAAAATGTCAAATCATGCAAGTCCTAATGATCAAGGGCAAGGGAGGGGACCTAGGTGTGGGCTCATTACCATAGTCATCAATTACTATGAAAGGGCCAATTCTCCAACAAATAATTTCCCTTATGTAGTGACAGAAGTTAAGGGGACCCAGTTGTACGATTTTGGGAGGATGACCAAACAAGGAAGCCTCACTCTCTTATCATCCAAGGGCGAGGGAAAGAAACTCTGAATAGAACTTTGGTCACTCGGCTAAAACTAGAGGATAATCCAGCAGTTCGATGTTATGGATCTAGGTTCTTCTAGATCCAGTTCCTTTACCGGTCTACTAATGTGCAACCTGTGGTCTAGAAAAAAAATCCTCATAGACTTCAAAGATGTAGATCAGCGACACGAAGGTGAGGTCATTAAAAAAACCTAATGGCCCCGAGCCACTGATTTGTGAACTAACGTATCCTAGACCTCTGCCTAACACTGGTTTCCCCGCCTAGACGCAACAACGTGGAAGTAATAGGTGATCCTCTCAAGAGCCTCGACCAAAAATGGGGCCTACAAACACTGAGATCTATATATGAGCACTTCTCTCATTAAGAAAGCAAGGTAGCTCTAGTCGAGATATCAAGACAAAGTGGATATGGACCCCCCCTGAATCTTGATAAAGGCAGTGGTAACGACTATGGATCTCATAGTACAATGAGCATAAAATGAGATGCGTCTCCATCTCCAGCTCTTCTCGGTTGCAAAGCACGCGGGTCCTACTAAGGCATAGTATGTGGTGATATGTCTCCATCCAAAGTCTGTCGACCCCATCCAAAACTACCCTACAATGATCCTGAGAGTGTACATCCTGTTAAATTTATAGCAGCTGCAAGAGCCATTCTCCGGGAGGATGGCAAAGACCCTAGCTGAGGTCTAGGGCCCCCAGTGCACTCCTGGGGTATTTGGTCTGGGACCAAACAGTCAGTGGCAAGGCAAAAGACCCTCCTTAGGGCCCCCAGTATATGACTAGGGTTCTTAGTCTGAGACTAAGCAGCTAAAGCCTCTAGATATGTCTAGGGCCCTTGGAAATGTCCAGGGTACCCATGCCTGAGGCATGGGTTGATCCATGATCTTGTACCATGGTAGATAAGACCCCTGAAAGGGCCCCCAGTAGACGACTGGGGTTCTTGGTCTGGTACCAAGCAGTAAAGACCCATGAGAGGGCCCCCAGTAGACGACTGAGGTTCTTGGTCTAGGACCAAGCAGTTAAAGCCCCTAGATAAGCCTAGGGCCCCTGGAAGAGTCCAGGGTACCCATGCATACGGCATGGGTTGATCCTTGGTCTCTGACCTTGGTGGATAAGACCCCAAGAAAAGTTATGGGGCTACTTGATCCTATATCAAGTATCTTGATGGTACATGACCTTCCTTGAAGGACATAACCACATGAGGGATAAGTCCCATATGCAGTGATGATAAAGTAATAGGTTCACCATGCTGAATGAAGAAATGAGTATTGCCACTTTGATAACCCTCTCTTACCCTTACATATGTTGGTTTGGGGCTTTGTTGTTTTTGTTCAAGGGTTAAAGTAAAGTTAAATTTAAATTGTTAATTATAACATGTTTAAATTTAATTTAAACATGTTATTTTTAATTGTATTTATTTTAATTTTTAAACTCTTTCTTTAAACCCTTGCCCYAGCCTAAAAGTATAAATACAACCCTACCCCTCTYACTTTACAYACAKYACATTATTCACTTATYGCCTAAGTGTGTGGATCTCTCCTAGYTGCRGCTCCTYTGCTGGTGTCTTSCTTCTTGCRRCCCTCCTATDHTGKTGAAGTCTTGCTTGTGATTGTGGTGCAGCCTTTCTCTGYTGTCTGRAAATTATTGCGGCCSYCCTATWYTGKTGAAGTCTTGCTTGYGATTGTGGTGCAGCCTTTCTCTGCTGTCTGAAAATTATTGCGGCCCTCCTATACTRCCTTTSTCTGCTGTCWGAAAATTATTGCGGCCCCTTTCAGCYAGTGAAGTATTYTTTTGYTGTAGCATACCTTTGYTGTTGCAGWTGATGTRTARAGGGATRGCGGYTCCCTTGTKAAGGYTGTCAGTGYCRYRRCTCTCSTTTAATCTGYTRTGGGAGGGATATCAGAGTGCGGCCCCTTTTTTTTTGTTTCTTATGYTGTSTGGACTTTACAAGGTTTGGCCCTTCTTCTCTGTGATGAGTCTGGTTCAGATCGGCTCCTTCTTGCTGCTATGATACACCTGTAGGGTGCGGCCTCTTCCCACAACAGTAGGGTTTCTACTACAAGCTTTAACCTCTCAAATGACTGAAGGTTCATCTTGTGTGTAAGGTTGATTGATATAAGGGTTTACCCACAGTCCTGCTGTCCAGTGCCTTTGTAACCTCTTGGGGTAAGGTTTTTATTGTCTGATATTCTGAGTGAGGGTTTGGGCATTTATAACCACTGTTGGGATTGTGTTTCCTTCCTGTGGCCCTTGTTCTTGGTGGCAAGAAAAGATTTTTCATTCATTAGCATGAGACCCTTGATAGATCTATGAACTGAACCTTTTGTCTGAGCATACAAAAGGGTTCTACATCTCCTATGGTCATTGTTCTTTCTTCAGAGGTAAGACTGTTGCACCAGGTAAGCTGTCCACTTATCTCTTTCAGATCTGACTTGTTTTTGCTTCAGTACTGCTTTGATCTAGTTTGCCTTAAGTATCAACTACTTAGATCTGAACCTATACTTTGAATTTACATAACTGTTCTATTGTGGATTGATCAGACTAGTTGTTAGATCTTTGTAGATTGATCAGACTATTCTATTGTGTATCATCTTGAGTTTAGATCTATTGTATAGATTGGTCTTATTCAGATCTGTTCACTGTTACATTAGCAGAGCTCTCTCTTAGATCTGAGTTTTATATTTCTGATCTTACTAAGTTTATAGCTGTCTCTCTTAGATCTAAATTCTATGTGTTCTAACTCTGTCGATTGATAGATCTAGCTATTTTGATCACTGAAATCAAAAAGATACCATTGCTTTGCATTTTTACCCTATTCTAACACATCCAATGTCTTTGAGTGTACAAATGGCAGGCAAGGAAACCATCTTGCAACTCCAGGAAGTTCTCCAAGTAAAAAGGAATCTTTGGGCCAAGGTGCTCTGGTAGTGCAATCCAAGTGACCTAGATGTACAATTTGCAAATATGTTCATGGATGGCTCAATTCAAAGCCTGCTTAGATAGGAGGTGGCTTGGCATGTCTAAAGAATACATGAAAAAAAAAACTTTTAAAAGTCGGAATCGGTCAATAACTCAATTTATGAACCAGTTTACTAAAAGAATACATTACATATGAACATTTTAATATTAAAAAATCATCTACAACAATCTCAATCCAAACCATTAGAAAAGGTATGAATACAATGAACAATGACAACCATGGGTTGTGTTGTCGTCCTTATACACACTTGCAAACGTGAGCTAATTCCTGCTCACTTAGTGTGTCCTCGGAGGCACAATGACTAGGTTCAAAGTCCACGCTGTCACTTGACTTGAACCTCTTTCGTCTAGGCTAACTCCTAGGGAGGCCAAGGGGGGTAGACCCTAATTACTAGATGAGATTAATGTTTATGTTCTAGGAGTTGGTTTTAATTGGTTAAATGGTCAGGGGGAATCTAGCCTATGATGTTAAGCAGCAAATGCAAGATGCAATTATCTAAGTATGAAAGTCAGACCTTTTCCTAGGGCAACTAAGACTAGTGCCTAAGATTGGGCAAGGGGTCAACTAACTTAAGGGTATGTCCGTTACAAGATAATTACAAGTTACAAAGACTACAAAAAGATGGATAAACTAGATACAAAAGACTATGTGATGTATACAAAGCTAAACTAGATTAGATACAAGATCTTTCAGAAAGAATGTCTAAGATATACAGATTTAAACTAAGATTGATACAATAGATACAATATACTAACAAGTGATTGAAATGTGCAGGAAAAGAAGATATTCAAACATGAAAAGATGATCAACACATCAAGCCAAGCATGCTCACAACAGATAGAATTTTGTTGGACTGCTTTTCAATGGCCAAAAGATGCAAAGCACTCAAGACCCAATGAAGAGAATGCCTTCAGGTGGATGCGCACTTCTTGAAGGATCACACCACAGATACAGGGATACAAGATAGATAAAAAGCTTGAGAAATGAAGTATTCCAGATAAGAGATATAACCACTTGAGCAATTATTCTACAACATATAAAAGACTTGCATATGAATGTAAATATGAGATATGAATGCTTGCAAGTGTGAAATGTAAATTGACGATGTTGTAGACTAAGGATTGAGTTAAGTGATTAAGTCTGATTAATTTTAGCCCTATCTAGGTGTCAACCCAAAAACTCTCCTCCCCCAGTTACCAAGTGACTGTTGGATGCTCAAGAAGTGAGGCAACGAGGCCTACCCTAGCTTCATAGGTCAGCCCTAAGATCAAAGTACTCCTGGAAAGGACGTCGCGCGTCGTGAGACCGTCCCCGTCCTAGCACCTTCCGTTGCCTTCCTCCGACCCCGTTTTAAATGGCGAAGATGGTTAGTTATGGTGTCCTATTAAGTCTAATTAATTTATTTTAGACCTATGAGCTAAGTATTGCAAATGTATGTTTGAGTGCTTGTAGCTTGCTCAAAAGTTGCCAAAGTACTAAGACTAAAAGATTGAATCATATGGAGGTTGAAGCCTTTAAAAATTGAAATTGCAAATTGAGTCCTTAATGTATGAAACTATCGCATGTAGAAGTTAAGAACTGAAAATGCTTGTGAAACCGAAACTGAAGATTATGAAGGCTGAGGCCTTTGAAGTTTGAACAACAGATTGCAAGTTAAATTTTAGTTTCCAGAAAAGGCCTTGGGGACCCAAACTGGAATTAATGATTAAGTTCTTAGTTTATTAGATTGCACATGTAAGATATAAGAACTGAAAGTAACTTGCGAAATTGAAAGAATGATTAATTAAGCCCTTTAGGATTATCGGTTTTCGCATGCATGTATAAGAATTAAATACTGAAAGGTAAATGACTTGCAGCAAAATAAAAGATGAAAGCAAAGATCAACTATGCCTCCACGGGCTCTAATCTACCGTTTAGGTGTGATATCTACTCTAGATTTTTTAGATTTAAGCATGCAAATGAAAATCACGACTAAACTAGTTAAACTAAGCAAGGAAAGGTAGAAGGAAGTCTAACTAAAACTTGCATAAATAAGACTGAAAGGAAAAGAATGCAAGCCACTTGGGTACAACTCATTCGGGCTTGCGTACAGTGATTTAGAGAATAGAAGAGGAAGAAATTGTTACCACTCTTGAAATGAGAACCGTAAGAGTGTGTTGTGCGTGAAATTGGGCAACATGCCCTCTTGTCCTGGCAAGAATCTGCAAAAATCAGCAAGCTATTGCTTGTTGATTTGAGCTGCAACACACTCAAAAAAGGTTATGAAATTTCTGTTTTTGACAGAAACTTCGCACATATAGAAAACATAATTTTATATTGATTAAATTGACCTATCTAAGCAAGTTAGCTACTAAAAACTGAATATGAAAGAATGAGGAAGAAGGACAGGAAATGCTTGTGAAGTGTAAGTGAAGATGAGGGTAGATTCGTACTTGAACCTATCCCAACAACTCCTTACAGATGATCTACAAAACTTAAACCCAAAGTGAGATGGAACAACAGATATTATCTTGCATGCAAAGATAATACAACGTAGTTTATATTATGAGCATGCACAAAATATATAGATGGGAAACTACACTATTGCCTCACCTAGCCTAGTAAACTAATTTACTTAAGCAACTATTGATCCAAACACATAAAGACTTAAAAATGATATCACCTCACAATAAGTGGCACATCCAGACTAATCTTGAACACCACAGTTTCCTCCAAAGTTGTTTCGTGTATTATCAAATGGGAAAAGGTTGTAGCAACAATGTTGCTACAAGCTCTTCGAGAGCAAAAACCAGTGAAGCAATGTGAAAGCAATGAGAGAGAGAGAGTGGGATGGTGAGAAAATAGTAGCATAACAGTACAATAATGAAAGGTCGAGAATGAGGGAGTGAGAGGTTTCTTATATAGCCTTGAGAGACCAAGAAACCTCCTCTAGATCTTCAACAAGTGTCAAATATCCAAGGGACAAGACAACTCATGGAGAAACTCAACCAATGAGGGTGTGAGCTTTTAGGTTGAGCGGAAATGGCATGTAAAGTAGGTGAATAGGTGAGTTGGCCTCCCAATGAAGGCATATTGGTTGAGAGAAGAGTCTCACGCTTTCCTTCAAGGCACATTCCAACTTAGTGTTTGATGTTTCCATGTCCAAATGAGATGTTTCAATCTCATTCCAAGAGTGAGAGAGTGAGTTACCAAGCGAAGTTGTGAGCTATGAAAAGGGGAAAACGTGAGTAAAAGGAGGAATGCGTGAGGTAAAAGGAGGAAAGTGTGAGCTAAGGTGAGGGATACGTGAGGTTTGAGTGGGAGAGTGTGTGGGACACACTCCCAAGTGAGACGTGGATGGATAAGAAGAGTTGTATGAGTGGAGAGAGGGACCCATGCTTCACTTTAAGAGATTTTCCAAAGTTCACGTGGGAAGGGGGATGTAAGCAAGGAGGAAGGGAATAATTAAAAGGTGAGAAAAATTAAAGTGTGGGTAAAAGGGTACGTAATGGCTAGGAAAGATATGGGTAGGTTAGGTGGGGTCTCTCCTCATTAATTATCACATTAACTTTACCTTATTTGACTAATTACAAAATTTGTCATTTTCCCATGTCCTGGGTTTAGCAATTAAAATCGTTGTTTTCCGAAAAAAACTCTTAAGTGGACAAAAACCCTAACAAAACTTGGTCCACGAGTGTAAGGGGTCTCATTATCTTTCTTTTGAGTACAAATACCCCTATCAAAAATCCTGGGACCTAAGTTTTACATTAATTATCCAGAATTAATTAATTAATTCCCAACCTTTAAAAAAACCTAGCTAGACTCGACGGAATTCCGCGAAATTTTGTGTGTTGTCTTACATGGTCATTTACATCATTCATAAACACTAGCTACCCAAGGATGACTTCATCAGAACGCCTTTCACCACTTTGGAGGATTTATTGCTAGTGGGAGTGAAAAACTCAAGGGAGATTAACCCGACTGGTTAGGCCACATTAACCTCCTGAGGATAAAAAACACTCAGTGAAAGGAACTCTCCTAATGAAGAAATCCTAAGGCTACTGACCTAACCATGATCCATGTAGACCTATTACAATATTAACCCACGCAGGGGTGCGGTAATCCCGCTTACAAAACTGTGTGCTGGAGCAAAAAAAAATTCCCTGTAGAACCAAAAATTCTTCGACTTGTTTGCATCTGATGATGCATATTTTCATGGTACATGGAGTTGAACAATGAACAATATGGGTCGGAATCTAAAAGGGTTTTTAAAAGGTGTATGTTCGTTGCTAATAACCATATAAATTTAACAATGAGAACCATGGGTTGGCATGCAAACTACTGAAAAGTAAGTGAGTACATGCACTATATGAATATGACTATCTTATTCTTGGCTAAGAACCTTTGATGCAAATGTGCCATGGACCTAGTGTTGATATTATGGTAGTTGGGGGAGGTATAAACCTTCATGTGTAACCTCTGACTAGATTAGAATATTCTAGAAGCTAGAGAAACCCTAAACAGATGTGTAAGAACCCTAGAAGACAAGTCGGCTCAGTAAAAGAATTAATATTAAAGTATTGGCCTCTAGAAAGAGAAGTCGACCTAGACAGTTGACAAGGAGCACTATAAATAGAGGGTGCTTGAATTCATTTGGACATACACACTCTCACACTCAAGATAAGTGGTGTGCAAGTCTAGAGGAGGAGTGCGGCTGCAATGACTGCAGCTGGGTATTCGTCTCGGTCTGTGGTTTGGGACTTTCTGCTTGGTGCCCTATCTTTGGAGAAAGGTGTGCTCTCTCTTGGTTATCTGTTGGGTCTAGTGTTGCTTCTGGAATTATTCTATCTGTCAAGGTTACGGTGCTTAGGGGTGGTTGTGTGCCTATGGTTGGGTGTCAATAATGTGATATTGTCTATGGTTAAATGAGCACATCTTAACAAGTTCTAGGCCCACACCACCTTAAGGACAGTCTAACCGTTGAAAGGTAAAGTGAAAGTTCTTTGTTGAGCTCGTTGTGGCACCAATTGCAGCTGCAACTAGGGTTTCTGATTTTGTTGTTGCGGCAAACTCTAACCTAACTTTTTGGGCACTTCAAGTGAGACGTTTGGCATAATTCCTAGACATTCTGGTACGCCTTAGCCTAATGCACCTCTTGGTACCTTCAGCAAGCAAAAACGTCAAAGTTGAATTTTTGGGTCAAAGTCAAAGACAATCATGACTTAATCCATGAAGACAGAAAACCAGCTAGAAGGAGCTTCAAACTTCAGAGCATGGAAGACAAGGATTGACCTCATCCTTGCCGAGAACAAGGTTCTAGATATCGTGAAGGGCAAGATTGTAGAACCACAGTTTGAAGCCGGAAAAGAAAATGAACCTCAGAACGTTGCAGCAATGGAGAAGTTCAAGGACAACGACATCAACGATATGAGTATCATTGTGGACTCTGTCAAAGATCACTTGATACCCTACATATCCAATCTTGACTCATCCAAGAAGATGTATGATGCCCTAACTAACCTTCTTGCAGTCAGAAATATTGGACAAGTGATGAGTTTGAAGAATGAGCTTCGTGACACGAAGATGACTAAGGATGACACTATAGACTCATACTTTGTGAGGATTTCTCAGTTGAGAGATCAACTACAAGCTATTGAAGAAGTTATTCCAGAAAAGGAAATTGTGAATATAGCATTTAATGGTCTTTCTAGATCATGGGATGCATTTGTTGCAAGCATGAATCCAAGAAAAGAGTTTCCAAAGCTGAAAGAACTTTGGACCTGTTGCGCACAAGAAGAGACAAGGATAAACTCAAAAGGAAGAGGATGCTCAAGCCTATGCAACAAAGTTCAAGAGACATGAAGGTAAGAAAAGATTTGGTTCAAGAAAGAAATTCAATCATAAGAGAGATATGTCAAACGTACAATGTTTTGGTTGTCATGAATATGGCCACTACAAAAGGGATTGTCCTAAACTAACAAAGAAGAGAAAGGAAAGACACCATGCGTCAGCGGCCAATGATGAAGAACCTTCAAAGAAAGCCAAGCATGAAGAAACAGATTTCTTCTACTACTCAGCTCTTACAAAATCCTTTGAAGACGACATGTGGTTGATCGATAGTGGAGCTTCAAGACATATGACTGGTGATCGTGAAAATCTCTCAAGCATGAAGGAAAAGGAAACCTCTCATAAAGTGGAACTTGGAGACAATAACTCTTATGCAGTCAAGGGAATTGGAAAAGCTTCTATCGAAATCGAATCAAGTAACAATGTTCATCTTAGCAATGTTTTATATGTTCTTGATTTGAAGAAGAATTTATTATCTATTCCTTGCTTGGAAGACGAAGGAAATAGAATAGCCTTTGTCGATGGAAAAGTTCTTGTATGGTCTAAAGATTCAAAAATATAAAAAGCTAGAGTTATTGGGATTCGTGAAGGAAGATTGTATAAACTCCTAGGTCAGAATACTCAAGCTCTTGTACATGATGAACTCAATCCTAGTGAGTTATGGCATAGAATGTATACTCACCTTCATTATCAAGCATTGCCATCTCTAAAGCAGATGGTTGTAGGCATACCTGTTAGATTTTAGGGTAATTTTAAATTCAGCAGTCTCCTTTTAATTTCAAAGCTGAAATACCTTAGATCTGAAGCACAAACAGCATATAGAGATAGATCTATAAAAGGCAGTGACAGTAGAAGAAGACAAACATTAATAGATCTCAGATCTTAAAGCTATAATAGCAGATCTAGAAGAAACTGTAACAGCAGATTAGACAATGCTCATTCAATACTATAGTAAACTCAAAACAAATGTAATAAACTCAGATCTCAAACATTTATGAAAAGCTTCTTCTAAGAGTGACAGTAGATCTATAATCAAAATCAGAAGACAAANTAGATCGGCAAAAATATGCGATTCCGGAGAAGTACGTTAACCGCTACCAGCTGGAAAACTCGTCTGGAAGAATAGACCGTCAGAATGTGCTGGAAACTGCTCCAATAGAAGTGCCCTGGCCTCTAGACTGAAATGGATGAGTGCCGGATCTCGGATCTGGTCTCTGAGGCACTGGATCTGGATCCCTCAGGGGTTTGCGCACCTCCTGGGACATTGGATGCACCCCAAAGGATTCCACCAACGAAATCTGATGCTATATGGCTCAAAACGATCGTCTCGCCAAATGCGGAACTGGGTCAGAAGGAATTGCTCAGATCTGCTCTGCTACTCTGCATGCAACCCCAAATGTCTGTCCGGAAGAGCTGCGCCCTAAATGGTTGGATGAGGTGATATGCAAGATTCCACCGTCAGAATCCGACGATAGATGGCTCAATAGAACCGCCCTGTCTAGATCTCAAATGGGTTGGAAGGAAACTGCAATCTGGACTCGGATTTTGTGCAACTCTCCAAACCCTCAAACTGACTTGCACCCTCACTGGCTGCATTGCGCACTCTGCAATGGACACTCCTGAAAAGTACAATGAAATACTTGGATGGTATCTTCGATGGGCTAGTGTGTGTCTCTCAACACCAAAACCGATCAATGGTGGTGGTTTCCTCCAGATATCCACAAAACAGTAAGGTCGACTCTCTTCCTCCTCTGGGAACTCTCAACATCAAATCATAACAATGCATAATGAGGAATTAGGTCAAATTCCTCCCATTATACCTTTCCCAATCTAATTCACCATTGACTTCAATTAAGCTAAGCGCTTTTCTTCCTAAGGTGAATAATTAATTAATTAAGTCCCCCTTTAGCACCTTTTCATTCTAATTCTTCGTCGACATAGGCTTAAGTGACTTTTCCTAAGTATTTTGGCTTAATTCATCATTTAGCCATCAATTCCTCCTTAATTCTCCATCTTGTTCCCTGTTTGTGCCTGAGTATAGTCTACGGGAATCCCCCCTACAATAAACTCGGCCCACACAGCTAGGACTTGGACTCATAAAGGATAATGGCATTCTCACAAAGGAGATATGACCTCCCTGCTCAAAGATCTCAGCCCCTACAAATCAAACCTAGCCTCCCAAGAAGATTTGCGCCCTCATTACAAAAGTTCGGCCATGTAATAGAGGATTTTCGACCTCTTTCAGAAGGAACTCAACTTGCACAAAGAAACCGGTCTTCAGAAGGAAGATCTTGACCCTTGACTAAGAGACTCAACCCAGTAGTATGAGAACTCGGCCAACAAGATGAACTCCACCCCTCAACAAGAAACGCGACCATCATTTTAGGTGTTCAATTGTTTTTGGGTGTAAGGCTCCAAGGCATGTTTCGGAGAACCAGGCTATAGGGCCCCTCTGCGTGATGGTAGGGACTCTTGAGGGTCTCCTATACAAATTTTGACCCTTCCCCCTTCTTGGAAACCTAGACAAACCTCCTTGACTTGATGGGGCCCCTATGAGAGGTGGCTTACATGAGAGGTAGGTTGTTAGATTTTAGGGTAATTTTAAATTCAGCAGTCTCCTTTTAATTTCAAAGCTGAAATACCTTAGATCTGAAGCATAAACAACATATAGAGATAGATCTATAAAAGGCAGTGACAGTAGAAGAAGACAAACATTAATAGATCTCAGATCTTAAAGCTATAATAGCAGATCTAGAAGAAACTGTAACAGCAGATTAGACAATGCTCATTCAATACTATAGTAAACTCAAAACAAATGTAATAAACTCAGATCTCAAACATTTATGAAAAGCTTCTTCTAAGAGTGACAGTAGATCTATAATCAAAATCAGAAGACAAA
>SNQJ01S0000872.1:87660-156969 GCA_010110895.2 Picea sitchensis
TCCTAGGGTTTCTGCAGTTTGAGGAGGAAGCTTCAATGATTGAGCTTCATACTTCAGGAGGAGGCTTTTCTTGCCTTTGTTAGATTTTAGGGTAATTTTAAAATTCAGCAGTCTCTTTTAATTTCAAAGCTAAAATACCTTAGCTCTGAAGCACAAACATCATATAGAGATAGATCTATAAAAGGCAGTGGCAGTAGAAGAAGACAAACATTAATAGATCTCAGATCTTAAAGCTATAATAGAAGATCTAGAAGAAACTGTAACAACAGATTAGACAATGTTCATTCAATACTATAGTAAACTCAAAACAAATGTAATAAACTCAAATCTCAAACATTTATGAAAAGCTTCTTCTAAGAGTGACAGTAGATCTATAATCAAAATCAGAAGACAAATGTCCTAGCTCATAGACAGTGTTATCAGCTCTCTTGATCCACACAACAACAGATCTAAGACTGCAGATTTATAACAGTTCTGGTACAAACAGTAAACAAGGAGCACATATAAAAGATCTAAACACTGCTTAATCAATAGGACAAAACTCAGGTATGAAAAACTAGAAACAACAAGTAGAAAGCATACCTGGTACCAACCCTACCTTTGAAGATGATCCACTGCCACAGTAGAGATAAGTCTGAATGGTATGCTTAGACAAAGGTTCAGTTCATGATCTATCAAAGATCTTTTTGCTAAAGGTTGAAAGGAAATTTCATGCCACCAAATCAGAAGTTATAGGGATAGACATCACAGTTTCAAAACCCTCAAAACAAAACCTTTCTCAAGAATGCTTTTAGATCTGGGATTACTAGACTGAGTATAAACCCTAGTCACAGCCTCTAAGATGATCCACTCAAGACAATGAGATAAGTCCTTGTTTGTTATGCTCAGTTAAAGGTTCATTTCATGATCTATCAAAGATCTTTTTGCTAAAGGTTGAAAGGAAATTTTTATGCCACCAAATCAGAAGTTATAGGGATAGACATCACAGCTTCAAACCCTCAAAACAAACCTTTCTCAAGAATGCTTTTAGATCTGGGATTACTAGACTGAGTATAAACCCTAGTCACAGCAGAAAGCTCTTAAGATCCCATACACAACATCGGCAACTAGCAGAGAGAGAGGACGCAGCTCTTAGAGAAGGATCACGGTATCCAGCAACAAGGGTGCAGTACCTACCAGATAGGTCACGGCAATCTTCGGGACCGGTATGGCTATCCAGCAATAGGGCCGCGGCTCTCATAGTCAAGAAGACAACACATCAAAATAGGGCCGCAGCTATCCTGCAATGAAGGCTACTACAACAAGAAAGGAGAAGGCACTCCAAGCATGCAAGGGACGGGACTAACAACAGATCGTAAAGAGGCCAGTAGCTCCAAGTGGGTCAGCACATTCCCAAACAACAGAACCGCACTCCAGCCTGACGCTTTTAGGAAGTCTCCACGCTACAACAATAGAATGTGTAAATGTAGAGTAGAGGGGAGGGTCTATTAAATAGTCATAGGTTAAGGTTAGGGTTTATAGGGGTTAGTTTGGTTAGAAGTCATATCACATGTTTAAATTGTAACTTTAAACACGTGAAAATTATCAATATTAAACTTTAGAAACATAACCTTAATAAACCAATAAAAACCCAAAACCAAAAAAAAAATGCTCCCACAACAGGGTAAGGGGGTTTTACAAAAGCCCATACAACCAATTAAACAAAACCCCAATAAACCAATAAGGACCTCAAAACAATCAACTAAGGGCAAGAGAGGGTTAACAAAGTGGCATTACTCTGCCCCTTCAAATCATATGGTGAACCTATTACTTTATCATCAATGCGATATGGGACTTTATCCCTCTGTGGTTATGTCCTTCTTCAAGGAAGGTCATGTACCACTCTTTTTACACCAAGGTCGAGACCAGATCAACCCATGCCCTGTGATGAGCACCGACCCAAATTCGTGGCCCTAGATATATCTAGGGTTCTTTATCATCTGGTCCTGCACTAAGAAACCCAATGCCTGTGGCATTGGCACCGGGATAAATTGTGGCCCCTGGTGACATCTATAGGGACTCAAAATGCTTGGTCCCAACCAAGACTCATGCCAGTGCATGGTTACCTGACCCAGACTGTGGGCCCTGCATTAAGGTCTAGGGTCTTCAATCTCTCTTGGTCATAGACCAAGAACCAATACATGTTGTATGCATGGGTACCCTGGATTCAGTCCAGTGGCCCTAGACATTTGTCTAGGGACTTCAAATGCTTGAAGTCCCTGCATCAAGACTCCCATGCCCCGTGCATGGTTACCCTGGACCCAAATTCAATGTCTAGGGTCTTTATCAATTTGGTCCTGCACTACATACCCCGAGTGCACCGGGGCCCTAGGATCTTGTCTAGGTCTTGTATTATCCTCCGTGATAATCGGCTCTCACGCCGCAGATGTAATTTAACACCCCTCTCAGCAAGAGAGGTATTCTCACTACACCGAAGCTTGTCACGAAAGTATGCAAACTTTATCAAGGGCGTGGCTTGGTGAAGATGTCCGCTATCTGCTCGTCAATGCCTAACATAACGTATGTATCGAATTTTCTTCTGAATCATATCCCGGATAATGATATCTCATTTCAATGTGTTTCGACCGGCCATGAAAACACCGGTTCGCGAGCTTTCATATTACCGGATTGTCACGTGCTGGAATAACTGTGGGCTCGAAGCTCCCACCTCAATAAGTTTGAAAGTAGCTTCCTCAGTTAATAATCGCTTTCTCGCATATTTCAGCAAAGAATGTACTGGCCAAGTAGTTGCATTATCATTACGGACTCGTCACTTGACCAGGAAATCATAGTCGAACCCAAACTCTAAGTCAGTCATAACCTCCTACAATATCCGAAGTACTCTTCCGGTCCACAACAAGCTTCATCCAACGTAAACCCCAGGAAACCATGGAGTCATATACCTCTACTTGAGGTGTATCCTGAGACCGTATCTCAAAATGTTTCACAAGAATCAGATAAGTGATTCGGTTCACATATGACCGACTGAGAACACTTACCGTATAACAAATGTCTGTTCTCATATGTACGAGATAAATCAAAAAAATCAATGATCTACCAATATAAGGTGGGATCTTCTAGATCTGAACATGTGGCCTGATCTCGTAGATTCTTTAAATTTGAGATCATTTGTGTGTGTTTCAGCGTATTGCGCTTTATCCCGGCTGTAACCGGCTATCATCAATTACATATCTCACTGCGGAGAGAGAGATCTCTCCGGGATACAACAACTTCAAGCTCCAAGAATGCGGAAAGATCCAAGCTCCCTCATTTCAATTTCTTCATAAAGCTCCCTCTTAATCTGAGCAATAAAAATTCTTTCCTGTAAGAACCGAATGAAGATTTTGAATTTTCTTCACAAAAGGATGATTCAAAATTTTGTTATACCAAGTCCTTTGTTATAATCCATTAGATTCTTTTCATGGATAGCTTGTTTCACTTCTTAATCAAACAAGTTTAAACCTCCGTCGTATTGAAGTACCAAAGTAAGAATGTGACAAAAGGATCCTGGAGGATATAGGTCATGAGTCACAAGTATAGACCATACATCATCTCTTACTGCCTTTATCCAAGAAATCAGCTCTTCTTCGCCGCTTGTTCCTCCACAATTTGCTCTCTCTAAGCATTTGAATTTGATCAGGTGTCTTAATTTTTTCGAGATGTTCTTTGTGCTAATATGGAATGAAAAGTTGACTCAGAATTCTGAGTTCTCTCATCTTTATACAAACTGGTACAACCATCGAAGCTCTCCAATATTATACCGTGTTTCAAGTTCTTACAACCAAAAACAATAGGCAAATGGAACTATGAATTAGCCCCTGGTACAACTTCTACGGATGCATAAACATTGCCACCCTTGCACATGGGACAAGAGCATGCCATTTATCCGACATATCTACAATCAAACACTACATAGCTCCAACATTTCATAAATCTCATCTACTTCAATCCAGCTTTGACCAAGCTACTTTTTCAACCCCTTACCTTTCATCAATATCCTAACATTTGCTGCATCATCCCACCTGCCAAAGATGGATGTTGTTGAAATTCTCGAGGTCTGGAGGAGGGTCGCCATCTAAGAATCGTCCGACCTTAGATGGCTCTAAGTTTCAACCTGCTTGCTGTCCCTCTTCGTCAGCCTTTTAGGACAAAGAAGTCGTCAAGTACTTTTTTGCTCATAATTTTATGGTTATATGCTCATTTAAGGTGCCCTTGCAAGTGTTTCTTGTTACAATGTTAGCACAAGCAATAATACTTAAACACATAACACTACCTCTAGACCTTGAAACTCTAAAATGTTGTTCTGCACTTCTAAACATGCAATGTAATTGACACGTATTTCGGTCAATGACCGGATAAAACCCCCTGGGAAACCATTTAGGATGTTCCACCATATAATGTGATTAAAGCAAGAGATACAACATGTACGTAATACAATGGAACTCAGATGTACATAGCAAGCTCCTCACCTAGACTTTGCATCGTGATCCGGAAGAAGAAGTGAATTCAAAACAAGCAGCGCCTCTCTCCCAAGTTGCCTCCAATCGAACGAGGCCAAGCTCTCCCAAGTCCGGATGAAGAAACCCTCCACGTGAATGTCCTCTCCTCAGCTTTCCACGCAGAATCACTGCCGTAGCCGAAAACCTCTTGGGCATTTACAATGTAGCCGCCAATATCTCAACTTCATGCTTCATCCTGCGGGTAAATCTGATCACAAAAAATAAATTGAGACTAAAAAGGGAAATCTCTCACCATGAAAGGAAGCGCCCTCCTCCTAGCCTCCTCGCCCGCGACCTCTCTCGACCGACAAGAATCGCCTCCGGTGAGTAAATCAAGGAATACGGTGCCTCCTCCTCGGGAGCGCCTCCTCCATGCAAATGCTCCCAATTAAGATGATGAGTGTGGCTCCATGATAAGCTCACCATGCATCCACAAAGCTCCAAGCTCCAAGCTGAAACCCTTGGAGCTTTCAGCTCCAAGGGTTTTGGCTCAAACCCCATGAAGCGCGCCCTCTTCTCCTCCTCAAGATGGTGCTCTCCTTCCTCTTCCCCTCACAAGCCCCAAGTGAAGCCTGAGTCTCCAAATGCACTTTTCCTCCTTGTCTCCCTCATCCCAACCCTAAAGATCAATGGCCTAGATTAGATCTAGCCATGTCTAATCAATGGATGAGATTGACTCAATAATCTCACTAAGGAAAACCCACTTTTCTTAGTCACTTTATGCTCATTAACTCACCCACATTGTGAATTAATTTGTCACTTTATAACTTATGGAGTAGCTTCACTTTTGATTTAAAGCTCCTAAGTCAAAGTGAAATTAGAATCATAAAGTAAGTATGAGGGTAAAGTCTCCCCCTTTGTGTTTAGGGGAGACTCCTAAACACATGGGGACCACTTCCAAGGTATCCAAAACTCAACAGATGTTAGCCAGAAAGACATGTGTCTCAGTGCATTCAGGTTCCAACTCAAAGGGACACTTGGCTGCACGTTTTGCGATCTCAGTATTTCCATGGACCCTGCTGGCACCAAGCAAAACCCCCAGATAACATCATCAGGTTTATAAGGCATCTCAGCCTCTTCAAGGCATCCAACACGGCCAAGAAAGTCAACCATGCAAGCATAGTGGTCCAATCTTGGTCTGATACAATGATCACGGCTCATGGAATCAAAGTAACGGTGACCTCCATCTGTTAGGCCCGCATGTCTACATGCAATGAGAACACCAACGAAGGTGACATGATCTGGCTTCATGCCCATTTGCCACATTTGTTCAAAGATGCAAAGGGCTTCCACACCAAACCCATGTTGAGCATATCCCAGAACCATCGCAATTCGTGTGGCAAATATTTGGCATACATACACCATCACCAAAATAAATAATATCAAACTCGCAGCCAGCTTTAACAATATAATAAGTGAATCGCCACCGTTCCGCACGTAATGCCACATGCTCTTAGAGCACCGGGCAAAGATGAGTAACTCTGGCTCCATGCCTTCCTGTCGCATTTGGTAAGAGAGCTGTAAGGATTCCTCATAGTGCCCCTGTTGTACACATTCTGAAAGCATGGCAGTCTAGGAGATTATGTCTCGCTTGGGCGTTCTGTCAAACCCAGTACGTGCATTCTCTATATTCCCACATTTGATATACATAGTGATAAGGGAATTCCCAATGGAAATGTGTTGTTCAAACTCAACTCTACAAGCATGGATTTGCTTCCATGTTCAAGAGTTGTCAGGCCAACAGCCACACCTAAAACAATGGCAAAGATAAAATGGTCCAGCTCGATGCCTTCCACTTGCATTTGTCTAAAGAGTTTCAGAGTCTCCTCACAATTTTGCGTCCACATCAACATATCCTCGCATCAGCAAGAGTCCATGACACCATATCTCTTTCATGTATTTTGTCAAACACTTGTTGTGCTTCATCTATGCTCCCACATTTTGCATACATGGAAACAAGTGAATTACTTATAAGCCTACATTGCGTACAAACCCAGCTTGTAATAATGCTGAATCGCTGCCCTGCCCTCGAAGCTATTAAGTCGCAAGATATCGCTTTCAATGAATGCATCAATTCGCTCCTTCCTATGATTTCACAAAAATCGTAATGCAGCCTTCACTTTCCTCACAGACATAAGCCGCAATCATGGTCTAAGAGACCACACATCCACCAGTAATTTGTCAAAACAGATACCATGTCCCCTATGTCTCTACCAGTAAGGGACAAGCACCTCAAGGCTAATAAATCACTCTTAAAATGTGAACTTTGTTGTCTCCTGGACTTATTATATCTTTGAGGTTGATAGATTGTTTTTCCTACTTTGCCTCAGCTGGGGACATAAATTTGAGTTCGATGGCAACTTGAAGCAATTGCCACCACAATGACCCAAATTAAAATCCGATGGCTGCTCACTCTATACCCTGCATAGTGAGCAGCCATTTGTGCCCTTAAGGTCATGGCATTGTAACTTTGACTTCTGGTGTGGCCTCCCGTCATGAAGGCAAGTTCTTGTAGGTTTAGAATTTTCACCGACTGTTAAAACAATGTTAGTGATCTAATGTGGCTCAAGACTTTTCTGAGCTTCTTTCCATGTCCATATTATAGCTCCATACCATGTTAGATTTTAGGTAATTTTAAATTCAAATAGCCTCCTTTGAATTTCAAAGTCAAACACCTTGACCAAAGGCACAAACATATAGAGATAGATCTATAAAAGGCAAGTGACGTGAGAAGAAGACAAACATTAATAGATCTCGGATCTTAAAGCTATAAAAGCAGATCTAGAAGAAACTTAATAGATTAGGACAATGCTCATTCAATACTATAGTAAACTCAAACAAAATGTAATAAACTCGCATCTCAAACATTTATGAAAAAGCTTCTAAGAGTGACAAGAGATCTATAATCAAAATTGCACCCTAGCTCATAGGATAAAGAAAGCTATCACTTTTGATCCACACAACAAAGCAGGATCTAAGACTGCGATTTTTAATACCGGGCTTCAAAGCAAACAGCAAACAAGGAGCACATATAAAAGATCTAAACACTGCTTAATCCATTGTACAAACCTGCATGAAAACTAGAAGCAACAAGTTGAAAGCATACCTGGTACCAACCCTACCTCTGAAGATGATCCACTCAAGCATTTAGATAAGTCCGATATATGTTTGCATTAAAGGTTCAAAGTCTACAAAAGATCTTTTATGCCACGGTTTGAAGGAAATTTCATGCCACCAAATCAGAAGTTATAGGGATAGACATCACAGCTTCAAAACCCTCAAAACAAAACCTTTCTCAAGAATGCTTTTAGATCTGGGATTACTAGATTGAGTATAAACCCTAGTCAGCTTGCAGGTTTTAAGATCCCATACAGCAACAGCCTAGCAAGAGAGAGGACGTGGGTTCTTAGAGAAGGATCACGCATCCAAGCTAAGGGTGCAAGCATCTACTGTGATAGGTCACCGCAGAATTTGATCTCAGGCTATCCAAATAATAGGGTCAGCAAGGCTCTCACAAAGACAACATTATCAGGAATAGGGTCATAGCCTATCTCCCAATGGAGGCTACCATGTTAGTATGAGAGGCAACCCAAGCATGTAAGAGGGACTTGAACTCTCCAACAGCAGATCAGAAAGAGGCTGCTAGCTCAAAGGGCTTCCACACATTTCAACAGCAGAACCAAGAGACTCCAGGTCAGCATCACTAGGAAGATCCACGCTACAACAATAGAATGTGTGTGTATGTAGGAGTAGGGGAAGGTCCACAATAGCCAGGTTAGTGGGTTAGTTTATAGGGGTTAGTTTGTTAGAAATAATAAGTCACATGTTTAAATTGTAAATTTAAACATGTGACAATTATCAATATTAAACTTTAGAAACATAACCCTTAATAAAACCAATAAACCTAAAACCAAAAAAAAAACAGCCCACAACAAGGGTAAGGTTTTGCCAAAGCTCACAAACTTCAATTAAAACAAAACCCCAATAAACCAATAAGGACCCCAGAACAATCTACCAAGGGCAAGAGAGGGTTAATCAAGGTGGCATTACTCATTCCTTCCAACCATATGGTGAACCTATTACTTTATCATCAATGATATGGGACTTATCCCTCTTGTAGTTATGTCCTTCTTCAAGGAAGGTCATGTACCATCAGCTTCACACCAAGGTCAGAGAACAAGGATCAACTCATGCCTGCATGAGCACTCGACCTGGCCTGTGGGCCCTAGATATATCTAGGTTCTTATCATCTTGGTCCTGCACTAAGAAACCCAAAGGTACCCTGGATCCAAAGTCAGCCCCAGACATATCTTAGGGGACTCAAATGCTTGGTCCTGCACCAAGACTCCCCATGCCCTGCATGTCACCTCCGGACCTGTGACTGTGGGCCCTGCATGGACCAGGTTCTCACCCCTTGGTCCCACTCAAGAACCCAATGCCCTGCATGGGGTTCCTGGATCCACTCAGGGCCCTGGGGACATATTAGGGGACTTCAAATGCTTGGTCCTGCATTCAAGACCCCATGCCCCCATGGTTTTTCACTCCCTCGACCCAAATTCAATGTCTAGGGTCTTTATCAATTTGGTCCCAGACCACATACCCCAGGAGTGCACTGGGGGCCCTAGATCTTGTCTAGGGTCTTAGCCATCCTCCAGGAGAATGGCTCTCGCTGCTGCATGTAAATTTAACAATACCAAAGCTACAATCTGTACACGAAGGTATTTGCAAAGGATGTGCACTTGGGAAGAATATTAAGAAGCCATTCCCAAGCAGTGAGAATAGATCCAAGGAGATCTTGGATCTGATACACTCAGATGTATGTGGTCCTATGCTAGTGAAGTCTCTAGGAGGCTCTCTTTACTATAAAGACTTGGATGTACCTCATAAAGACGAATGATGAAGTATTTGGCAAGTTCCAAGAATTCAAAGTTGAAATGGAAAACTTGACAAATAAAAAGATCAAGACAATAACATCTGATAATGGAGGAGAATACACCTCCAAGGAGCTCGTTTCCTTTTGTAAAGCAGATGGGATTAGGAGGGAGCTAATTGTCCCACATAATCCTCAACAGAATGGTGTGGCAAAAAGAAAGAACCGTTCCATTGAAGAATCCGTTAAGGCAATGATGAATGACCAAAATCTATCCATGTTTCTATGGGGAGAAGCAGTTATGACAACCGTATATATTCAAAATAGAAGTCCTCATCATATATTGAAGAACATGACTCCAGAAGAAGCCTTCTCCGGAAAGAAGCCAAGTGTGGAACACTTAAGGATCTTTGGTTGTCCTGTCTATATCCATGTTCCCAAGGACAAAAGGAAGAAGTTGGAACCTTCGGGAAAGAAGGGCATATTCGTTGGATATAGTGATACATCAAAAGCTTACATAATCTATGTCCCAGGTCAACAGAAGATTGAAATCAGCAAGGATGTAACTTTTGATGAGAAGATTGCCTTCAAGAAATCTATAGAAGATCCCATAGACTCCAACGATGAAGAAGAACATGAAGATCCCAAGGAAGAAAGTACATGTTCACCAGAACATCCCAGTGAAGAACCAGACCAACCACTTGAATCTGTAGAACAAGTTGTTGTACCCAAGAACAGAAAACGACCAGCATGGCTAGAATCTACCTTAAACGAAGCAGAAAGACATAAAGCTCCCAGTGGCACCTTCAGGGAAAGCAAGAGGCCCAAAAGGTTCTCTAGTTATGCGGCACTCATAACAAGTCTTGTCAATACAGAACCTTCCACCTTTGAAGAAGCATTCAAGAAGAAAGAATGGAAGGAAGCTATGATGGAAGAATATCAATCCATCATGAAAATGATGTATGGGAAATTGTGCCTAGACTTGAAGGAAAGTTTGTAGTAACTTCAAAATGGGTTTACAAGATAAAGCATGCAGTAGATGGAAATATCGATAAATACAAGGCAAGATTTGTGGCTAGAGGGTTCTCCCAACAGGAGGGAGAAGACTATGATGAGACGTTTGCTCCAATTGCCAGAGATACCTCTATTAGAGCCATCATATCCCTTGCAGCATCCATGGGTTGGAATTTACATCAAATGGATGTAAAGACCGCTTTTCTCAATGGAGTAATCGAGGAAGAAGTATACATAGAGAAACCTCAAGGTTTTGAGGTACACCAGAGAGAAACCCATGTATGCAGATTGAAGAAACCCATGTATGTAAGGATCCTTCAGAAGTTTGGGATGATGGATTGCAAATCCATGGCAACTCCCCTGATGACAGATCTGAGGAAATTGAGAGACTATGATTCTGATCCAGTAGACTCGCCCCTATATCGGCAGTTGATTAGCTCATCGATGTATTTGGTTAATACCCGACCGGACATTTGCTTTGTTGTGAACACGTTGAGCCAGTTCCAGGTGGAGCCTAGACATGAGCATTGGATAGCTGCAAAGCATATTTTAAGATATCCTCGTGGGACGCTAAACTATGGTTTGAGATATGCCTCAAACAGTGATGTACAACTGCACGGATTTACCGATTCAGATTGGGCAAGGAGTGCAGATGACATAATGAGTACTTCTTGTATATATTTCAGTTTGGGATCTGTTATGATATCATGGGCTAGCAGGAAACAGAAGTCTATCGCACTCAGCACTGCAGAAGCAGAGTATATTACAGCTTGTGATGCTTATACGGAAGCAGTATGGCTCTATAAGTTGGTTTCTTGACTATTTGATTGGGTGTTGGATTCGACTGTGATATATTGTGATAATCAGAGTTGTGTGAAGCTTTCAGAGAACCTCTTGTTCCATGACAGGTCGAAGCACATTGAGATCAAGTACTATTTTATCCGTGATAAAGTCTAGAAGGGAGAAATGATTCTCCAGTACACCTCCACCGATGAGCAAACAACTGATATTTTGACGAAGCCTATGTCCAAGATAAAGTTTGCATACTTGAGGTACAAGTTGGGACTCGTAGAGATTGCTCCCTTGGTTGAAAGGAAGGAGATGAATTAATCGATTGGGAGGGAATGTTGATATCTGGCATCATGGATAGTCAGTGTGTTGGTGGACAAACATTCTCCAGGCGAAGAATGGTCCAGGCAGAACAGATTATTGGTGGACAGACATTCTCCTTGTGTAGAATGGTCCAGGTTGATAGATTGTTGACGTATCATGGACTGGTATTTTCCTAAGGCACGGATTGTGCCCTGATTGGGAAAATGGTCTAGGACTGATATTCTCTTAAGGCACAGTTAATGGCCCGATCAGGTTGAATAGTCTGCCCCCCTAAGGACATGGCATCCCGATTAGGGTGGTTGATACGGGAAAGATATTTTCTAAGGCACATATTGGTAGAGATTGATCTCTATGGTACATATGGTGACCCGATTAGAAAATGGTCCGAGACTGACATTCCTGTAGGAATGGTCTCTATAGTCCATGGCGTGGCTTTCAGCACTTGGGAGGACTGACATTCTTCTAGGACGTATGTTCGGATTAGAAGAATGGTCCTTGTAGCCCATTGCGGGGCATTCAACATCTGTTGGGACAGTCATTCTTTTAGGATGTATGTCTGAATTAGAAGAATGGTCCCTGTATCACTCTGTTGAGTGGGTGATTTATGCGAGACACTATGTTGAGTGCGCTAAGTTCAGCACATGACTTATTCAGCATCATGCACAATTACTCAGATGGAGTATGGCCTTGAGAGATGACGCAGGTGATGATATATTTTGATGTCAGGATGCTATCAGATGATATTGATAGTGATGATGATGCCCGTGACTTGATTTGCGTGATCATGAGATAGCATGTGTGGCTATGATGTTGCTACATGTCAATACCTCCCTAGCTAGGAGGGAATGTTGATATTATGGTAGTTGCGGTAGGTATCAACCTTCATGTGTAACCTCTGACTAGATTAGAATATTATGGAAGCTAGAGAAACCCTAAACAGATGTGTAAGAACCCTAGAAGACAAGTCGACTCAGTAAAAGAATTAATATTAAAGTATTAGCCTCTAGAAAGAGAAGTTAGCCTAGACAATTGACAAGGAGCACTAAAAATAGATGGTGCTTGAGTTCATTTGGACATACACACTCTCACACTCAATATAAGTGGTGCGCAAGTCTAGAGGAGTGCAATTGCAACGACTGCAGCTCGGTATTGGTCTTGGTCTATGGTTTGGGACTTTCTGCTTGGTGCACTATCTTTGGAGAAAGGTGCGCTCTCTCTTGGTTATCTGTTGGGTCTAGTGCTGCTTCCAGAATTATTCTATCTGTCAAGGTTACGGTGCTCGGGGGTGGCTACGTGCCTATGGTTGGGTAACAATATTGTGATATTGTCTATGGTTAAACGAGCACATCTTAACAGGTTATGGGCCCACCATGCATGAAGAAAAACGAAACCTCTCATAAAGTGGAACTTGGAGACAATAACTCTTATGCAGGCAAGGGAATTGGAAAAGCTTCTATGATGTTGCTACCTATTAATACCTTCGTGGCTAGGAGGGACTGTTGATATTATGGTAGTTGCAGGAGGTATCAGCCTTCATGTGTAACCTCTGACTAGATTAGAATATTTTGGAAGTTAGAGAAACCCTAAATAGATGTCTAAGAACCCTAGAAGACAAGTCGGCTCAGTAAGAGAATTAATATTAAAGTATTAGCCTCTTGAAAGAGAAGTCAGCCTAGACAGTTGACAAGGAGCACTATAAATAGAGGGTGCTTGAGTTCATTTGGACATACACACTCTCACACTCAATATAAGTGGTGTGCAAGTCTAGAGGAGTGCAGAACTTGCAACAGCTGCAGCTGGGTATTGGTCTTGGTCTATGGTTTGGGACTTTTTGCTTGGTGCACTATCTTTGAAGAAAGGTGTGCTCTCTCTTAGTTATCAATTGGGTTTAGTGATGCTTCCGGAATTATTCTATCTATCAAGGTTACGGTGCTCGGGGGTGGCTACGTGCCTATGGTTGGGTGACAATATTTTGATATTATGTATGGTTAAACGAGCACATCTTAACAAGTTATGGGCCCACCATGCATGAAGGAAAACGAAACCTCTCATAAAGTGGAACTTGGAGACTAACTCTTATGCAGTCAAGGGAATTGGAAAAGCTTCTATGATGTTGCTACCTATTAATACCTCTATGGCTAGGAGGGAGTGTTGATATTATGGTAGTTGCAGGAGGTATCAACCTTCATGTGTAACCTCTGACTAGATTAGAATATTTTGGAAGCTAGAGAAACCCTAAACAGATGTGTAAAAACCCTAGAAGACAAGTCGGTTCAGTAAGAGAATTAATATTAAAGTATTAACCTCTACAAAGAGAAGTCAGCCTAGACAGTTGACAAGGAGCACTATAAATAGAGGGAGCTTGAGTTCATTTGGACATACACACTTTCTGTCAAGGTTATGGTGCTCGGGGGTGGCTGTGTGCCTATGGTTGGGTAACAATATTGTGATATTGTCTATGGTTAAACGAGCACATCTTAACAAGTTATGGGCCCACCACGCTTTCGTCAACTACCAATGATTGTGAAAACCTCTCAAGCATGAAGGAAAAGGAAACCTCTCATAAAGTGGAACTTGGAGACAATAACTCTTATGCAGTCAAGGGAATTGGAAAAGCTTCTATGATGTTGCTACCTGTTAATACCTCCCTAGCTAGGAGGGAGTGTTGATATTATGCTAGCTCCGGGAGGTATCAACCTTCATGTGTAACCTCAGGCTAGATTAGAATATTCTGAAAGCTAGAGAAACCCTAAACATATGTGTAAGAACCCTAGAAGACAAGTGGTTGATCGATAGTGAAGCTTCAAGACATATAACTGGTGATCATGAAAATCTCTCAAGCATGAAGGAAAAGGATCCTTTGAAGACGACATGTGGCGGATCGATAGTGGAGCTTCAAGACATTTGACTAGTGATCGTGAAAATCTCTCAAGCATGAAGGAAAAGGAAACCTCTCATAAAGTGGAACTTGGAGACAATAACTCTTATGCAGTCGAGGGAATTGGAAAAGCTTTTATGTTGTTGCTACCTGTTAATACCTCCCTAGCTAGGAGGGAGTCTTGATATTATGGTAGTTGCGGGAGGTATCAACCTTCATGTGTAACCTTTGACTAGATTAGAATATTCTGGAAGCTAGAGAAACCCTAAACAGATGTGTAAGAACCCTAGAAGACAAGTTGGCTCAGTAAAAGAATTAATATTAAAGTATTAGCCTCTAGAAAGAGAAGTCGGCCTAGAATCAACTCTTACAGGATCCTTTGAAGATGACATGTAGTTGATCGATAATGGAGCTTGAAGACATATGATTGGTGATCGTGAAAATCTCTCAAGCATCTTAACACCTAGCACCATAGGAACATAGAATTGCCACATAGATACAAGTAAAAATATAGATTTTCAATCACATAAGTTCTATACAACAACCCAAAGCGATTAAATAGTATATTGTTCTAGCAAGAATTGACAAACATAAGGATGACACGACTTTCGCTACAAAATTGTATTCTTGAAAGGGTTTGACAGAGGCAGTTCACAGATTCTTGGTTACTCACAAATTGTATTCAAGACCAAATTTAGTGGCCAACGGAAGTTATGAAACTTGAGATAGAACATTTTGCATTATCACATTCCAAACTAATTAGGGTTTTTTTTATTTCGTTTTTGAATTTTGTGGATCAAAACTATACCCCATCATGTTGGGACCATTTGAACTAATCGATGCAACAATTTCGTACCAAACCGATCGATTCAATGTGTTTAGTGGTTGAACCAATTGAACTAGCTAGTTCTGATTCTAGTTCGACCAATTTTAAAAACATTGATCCTCATACAGACCGAAAGTGGAAATGAATAGATGTCAATACTCTATGCTCACAATCAAGATTGAAAAAAAAGGTTCTACAAGTCAATGGGGCAGTGCTTTAGGGAAAAAGATATTATATAGTTACTTATTTTGATTTCAGTGTTTCAACTTTCTAATGTAAAAGTTCACTTAGGCAAAATAGACAAAGACATAACAATTCTAATCAAATAACAAAAGCATCAAATCTATGAGATGTGTTCAAAGGCTCTCCAATTATTTCTAATAAACCTTGTACGATCTTATTTAATTCCCAATTGTGGGGAATGTGATTGAGTTCATAATATAACCTCCTTGCAAACAGAAGTTCCAAAGGAGAAAGAAGACATGGACAAAAGACCACAATCGATTGTCAAGCCAGGGTTGTGGAAGCAAAACCGCCATAACACATGTTGCAATCTAAAGTGAAACCAATGAAAGACAGAAGAACAAGGGAAGACAAAGCCCTTAGGAAACAACAATGGAAGATCGAGCTTCTGTGGGAAACAAAATGATGGGAATTTGTACATGATTTTTAAGTGATGTAACAGTCTTTGTATATATTCTCCTCTTTGTTACTGCTCATGTTCTCACTTGGTGTAAAATTCCCAAGCACAATTTGTGTGAACCCTAACGCAACTAATAGGCAAGCCACACATTGTCAATCATTCACTCGTTCCACTTGAATAATTTCAATTCTCATATGCTAAGGATTCATAATCTTATATGTGCATTGCTACTTTCACTTGCAATTTTTTATTTTTTAAGTTTCCATTACATCATTATCTTATGGGCATGATAATCTTAAATGAATCTTAATCTCATAGCACATTATTGAGTTGGATTATTTCTATAAGCAAATCATGCGTTAATCACTTTCTTCACTTGAATGATTTGCATTAAATAACTTGAATTAACTAAGCCTTACTTTTCATCACTAATAACAACGATTGGGCTTAGTTAACTTTTAAGCATACCCCCCTAGGCTAGGAACCTTTTCCTTAGTCTAAAGTGCGAAAGGTAGAGCCACTGAGGTGACAATGGATGGCTTGCCTAGTAGTTGTCTTTGGGTTCTCACAACTCATGCTTGGGACTTTTACACCAAGTGAGAACTTGGTTGGTAACACTCTCTAAAAGAAGTTAGTGTGAATGCCAAGTGAAAGTACAAATAAGAGTATATATGCATAAATAAGATGAGATAAGATAATTTTATTAATGTCCAACATAAAGTTATTTTGGAGTTCAATAGAAAATAGAAAGGTTACAATTGCAATCCAATAGCCCCTATGTACCATTTGTAATGCATATTGTGGTCAATGATGTTTCCTATGTAACTTGTTGCAACAGTATATTCGATGCATGTTGAACAATTACATACAATGTGTTGTTCCATAGTTGAGTGATTTTCCTCCCCAAGTGAGCTAAGGTTATGTTAGCTCCTATACAGCAAAAACCACCAATGGGAACTAATAGGATTCAATATAATCCTTGAAGGTCTTTCATTTCCAAGGACCTCCTTATGGAAAGAACTCTTGGTTGGAATTGAAGCATCAAACTCTCATGCTTACCTCAATGAAAAGCAAAGTTAAAGGCACCTTTGTGGCATAAGGCATCTGGAAAGAATGAAAGGCTTTTAAGTTGTTCCTAAGCTGGAAAGGTCCTATATTTGCTTTGGCATATCTGGTAATGAGCATTCCTTATGGTGGTTGCCTAATCTTCTTCATGAAGGGAAGTCCCTAGCCAAATCAGTGAATCACCCTGGTTCTTAGTGCTCAAATTCTTTAGGAACAAGTTCATATCCACTTTGGTTATCTTTGGCCCCTACATCAGAGATTGGGTTCAATGGCCAAAGCTCAAGGAAGAGATAAAGTTTAAGAACTTCAATAGATTCGTAAGAACTCTGATAGATTTGTCTTAGACAGAATTAAAGACTTAACTCCAAATGACCTCCTCTTTAACCCTCGTGTGCAACCTTCAACTCAATGGTGGAAGAATTGGACTTGGAATATCTCTAAGGATTTTAAAAATATAAGCCCATTAATGGCTATTGTTAGCTTATAGGTAAGTCTATCTTGGATGCTTGCATGAACAAGTTATGGAAGCTCAAATCTAGGCAACAAACATGGCTCTTTCATTTGAGATGTGTGTGGAAATCCTTAGTCTAGCCTAAGAAGGCCTTCTCACCCTGATTCCTCATTTTGGGAGGCTTGGTTGTAGGCTATCATCTAGTTCACTTTGGCATCCCCCACGCCAAATGTCCTTTTTGCAGTTGGCAAAGTCCTTCAAGTATCTTCTTCGGCTTTTTCCACTGTCTAAGTGCCCCTAGCATTGGCAACCTTTTGTGGCCACTTGCTTCCCATCCTCAACTCCTAGAAGACAACCCTCCAAGGAGACACATTGATCTAACCCATGCGTTTTCATTTTGCATCATAACTCAATCATACTGAAACTTTATTCTTAATTTGGAAAGGGAGAAAAAGACACAACAACATTGGCAATAATTCAAGTCCTCCCAAGGGAAGTCTTTGTGTTCCTCTTCTTTCACTTCCAACTCAAAGATTGGCAACTCAGACACCACCTAGCTCAATCCATCATAAATAATCCTAGAATGAGGAACCTTATTTCACAAAACATTGTAGCTTCTCTTAATTTGCCCACTAAGTCTTGCTTTTTGGGCTAGATGAAAACAAATCAAAAACAGAGAAAATTGACAAAGTCTGTAAACATTACCTTTGCTATTAACCCCTTCATTGGCACTAGTGAACATGATGTCACACCTAAAGATTATTGTGATGCTATTATTCTTCATAGGACTTATCAACATGACGACCACGCAATTTATTTATTTTCTTCACACAAACTAGGGGATTTTTATTTATAAAAAAGGTGTGGTCAAGATCGTAGAGTAAAAAAAGTAAACTGGAGACCAACACAAAAATAGTTTTTCCATCCCAGTTAGCAACCATTTATCCTTCCTATCTATATTGTTTTCCCAAAATCTACTGCTATTACAATACTGAACTGTATATATGCAGTAATAAATACCGTTGATACAAACAAAAAGACAAAACATACTATGCTAGAAAAAGAAATCATTTTGGAACCTCCACTTCTTTAGAATCATCCTTGTCCACTGACACAACTGGCATATTCAGGTCTAGAATGGCAGGCGTCTCCCTGCTAGATTGGCACTCATTAATCATGGTTGTATCCGAGAGCACCAGAGCCGAATTCCTCTGAACAGAATATAACTACATTACTTCCACCTGACTCATTAACGCTGCCACCTCGTCTTGCAGTTGGTCGACCATGTCCCGGTGAATAATCAGAGTGTCAAGAATAAAGAAACCTTCGAATTGAGAGAGTTTACGAGATAACCAAACGCTATAGATCCATAAAATCATCCTCATGCAAGTCCATACTCTGTTAACCATCATTTAGCCCATTTTCCATGGCGTTATGCAGACTCTGCTCCAATTAATTACCTGACTACACCGTCCCGAATTTAGAGAACCAAAGCCTAAGCCAGAGACTGACACACCATCTAACCTTTCAGAGCCAAAAATACTTTCAACCCAAAAATCCCATGTAGGAAATACCAATAGGTTGAGAATAAACCAATTACTCACACTCAGAGTTAAGCCAAAATTTGCACCTAACATCATCGAAATGCCACATTTATCACCAGACCACCCAAACCACATCACATCGTGACATAATTTACTTACCTCGAAATCTCTATCCAAACATGTGAATAATGAATGGCCAACTGAAATTGCCATCCGATTAGCTAAGACCAACTCTTGGTGTTGTACTTCCTCCCATTGTCCATTCTACATAATAATGGCAACCCTCCATTCCACGATCTTTTCCACTGAGCGCAGAACGAGAAAACCTTTCCCCCATACCATCTGCTTACATTTTATCAAGTCTCCACGAGCCAATCTGTCTCTCTTACCCATATCCATTGATTTCATCTCCCTTCTTACCACAATTTCACAATCTAATCGAACATCCCTTCACATATTACCCATGCTCATAATCACGCTGACAAGATCATCCACCTAAGCCTGTACTATTGGCATTCTTCCACTCTGGGTAATAATGGCAGCCTTAAAATCCAGTATTGTTTCCTTCATGCACTCATTTAACCGCTCCATGCCCCATACCAAGGAGAACCTCCTACTCTCACGCACCTAACTGCAGATCCATTCCACCTCGCTCAACTTCAGATGCTCCCCGTCACCCTGGATTTGACATGATCTTGCCATGCAACCTCGATCATGAGACTTAAAGAGCCATGCCGATCCCACAAGCCTCACCCCAGCTCCAAGGGATAAACATTAGGGAGGGGGGGCTAGACTTTCTACCCCATTGATCCACAAGGAACTGGGGGCTTTACTAATGGCAAGCTTAGCCATTTCATCTGTTACCTTGTTATTTTCCCGAAGAATATGAAAATACTTGACTGAACACGAGAAGAGGGTAATTCTAGTGCGTTCAATCAAAGCCTTCAACCCATCATCCTTAGGAACTGAGCCTGAAACAAAATAGTGGATGAAGTTTTTGGAATCTCCTACAATATTCAACTGGTAAATGCACATAGCAATTTGAGCTCCTTGAAGAACTACATATGCTTTTGCCTTATTGTTCGAGGTAATCCCAAGATTCTAAAAAAAAATCAATTCGTGATTTCCTCTAGGGCCATAAAGGACACCCCCCCCTCGCACCTGCCTCCGCTTTTTAAATTTGAAGGACATGGGGGTGGGCTTTGATCCACTTATGTGTGCACGGATCACGATAACATTTAATATAGTATCTCTGGTGCAACCACACGTTCGACCACTACCTCAAGGTGCCCCCATGGCTCCAAGTAAAGCCCTCACGAGAATTGAAACTTGCCCCACAATGAAAAACTCCTCGCTTTCCACCATTGGGTCCAACCCCTTTGGGATTTTAAATTTGAAGGACATGGGGGTGGGCTTTGGGCTTTGATCCACTTATGTGTGCACGGGTCACGATACCATTTAATATAGTATCTCTGGGTGCAACCACACATTCGACCACTACCTCAAGGTGCCCCCATGGCTCCAAGTAAGGCCCTTGCCGGAATTGAACCTTGCCCAACGGTGAAAAGTTCCTCGCTTTCCACCATTGGATCCAACCCCTTTGGGCTTTAAATTTGAAGGACATGGGGGTGGAATTTGATCCACTTATGTGTCCAACCACATGTTTGACCACTATCTCAAGGTGCCCCCATGGCTCCAGATAAGGCCCTCGCGGGAATTGAACCTTTTAAGTTGAAGGACATGGGGGTGGTCTTTGATCCACTTAATTTAAATTTGAAGGACATGGGGGTAGGCTTTGATCCACTTAATTTAAATTTGAAGGACATGGGGGTGGGCTTTGAACCACTTATGTGTGCACAAGTCACAAAATCATTTAATATAATCTCTTTGGGTGCAACCACACGTTCGACCACTACCTCAAGGTGTCCCCATGGCTCCAAGAAAGCCCTCATGGGAATTGAACCTTTCCCATTGGTGAAAATTAAAATTTGAAGGACATGGGGGTGGGCTTTAATCCACTTATGTGTGCACGGGTAACAAGATCATTTAATATAATCTCTTTGAGTGCTACCACACGTTCAACCACCACCTCAAGGTGTCCCCATGGCTCCAGGAAAGCCCTCACAGAAATTGAACCTTGCCCACTAGTGAAAAACTCATCGCTCCTCACCAAGGGATCCAACCCCTTTGGACACTTTAAAATTGAAGGACATGCGAGTGGGATTTGATCCACTTATGTGTGAACAGGTCATGATACCATTTAATATAGTATCTCTGGGTGCAACCACACGTTCGACCACTACCTCAAGATGCCCCCATGGCTCCTGGCAAGGCCCTCACAAGAATTTAGCCTCGCCCAAGGGTGAAAAACTCCTCACTTTCCACCATTGGGTCCAACCCCTTTGGACAAAAAATTGAAGAACAAGGGGGGAGGATTTGATCCACTTATGTGTGCACAGGTCACAAGATCATTTAATATAATCTCTTTGGGTGCAACCACACGTTCAACCACTACCTCAGGGTCTCCCCATGGCTCCAGGAAAACCCCCATAGGAATTGAACCTTTCCCACTACTCCTTGCTCCTCACCAATGGATCCAACCCCTTTGGGCGACCATGCAATTTATATTGTATCTCACAACACTTTCAATTGTACAAAGATGGGTAAGTATATCTAAAGTTAGGTCTTCTTCAACGTTTGCTCTTGTAGTAAGCAAAACTATTGCCAAATTAGCCCTATTACAACAAAATCTAGGACCCCTAATGTGTGATAGTCCCGACTCCCAAGCACAAGGTGTTAGTTTGTATAACTACGGAAGGCTACTCATTGTCACCACAGTAACACTTCCTCACTCTTTAGGTTGGTTCCTCTCCAACTCAAGGGGGGTATCCCTAAGGCAGATGACTAGGTCCAAATGGTTTCATGTTAATCAATGAGATTTGATTGGACCAAAGAACTTGTTTGGAATATCTTTTAAGTATTTCTCAAGTTGATTTAAAAAGGATGGTTCCAAACTAGGTTTCAAGTCTTGTTGTGATATGTGAATTTAGATTTGTTGGACTTTCCAAATCTGAATCTTGGAGATGTCTTAGTCAAGGATTGTTTCAGATTTAGATGTGAAATTTAAGGAGTTTAGCAAGTAAATGATATAAACATGAAGTGTGCCCTTCAAAAATCAAATTCTGGCAATGAATTGCAGCAATGAGAAATAATGCAAAATGCAGAAATTTCTTGATGCAACACTTTAAAAAAATTCAGAATTAACTCCCTAATACATGAGGCTGAAAAATGCACCTAAATGCAATTTTCAGACCTTAAACAGTTCTGGAAATTTAGTTTCAGGGATTATTTAGTTGTTGGGAACAACAGTTAAACTAAAACAGAAAACAAATTAAGTTTCCAGAATGTTAAGTTCAAATTTTTTTACTCAATGACTAACTATGACATGAAAAATTGACTTTCTAGGCAAAAACAAAAGTGTTGAAACTAAATTTATAAATGTAAAAATGAATCTGATTGAAGAACATGTCATCAGAAATCAAAAGTTAGAATTTCCAGCACACAAAAGCATGAAAGTAACCTAGTTTATGATCTAAGTTTGGGGTACTAGGTCAAATAAGCTAGCTGGAAATCAAAATTTCTGAACTAAATTAAGTGTTGGAATGCAATAAACTTAAAACAGAAATTTAAAAGAGCAATTTCCAGCAAGCTATATTGATAGTCTAGCCTAGCTTCAAATTAAAAATACAAAGTCTTAGGCTAAACTATGGTTGGAAACAACAAATTCTCTAAAATGCACAACAAATAGGAAGTAGATGTAATGTATAAAATAAAATTTATATAATTTCCAACAAGCTAACAAGTTGAAAGCTTAGAAAATAAGTGGATGAGAGAGGTAAAGCCCCAAGGGTTAGCTGAAGCGATCTTGAGCAAGATGTGAGATCTCTCCCCCAGTGATCAATTGGGGAGGTCACGGATTCAACTCTCTTGATCCCCTCGAGGTGAGGCTCTGTAATCAGGGCCGATGGTTTACCCCGTTTACCATCCTTGGATCATGGGGAAGTACTTGGAGGCTTTTCAGCGAGGATTTCCTTGGAAAAAGTGGATGAGAGAGGGAAAAACTAGTTCCTAGTACCTACTTATCCTTGGGTTGATGGGATCACTTCTACATAAGGAGGGCCTAACTTGGTCTATAATCAAGGATCTAGGGACTGCCATAAACATGCTAGAAAAACCTATATGGCTGAAAAATTAAAACCAATAACATGCAAGGAAATGATAAAAAAAGTAACTTTGTTTGCCAAAATATTTGCTAACCTAAATCACTACTTTTTTTGACGTAACTAGACTAGAAATACCAAAAAGCAAACAATATTAAATAACAAGGATGGGAAAGAGTCACACCTAATTATTCAACATTGAAGTAATTTTCTTGCTTAATAACCTTTGTTCAATCCTCTAACTTGCATGCATAAGCTCCAATCACCAACAAATATTCTCATATAAAAGGCCTCACACATATGAAGAAGAAATATACTCCAAAATTATGCTCCAAGAATATTACAAAATGAGCTAGATTACTAAATGAGGAAACCCTAGATAGGGTTGAGTCAGATAACTAAGATCAAAGAAAGATACAATAACACCATATGATATTATCAATAAATAACTAGTGAACTTATTACAACGGAGTTTACCTCCTTATATATAATTGGTCATTAAGCAAATCATTTCCACTTATGAATGTGGGGCAGATTGCTTTACACAAAAAATGTACATTAACATATTCTAAAGTCATAAAGTGACTTTATTACATAGTAAGCCTTATATCTCTAATAAAGAAGAAGAGAAAAAGTATTGTTCACTCAACAACCACCTTCACAAATGAGCTAGAGATTACTAAATGAGGAAACCGTAGATAGGGTTGAGTGAGATAACTAAGATCAAAGAAAGATACGATAACACCATATGATATTATCAATAAATAACTAGTGCACTTATTACAAAGGAGTTTACCTCCTTATATATAATTGTTCATTAAGCAAATCATTTCCACTTATGAATATGGGGTAAATTGCTTTACACAAAAAATGTACATTAACATATTCTAAAGTCATAAAGTGACTTTATTACATAGTAAGCCCTATATCTCTAATAAAGAAGAAGAGAAAAAATATTCTTCACTCAACAACAACCTTCACAAATGAGGGGAGCCTCTTATTTATAGATTTCTAGACTCGACCACCTCAAATAAAATAATAATATCATGGTGATCATGTTTGATGAGTCAAACATTTTAAAATAATATTACAAATTCTTGAATTGGTTATCAAATAATAATAAAACCCTCTCATTTGAGAGTCAAAAACCCTAGGGCACATGCCTAGGGGAGAGATTCTCCAAATAATAGTAAAACAATGCTCAAGAGAAGTGTGCCCTTGGGATTGGTGCCAAGAAGTTGTAACCACCTCCTCAAAATAGCAATAGTAGTCCTCAACAAATGCACCCTCCAAAAAAAGTCAAAAACCCTATCAACAATGAAATATCTCCCAATAGAAAGCAGTTAACCAAGGGAGGCAATAGTTAACCAAGGAAGGCATACCACTCTCAAAGTAGTAAGTGACCAAGTCCATGGAATAGAATAATAGTGTTCATGTGATGACTACATCCAAATCTAGGAACATGTGAAGAATCTCCTCAAAAGAGTAAGTACCAAGTCAAATATCATCTTCAAGGTTAAAACAAGATGTGAACAAAACCAATTCAAAGCTCAGAGTTGACCATCTAGTGGAGCACACCACCTAAAATAGCATGTCTAAAAGATGTGAGATGAAAAAATGATTTGATAGTGTGAAAGTGGGCATGATGAGAGGGCACATGCATAACTAACCCTCAAAAGACATGTAAACCCAACAAACTCCTTAATATGTGTGCTTAATGAAGTAAATGGCTCATCCAAGTGGCACATGTGAGTGTGAACGAGGCTAAAATAATCCCAACGATTTCCCATGAGGGAAACCGCTTACCAAAAATTATTTTTATGTGAATTGCCTCAACATGTGTGCCAAAGGGAAGCGCTACCTTCAAGTTGTGTTCCTTGTGCACAACAAGTTATATCCCCTCGTCATTTTTCTTTTTTATTTTTATTTTTTTAAATTGGAACTTGAGGAATAAGACCTTGATTAAGGTTTAGAACCCAGTAATAAAATAGGCCTATATTGTAGTGCTTCAACCTTAGGTTTGGGTCTGATTGATCAACAGTAAAATATCCCAAACCATTTTGGCACTTCACACATGGAAAAAGGGGTTTGATTGAAATATGCCACAAGAGAGTTAAGTTATGAAGGAAAACTATAAGGAAATATGCCTGCACATGTGTGTTCCCATGACGACCCCACAGTAATGAATCTAAAAACTTTTTGGCAAGTAGTAGATAGTTTTCTCAACTAGACAGAAACTCACTTCTCCATAGACTAACTAATTAGTTAGTAGTGGTCTATACTCATGAAGTAGCTCGATCCAGAAAAACAACAGAACTCGAGTACCTAACAATTTCAATGTAGACTCTCTCAAATCATGAAACATTTCAATTAAACCCATCTAAACCCGGGTTTGATATGCACCTCGAGGTTGTTTAGATGGATCTGAGCATATCAGACCCAAGAGTAGAAGGGTCTGATCTCGACTCAATGCACCATTACCTGTGCCCGCAAACAGTTAATGAATCCACCCCACCACCACACGGGCTCTGGAATGCACTGAGAGAAGCAAAGGTACGCAATCATATCAACGTTTCTATAGGATCTCTTAAGAATGTTCAGTTCAATATGTGCAATGCTCAGGCCAGAAGGGATATACTTGAAAGAAATCTTCATCATCCAATGACTTTATCCAATCCCTACCAATCTCAACATGATGAATCCTAACCAGGCAAGAAAATTGGAACAATAGACCCCTGAGCCAGTTCCGGCATACAATTACACTGAACCAAATTCCCTACTAACCCAAACACCCTTTCTAGCAGCACAGCAAGGCAAGTTACTGGCCACACTGTCACTATAGCTCACCCTTTACAACACCCAGAAAAATGGTACCCGGGACTTTCCGGTTCAATCCAACCAGAGTGCTGCTAAATTACACTTAATTTTCACTGACCTAATCCATACTCCCCATCAAAACACCCAAAAATTACCATAACAATAACTACCATGATCACTCCTACCCAGTGCCCACTCATCCAAAAATATTGAAAACCCATTAACACGGAGAATGATATTATGTCTGAACCGGCGCTTATGCAATATCAAGCAGCATCAACTAAGTAGAATTAGCCCCAAGTGCCACAAGAAAACCTAAAATATCGAGAACCCAATTCCTTACTCTCAAATCAGCATCAGCCCACATTACCACGGCTCAATAATATGCCTAAACCAGCATCAGCTAAGTAAATTCGGCCTCAAATGCCCAAAAAAACCTAAAACATTCCGAACCCATTTCCATACTTTTAAATTGGCATCGACCCAAATCACCATGCGAGAATTAAAAAAGAAAACAAAACTTACTTCTGTTCTTTTCCTCTTGGAGGCTGGGGAATCCGGGGCTTCGACGAAGTTCTTGTCGCCATGATCAGTAGCAGAACATGGGGACTTGATGACTCTAAGGGATTTCGGACAGTACTTCGTCCCAGTCTTCCCAAGTTTGAATGAGACGCGCACCATGCTCTTTGACGCTGCTTCTCAATTCCACTGCTCTGCTAAAACATGTAATCGATGATATAATTGTCGGAATTGAACCCAACACGAATAACATCGAAGGCAATCTAACCCAACAAGAAAGAATAGCATAGACAAATGTTACGGAGCTCTTCTATAACAGCCAGAGGAACAATAAAAGCTGGTTTTTGTTTCTCGGGAAAGCTCACACGATCTATAAATGGCAATGACCGCTGACTATGAATTTAATTAACCGCATTCAGTAAGCCTCAAATCCGGTTTATGGTAGATTGTTTTGAGATTGTATATATAATTTTAAATTTTTTTTTGGGAGGTTCATAGTGGTTTGTGTTACAATGTGGGTATTGTATGTTTGGTGAGAGGTTAAATTACAATGGTTTATTATTTGATTTGATGCATGGATTAAGGTTAGATGGTTAATAAAAATTATATGATTTTATTGAATTTAGTAATAATTATAGATGAATTTAGTTTTTTTATGATATTATTTAAGCTAACACTTTATTTTATCCATGGAGTGTGACCTAAATTACTTTTGATTGGCTAAGATCTTTTTTTTTTTGGATGTAAGAAAATAGGATAACACAAGATCCACAAGTATTTGGTATGAGAGGAAGTCTACATCTTTATAGACCAGTGATTTTACGTAGCCAAGTTTTGATTGCATACAATGATGTTGTTGGTTAAGTTTTGATTGCATACAATGATGTTGTTGCTCATTGAAGTCTTTCTATTGTGTAGAAAAAGGTTGGACTAGTAACTATGAGTATTGTAGAGGTGAGTGCATTGATAGTTGGAAGTTGATTTTCCTCCTTTGTCAAAAAGCTTAACATATGTCCATTTTGCATTCATTTCGTACATGAATTAATTTTGCATTTTTGTTTTAAAATTAGTAAAATTTCATGTTTTTAATAATTCACCCAAATTTTATAAGATTAACGTATTTTACCTTGATTATAATCATAATTTTTTTAAATTGTATAAAATTTTTAGAAATTTCAATATTTTTTACATTGATATTAAAGAATTAATAAGATTCCTCAAAATTTTATACTTAAAGACAAGTTTTTACTTTAAAATTTCTTATACTTTAAACTAGTAAATATAATTCTCTTTTTGAAGTATTAGTTTAATGTGGCATCTATTTTTTTAATTAATATAAAATCTTTTAGAAAAGTAGAAATGGTTTTTTTTTATTAGTTGAAGGATAGTGATAACATTATTTTTGGGGTCACTTTCAATCCAAAAAAAATCAAAAATTCAATCATGTGTTTATAGATGTCACATTATATGGAATTGTTTGAAAGACATTATATGGAATTGTTTGAAAGACATGTGAGTAATGTGGGGTGTGATTCTTGATTTGAAATGGATTGTTGTTAAAGAAATGGTTTATTTTAAAGGTTTGTTTATGTTCAAGTTTAATGCTCAAGTTGCAAGTTTAATGGCCTTACAACCTTCATCAAAACCTTGATAGTAGCCCTATTCTCAAGACTTGAAAATTTTTGGTGTATGCAGAGATAAGAAGCAAGGTGGAGAGGATCTCACCTGCTCGCACCACATTAAAAATAAAGATGAAGGCAAACTATTAAGGGAAATAGACTAAGGCAAAGTATATGCAGCAACGTGGCATAAAAATGCATGCAACGATGTGGGCAAGGCGAAGTGAAGTCTACCCCACACTCTGCAAAGGTTGGATTATGCAAAGAAATGGGCATGGGGAGAGTGGACCATGCAAAGAAAGGTAGGATATGAGCTTGTACTCTACACTCTTCACACCACTCAAGAAAAAAACATGTAGAGCAAAGGACTTGTCAACCTCTTCAACCATATCTCTACATTATTAAAGAGACGACCTCTAGCCACAAAAGGAAGAAGAGCCCAAGATTGAAAGACCCTGGCCTACTTGGTCAAACGCATGGCCACACAGAGTGGTGGCGCATGTACAACCCTAAGAAGAAATGTAACACCAAACTAGCAAAAGTAACCTTAAAAGAATAAATGTAACACCAAAATCAATTACTAGAGGTGGTTATGTTGGATGGGTTTGGCTGGCAACATTCAAGGCATATGGAAGGCAATTGAATATGTTCAAGAGTCTCTTAGGTTTTCGAGGAAGGAAGGAAAACCGAGGAAGGAAGGTAATAAGAAGGCAATCGAAGGACAAACAAAGGGTTTTGATTGTGAAGTTGATATTGAGTAGATAGAAGTGGAAGTTGAGGCTGCAATGGCAAAAAGTCGAACGACTAAAAAGAATAAATGTGTTCTTAGACTGTAAGGATGAAGAGGATGTAAACATGTCCATGGAGAATGAAGATTGGCTTTGCACCAATCAACAATTTGCAACACATAGCCAAGGAGTGAGATTACACAAATTATCTATTGGATTGTGTTTAGCTTTCATTTTTAATAATTCTTGAGCATAAAAAGAACCTAACAAAAACCATTTCTTACTAGTTTTTCCAAAATGGGTTTCCACATTAAAAGCTCTATGTTATTATTGTGTATGTTTGTTTTCTTGACATTGTTTCTTCATTTAAATCACAATCCATGAGTAATATGCAAACAAATTTGTGCTCACTATGAAATAGGAAACAAAGATAAACAATTTATTTTTTGCAAAATTAATTAAGGTTTATGTCAATGTATCAATTGTTGGGTATGTGTTATATTCTTTGCATGTGGGGTGGGTTGTGGGGGGAGGGAGGTGAGTCAGATTTGACAATAGCGTCTGACGATCCCATCACATGTTTGATTTGGCATAGGCTAGGGGGGGGGATCTCAAGGGGGGCAAGCTTGGCCCCCCTGACCTTAGGTGAAGCCTTTGGCTCCGAGCATTAGCCCAGATCCGACGGGTTTCGGGGCAATGCCTCGAAAAAAAAACCCAAAAAAAAAATGGGTTGTTTTTTTTATTTTAACATTTTTCACTATTTTTAGCAGTTTTCTAAATTAATATTGGATTAAGGGATTAGGGTTTTGGTAGTTGCATAATACCTCAAATAATGTATATATTGTATTGTGAATGGTGAAATTAATACAATGAAGAGTTGAGAGGTGTGGCACCAGGGAAGGTTGGTTTTCTCCCTATTAAGGGTTTATAGCGTAAATCTAAGTGGTCTATGTGTATGAGTCATTGATTAATTTATGTTGTTCTTAAGAATATGTATGCATTACTTTACTTCACATGTTTAAAACTTGCATGCGGTATCAAAGCATGTTTTTGGCTTGAGGGGGACGCCTTTGTTGTTAAGGGTTTGGCTCGATCTTGATAGAGCAAGTTTATCTTGGGTTTGTTATAAACTTGGATTCAATGGGAGATTTACAGTGGTGATTCATGTGTTGAAAGAGAATGGTGACCAGTCTATAATCGAGATTGAGAAGTTCAACAGTCAAAACTTTGAGCCATAGAAGCTCAAGATGGAGGACCTTCTTGTAAACAAAGAGCAATGGATCATTGTGGATCTTGGTACACAACCTATTGGTACACAACCTATTGGTACACAATCTACAAGTACTCAATCTACTGGTATATCGAAAGAAGATTAGAGAAGTTGGATAAAAGAGCAAGGAGTACAATTTGACGATGGCTGACAGATTCGACGTTACTAAATGTGGCGAGAGAATCTACAACCAAGGAACTATGGGAAAAGTTGGGGAATTTGTATCAGTTAAAGTCCATCGTAAACAGGTTGTTTCTTAGAAATAAGGTGTACCATCTTAGGATGGAAGATGGAGATTATGTGACAGAGCATCTAAATTCCTTCAATACTCTAGTAAGTCAACTTGTCTCTGATAATATTATGATTGTAGAAGAAGATAAGTGTATTACTTTGTTATGTTCTTTGCCAGACTCCTAGGATAATATGGTTGTAGCAATTGGTAGTACCACTCAATCTGCATGGAAGCATGAGGATGCAGTTTCATCCTTGTTATCAAAAGAGAGGAGGCAGAAAAGCATGGATAGTCATAGCATAGATGCTTTATCTGTAAGAGGTCGTCCCCAAGATAGGAATAAAAATAAGTCTTTGAGGGGGGGGGATCTAAATCTAAAGGTAGATCTAAATCCCTGGGAAAATCTTTGAGGAAATGATGGAAATGTGGTAAAGTTGACCATTATAAGAAAGATTGCAGGTCTAAGAATGTTGATAAAGAAAAGGGATTTGATGATGCCTCTTCCATAGAGGAGAAAACCTCCATAGAAGAAGGAGGTGGCGTTTACCTAGCATCTATAGGTACACATGCAGATAGTGATGTATCGTTGATTGACTCAGGTGCATCATTTTGTATGACTCTCACAGGGAGTGGTTCAGTGAATACGAAAGTTACGATGGTGGTGATGTGTTCCTAGGAGATGACTCGACAACCAAAATCATGGGACGTGGAAGGGTTAAGTTGATGTTGAAAGACGGAAGGATTAGAACTCTCCCTGGAGTTCTGCACATTCTAGATTTCGCCAGTAGCCTTGTATCTCTAAGTAAGTTGGATGATGCAAGTGTGGATACTTTGTTGGGAAAGGACACTTGCAAGATGGTATGAAGAGCAATGGTGTTGATGAGGGAAGTTTGGTGTGGAAGTCTATACAAGTTATTAGGAAGCCCATATACTAATGGGTGTAACATTTTTATTGTCCTTGAGTAGAGAAATAAAGAAGATATGGTTCATACTATCCTTGGAAAGAAGACCATGTTGTGGCATCAAATACTGGGACATATTGAAGAAAAGGGCCTCCGAACACTACATGGTAAAGGTATGGTTGAAGGTATGTCTTATTGCACACTGGGTTTTGATTTATGTGAACATTGCATATATGGTAAACATAATCGAGTAAGATTGCCATCTGGTGCTACAAGAGCAAAGGGTATCTTAGATTTGATACATAGTGATGTGTTTGGATGTGTGCTTGCTCCATCACTAGGTAAATGTGTGTATGATGTTTCATTCATAGACGATTTCTCAAGGAACACATGGATTTATTTTCTTATGAAGAAATCTAAGGTATTTGATAAATTTAAAGAATTTAAGGCTCTCGTAGAAAATCAGACAAAGAAGAAAATAAAGATGTTGAGGATAGATAATGGTGGAGAATTTTGTGGGAATGAATATGAAGAGTTATGTAAGAAGTGTGATATAGCAAGACATAAGACTAGTCCATACACACCTCAACACAATGGGGTTGCAGAAAGGATGAACAGGATGTTGATGGAAAAAGCAAGGAGCATGCTTAGTGGTATCGGGTTAGGATAGGAATTCTAGGTAGAGGCAGTGGGTATTGCATGTTACCTGGTAAATAGATCATTCGTGTTAGTGTTGGTGGAAAAAACTCTGCATGAGGTATGGACTGGTAAGAAACCCTCTCTTGAACATATCAAAGTGTTTGGTTGTGATGCTTATGTACATGTTACAAAGGAAAATAGGAGTAACCTAGATAATAAAGTTGAAAAGTGTATCTTATTGGTTATTGTTAAATTATGAGCTTGATTTATTATGCGGATTAGTTCTTTTATTTTCTTCAACACTTTGATTCCAGCTTAATACACTTCAACAATACCAAATCATAACCGAATAACAATAACTATGTAGATAAGTAAGCACGCACATCAACAACACATATACCCTGGGGAAACCCTGTACAAGGAGAAAAACCCCATCAAACGATATTCCTTTATTGCATTAATCATGTAAGATCACTTACAAATATCCACCGTGAATGTTCTTCTCTTCAAAATCTTGCCAAGATGACTCTGACCTGACAAAGACCTAAAAGACCTTGTTGAAATACACCTCTAATATGTTGCTTCTATTGTTGATATACAACATTGATATGCTTCTTTGGTATGTTGCCTCTTTATCACTGATATGATCCTCTATAGCTTCACCCTTAACCTGCATATCAAATTGTGTTGAAGAGAGGGTTCGACCTCTGCTTATATAGGTTGAAGAGGAGAAGAGGAGAGACTCGAAATAGTAACATGTTTGCATGATTTAATCATAACTCAGCTTCATACTTTAGTTCGAACTTAGAACTAGACTTGAGACTGGTATACTCTAGTTCGAAAATAGAACTAGACTTGAGACTTCAGTTACAACTCAACATTACACTTTAGTTCAAAAATAGAACTGGACTTGAGACTGGTATACTTTAGTTCAAAAATAGAACTAAACTTAAGACTTCAATTGCAACTCAACGTTACACTTTAGTTCTAAAATAGAACTAGACTCAAGACTTCAGTTACAACTGAACATTACACTTTAGTTCTAAAATAGAACTGGACTTAAGACTTCAGTTGCAACTCAACATTACACTTTAGTTCTATAATAGAACTAGACTTAAGACTTCAGTTGCAACTCAACATTACACTTTTAGTTCTAAAATAGAACTAGACTTAAAACTTCAGTTGCAACTCAACATTACACTTTAGTTCTAAAATAGAACTAGACTTGAGACTTAAGTTACAACTCGACTCTTTACAAGGCAATTCAAAATTTTCTTCATGGTGGATAATGTTTCATGTGCCAACGCACTACATCAATACATTTATATAATTTGCAATATTAGGAATCTCGTTTGTTTCTAACTCATAGGAATTTTATATTCAACCTAAATTTTGCTAGATGCCTAGGCTTTTGCTCATGGCTCACAAGGCTTGACTAGGCTCACAGAGGTTATACGTTCCCCCTGACTTTTGCACTAGTCTATCTATGCTCACAGAGGTTGTATGTTCCCCCTGACTTTTGCACTAGTCTATCTATGCTCACAGAGGTTGTACGTTCCCCCTGACTTTTGCATTAGACTCACATAACATCTCGTTCATCCTGACTTTTGGTTTGACTCACAGAGGTTGTATGTTCCCTTGGCTTTTGTCAATACCTCACAAGACTGGTTGATTCTCTAAATCTCCCTGGCTAGCCTCAGGGTGGCCCATATGGCCTCTCATTGGAGAACGACTGTCGATGCTGCCAAATTTAACAATTATAAAGATGGTATGAAAGGTATTGATATGATCCTCTATAGATTCACCCTTAACCTGCATATCAAATTGTGTTGAAGAGAGGGTTCGACCTCTGCTTATATAGGTTGAAGAGGAGAAGAGGAGAGACTCGAAATAGTAACATGTTTGCATGATTTAATCATAACTCAGCTTCATACTTTAGTTTGAACTTAGAACTAGACTTGAGACTGGTATACTCTAGTTCGAAAATAGAACTAGACTTGAGACTTCAGTTACAACTCAACATTACACTTTAGTTCAAAAATAGAACTAGACTTGAGACTGGTATACTTTAGTTCGAAAATAGAACTAGACTTAAGACTTCAGTTGCAACTCAACATTACACTTTAGTTCTAAAATAGAACTAGACTCAAGACTTTAGTTACAACTGTTCTAAAATAGAACTAGACTCGGGACTTTAGTTGCAACTAATATTACACTTTAGCTCCCAAAATAGAAATCAATCTAAGACTCTCAGCCAACTCCTCAACATTGCTAATTTGGTAGCTCTATAATAGAACTAGACTTAAGACTTCGCTCAAAATCCTCAACATTACACTTCTAGTTCTAAAATAGAACTAGACTTAAAACTTCGGGGCCAGTAACTCAACATTACACTTTAGTTCTTAAAATAGAACTAGACTTGAGACTTCAGTTACAACTCGACTCTTTACAAGGCAATTCAAAATTCTCTTCATGGTGGATAATGTTTCATGTGCCAACGCACTACATCAATACATTTATATAATTTGCAATATTAGGAATATTGTTTGTTTCTAACTCATAGGAATTTTATATTCAACCTAAATTTTGCTAGATGTCTTGGCTTTTGCTCATGGCTCACAAGGCTTGACTAGGCTCACAGAGGTTGTACGTTCCCCCTGACTTTTGCACTAGTCTATCTATGCTCACAGAGGTTGTATGTTCCCCCTGACTTTTGCACTAGTCTATCTATGCTCACAGAGGTTGTACGTTCCCCTTGACTTTTGCATTAGACTCACATAACATCTCGTTCGTCCTGACTTTTGGTTTGACTCACAGAGGTTGTATGTTCCCTTGGCTTTTGTCAATACCTCACAAGACTGGTTGATTCTCTAAATCTCCCTAGCTAGCCTCAGGGTGGCCCATATGGCCTCTCATTGGAGATCGACTGTCGATGCTGCCAAATTTAACAGTTATAAAGATGGTATGAAAGGTTATAAGCTTTGGAACCCATAAACTAAGAAGATTGTTTACAGTCAGGATGTTGTTTTTAGAGAGTTTAAAGATGTCCCCATACAAAAATTCCTACCAAGGCAAGAAGAACCTGAGAAAATAGAATTTGAGTTGGATGATGCAAAAAATGAATCGACAAAAGAAGATGAGTCGAAAGAAGAAGAACCTCGTACTCCAGTATTAAGGAGATCAATGAGGGAAAGAAGGCAACCAAAAAGGTATAGTCCACATGATTTTCATGCTAATTTTGCTTGATCTATTACTAATGGTGGCCCTAGAACTGTGAGGGGAGCAATGAATTCAGACGATAGTAAACTTTGGAAGAAGTCCATGGTTGAAGAGATAGATGCCTTGGATAAGAATGAGGCATGGGATCTAGTTGAGTTGCCAACTGGAAGAAAATTTGTTGGTAGCAAATGATTGTTTAAAAAGAAGTTGAGTGCAGAAGGAAAAGTGGAGAAATACAAAGCTCGGTTAGTAGAAAAAGATTACTCTCATTTAGAGGGAATTGAATTTGGTGAATTTTTTTCTCATGTTGCTAAGTTAACTTCTATTAGATTTATTTTATCTATTGTTGTTTCTTTTGATCTTGAAGCAGAACTAATGGATGTGAAGACAACATTCCTACATGGGCATTTGGAGGAAGAAAAATACATGAAGTAGCCAGAAGGCTTTGTAGTTGAGGGAAAGAAAGAGTTGATATATAAGCTAAAGAAGTCACTATATGGTCCAAAGAAATTACCTAGGATGTGGCACCAAAAGTTTGACACATATATCCTTGAACTCAAATTTGTGAGAAGCAGGGTTGATCACTGTGTATATTCAAAGCAGGTTGGTAATCACTTCATCTATGTAGTGTTGTGTGTCTATGACATGTTGCTGGTAGGAAACAACATGGATGTTATCGAGGAGGTGAAATTGCAACTATCCTCCAAATTTGACATGAAGGATCTTGGTGTTGCTAACTTCAATATGGGAATAGAGATTAAAAGAGATAGTGCAAATAAGAAACTTTGGTTGAATCAGAGAAAATATGTTGAGACGATATTGCATAGATTTAATATGCAGGAAAGTAACTTGTTCAAGGTCCCTATTCTTGTAGGTGTAAAGTTATCTGCAGATCAGTGTTCCAAGACACGGGAAGAGGAAGAAGACATGTCACGGGTTCTGTATACTAGTGCAGTTGGCAATTTGATGTATGCAATGGTCTGTACTAGACTAGGCATTGTACATGCAGTGGGAGTTTTGAGCAGGTATATGTCAAAACCATGGAAGGAGCATTGGACAACAGTAAAGAGGGTTTTCAGGTATTTGTGTGGCACTACTAGTTAGGGATTGTGCTACCAAGGAAGACCAGGATTGGACAAAGTGTTGGACATATATGGGTTTGTTGATGCAAAATGGGCTAGATATATGGATCGTAGAATATCTACAAATTGGTATGTGTTTAACCTATTTGAAGGAGCAATCAGTTGGATGAGCAAAATACAAGTTGCAATGGCACTCTCAACTACAGAAGTTGAATAAATGGCAACCACTCATACAAGCAAGGAAGCAATATGGTTATAGAGGTTGTGTTCAGGTTTTGGTTTAGTACAACAAGCAGTAAGATTAGATTGTGACAATCAAAGTGCAATCTTCCTAGCAAAGAACCCAACTTATCATTCAAAGATAAAGCACATTGATGTTCAATATCACTTTGCGAGAGACACAGTTGAAGACAAGAAGGTGTCGTTGGAGAAGGTCGACACTTTAAAGAATGTTGTAGATTCATTGACAAAGTCTGTGAGCACCGAGAAGTTCTCATGGTGTAGAGAAACAATAAGCATTGTTGCCCTCAATTGTTGACTATGCAATCCCATGACCAAATGTATGCAAGGAAAACAACAAGTGGGAGCATGTTGGGTGTGTGATTTATTCTTTACATATGTGTGGGGGGGTGCATCAAATTTGACAATAGCGTTTGACGATCCCATCACCTGTTTGATTTGGCGTTGGCCAGGGTGGGTCTTAAGGGGTCCAGGCTTGTCCCCCTTGAACTTAGGTGAAGCCTTCAACTTTGGGCGTTAGCTTGGATCTAACGAAGTCCGGGGCAATGCCTCAATTTTTTTTGAGGGGGTACTTTTTGTGATTTTTACGTTTTTCACTATTTTCAGCGCTTTTCTAAATTAATCATAGATTAAGGGATTAAGGTTTTGGTAGCTATAAAATACCTAAAAGATTGTATGTGTTGTATTGTGAATGGTGAAATTAATAAAATGAGGAGTTGAGAGGTGTGATACCAAGGAATGTTGGTTTTCTTTGGATTAAGGGTTTCTAGCCTAAATCTATGTGTACTATGTGTATGAAGCATTGATTAATTTTTTATTTTCTTAAGAACCTGTATGCATTGCTTTACTTCACAGGTTTAAAACTTACATCAACTCTGTCATCAGCTAAGTGATCACGGATCATATGTGGCCATCTATGTTGGAAGTGTAGATAAGATCATCTGAACTATGTGTGAGTAATGTTAGGTGTGGATGTGGCCTCCATTTTTTTTTTTGAAATACACATCTCAGGGAAACCACTAAGCACTTCTCCTCATTCTAAGGATGGTACCCAAGGTAAACTAGATTCTACTAAATCTTGAGGCTTTGTCAACACATGACTCAAGATTGTTATAGTAATATACTCATCAAGTCCCCATATCAGGTGCCAGGAGTGAGATTAAATGGGTGGTCCACCCCCCAAGGAAACCGCCCACATGTCCTCCACGTGTCCATTTAATGTCTAGTTGGTTCCTCCTTACATCATACCCTCTCGTGTGTTTACCATGATGTTCTATAACCCAATGACGTCCTCCCTTCATGTTGGGATCATTCCTCCATGTTGTGATTATTCCTCCGTGCTTTTCGAGCCCTAGGAGACTTCATTTCCAGTTATGGAAACTCTGGTTAATATACGAGAACCTTCTAGATTTTTTCCATCTCTACGCATGCCTTTGGGATTTATCAGCCTCCTCCATGGCCATACCTTTGGTTTCTCTCTCCACCAAATTCTTACTCTTGGCATCCAACTCTACACCTTGTTCTTTTTCTCATCCCTTCTAACCTCATTGCCTCTCCTCGTCTTCCCCTTCTCCTCTGCTCTTCCCTTGTGTTTGTCTGCATGTCGTGTGGGAGTTCATGTTGATGCTTGTGAGGCAGCCGCAACAGGTCGTCGATCTCCAAGGTGTTCTCGAAAGATGAAGATGTTGTTGTTGACTACCAGATCCATACTCCCCCCGAGATATAGGTTGAAATTGATCTTGCAGAGGCATATGTGTGGGTCCTCAGGCGATTCATTTCAAATGATGACATCGATGAAAATATTTTCCCTTAGCTTCTTGATCCTGGTTCCTCATAGATCAGAGAATCCAAGTACTATAGAACAATTGACCTTTACTATTACCTGAAGATGCTCATAGGAAAAGTGTTGCTCGAGAGAAATGAATTCCATCGAGAGATTCTCCTCCAATTCGACGACATGTAACTCCAAATCAAGCTCATGGACCATAAGATCAATCTGATTGCTGAGAAAATCATTGGTCTGTACTTCTCCAAGTTGGACTACCCTCAACCCCAAGTTCTAACAGTTGGTGACCATCCTCCCTCGTTCTAATTTCACTCACTATACTTATGTTTTATTGTTTGCTTTTAAATTGTATAGGTCGGGATTTGTAGCCCCACCTCAATCTAGTAATCAACATGATAGGCATATAACTTTTAGAATTTTCTATGTTAGTTTTAGTTTTTAGAATATCATGGTCGGTGGTTTTAAGTCAAATTGGTTTCTCAAGACATTAAAGCTTGATAAAGTGTTTTTTTGTTGTTGATCTGGTTTCCCCGATGGCTGACCAACAACACATATAATGTATAGTTTCTTTTGCAGTTAATAAAAAGTAGCATAGATAGTTTACAAGAAAAAACAATATACTCATTAAGAGCTTAACAAGTCACTTGTAGGAATCAAACCTAGGTGGGGAGAATAATACTCCTCTCAACCACTCAAGCTAAGCCAAAATAACAATGGTCTGTGTATTGAATGCTTGGTGTATTGATTTGATAGGTGTAGACCAATATCTATAATCCTCGCATGCAAGGGTTAGATCATCCTCAAGCGCTAAGAGATAAGGCATTGATGTTAGTTGATACATCCAATAATTATGAGTACATCCTCAAGAAGGCCTTGGTAACAAAATTGGATCAGTGTTAAATAAAAGAATTACACACACAGTTAAACCAATCAACAATTACCAAATGTATCCATTGTAAAATCTACAAGAGTTAAAGGCTCGCAAATGACCATAGGCTCCAAAATTTCATCTCATTCGTTCATTACTTCAATGGTGGAAGATTTGTTTGATATGCTAAAGTATTAACTATTAGTCCTTGCCAAAGGCGAGTTAAAATGGCAGATAGACATATATATTTTTAATTTAATAAAAACAATTTTTTTTGAAAATCTTATTGGACAATATGTTTGATATCTTATTGGAGGTTTCACTTCTACCTTGTTTATAATTAATGTTTATTCTAACACAATTAATGCTTATTCTAACACAATTAATGTTTATTCTCGCACAAATGAGAATGTCAAGCTTCAAGTGGCCAATACATAGAGCACTGATACATTGTAACAATCGAACATACCATTATTTGATTTGGATAGAGAACAAAACAAAAGGTCAGCATATTAATGGAAACACACACACGCTGAAATATTGAGGGGATCACAATAAAAGAGCATGAACAAAATTATATTAATAAATGAAATAGGAAAAGACCCTGAAATGCATAGCAATACAAACTAGCTAGAATGATGGTAGCTTATCTCTTAAGAGAAAGAGGTGCCAACTATGCTCATTCACAAGAAGACATTACAAGAGGCCAAAATGGCCTTTTAACACAAAGAAACCAACCCTAAGAGGCAAAGGCCTTAAAGATCCAAAACCACAACCCTAGGAGATGAAGCGCCAAAAGGATTAGGAGCCCTGAGGTGGCTAGTTGATATGTCAACTTCTTGGGGATGCAACTTTTGCATACAATCTCGATTTGGGGCAAACATTAGCGTTTTGGAAAGATCTCACTGAGTAGTATAATTTTTGGTAGGCTTGGGCATTCCATAGAAACACAAGGGCCCCAAATGGCCAAAAAATGTCGTTGAAGGCCTCAAAACAACCCCGAAAGTTTAGGACCCGAAAAAATATAGATTAAAAAACTTCCAAAAAGGAAACATGTGTTAAGTCAATGGAAGAGGTGGGTGGCCACTGATATCCACCTAGATTATTCCCCCCCCCTTTAGGAAGCAATGGTCCTGGTCCCCATTACGTCAAGTTCCCTCATTAGATGGGGAATTTTTTCTTGAATTTGACTCTTGGTGAGCCACTTTGCATGGTGAAGAAGTTGTCTTGTTTTGTTGTTGGTGGGTACCTTTCATCGTGGTGTCCATGATTTGATCCATTGTAGCCTGCTCAATGCAGCCAAAATCGAGTTTTGTAGGGGCCAAATGCTCAACCACCTTCAAGATTTCCAATAGGAGTGGAAAATAAGGTTGAAGCAGCTCCACATTAAATACTGTAGCATCCCCAATTTTAATCCCAACAAGTTATAATGTAACTGTATAAATATGAATTAGGTTAGTGAGTTGATGTTTTGGGGCAAGGAGCCCGTATTGATTTAATGTGGTCGGGGCCAAATTTTATATTATGTACATTGAAATGATTAATAAAGATGATAATAGTTGGCTTCGATACGAGAGGGACAAAAACGGTGGGGGGGTCTATGATTCCACAAGAGAGAGAGGTCGAAGGGGGAATTATGCATGGGTATTAATCCAAACCCACATTCCTGGAATTATTATCATTGTGTATAAACCTTCTATTTGTTGTTGAGTGTTCCAAAAGCCAATCATTAAACTCAGGTAAGAGGGTGGGTATGAGAAGTCACATCCCTTAGTTATTGGAGAGCATGGGCATGAGTACAATCATCCTTGGGAGGAGTTTAAGCCAAGGAAGCATGGGAGAAGAAGAATTTTTTTATGGGAAAGGAGGTAAGTTTTTATAGGCAATTTTTGGGCATTAAGAGAGCAGCTGAGAGTTGGGAAGAGCACCAACCATGTTGTGCTTGAAGGCAACCATGGTTTGGCAGTGTTTTATGCTGAGAAAGAGCCATGTGTGCCTCTAAAATGGGTTGTAAGTCTGTAGTGCGTTTTCATGTTGATGAAATGACTCAAGATCCTTGTGAAGGCTGTTGTGACCACTCTTTAAACAACTGAGAGTTCATGGAGTCCCCAGCTGAGAGATTTTCGGCCAACTAAGTGCACTGGAAGCCCCGATAAACGAATGGTACAACTTGAGGGATTGTGAACAATGAAGGGGGTACATTCCCAGGGTTGTGTAGTTTGTGGGAAAGAGAGATTGAGGATTGGAACTATTGTGGGAGTAAAACCTAGGTTTTTGGGTTGCTAAGTGTCGAACGTGGACATCCAAGAGGGTCAAATCTCCTTGTGGACTCATAGCCTCAATTGTGGGGTGGCCTGCTGCTGAAAGAAAATGAACACCAATGCCTATGGCTTGGAAGTTCATCCTTCATACGCATATAGTTGGTTAATTATTAACAAATAAGTGTTTTGTTGTTTTCATTTTGTTTATTTCCCTCTGAAAATGGTTCATAGGAATGTTCTTTGTTTTATGTTTGCTTGAATAGTTGCATTGATATGTTTATATTATGTTGAAGATGCATTAACGTTCTGGTATTAGAAATGGTTAAATGTGTGTGTGATCTGTAGCTAGTGAGCTACATGAATTTATTTAGCAAAAAAACTTATTTTTATTGTGTGTTATGCTCGCAACATTCCTCAGTTAAGTTGGGGTATGTTACATTATGATATCAGAACTTTTGGTTCAAACACCGAGCTTGTATGGGCCAAGATTAATGCGAATTTGGGAAAAAATCGTTGTTTCAGATGTTGGATCTATGAGGTATTTGAGAAAAAAGATGAATTCTTGAGTGAAATCCCCAAATTTTTGAGAGATTTCAGGTCAGAATTTCCCTCGGAACTGTTGAAGAGATGATCAAGAGTGTAAATTGGTAGGATTGCAAAGCTAAATTTAACCTGAAAGGAAAAAAAATTCATGTTCTAATGGAAACCAAAGGACCTTGGAGAGTTTGATGAATCGACGACTAAGCTTGGGGTTGATTTTGAGATCAACGACCCAGATTCATCATAAATTGAATTAAAAACTTATAAGTTTTTCAGAGTTTTGCAAAAAGAAGAGAAACGATAACCATGATTCATTTTCTCATATTGGCGAAGTTAAAGAATTGATGACCAAGATTCATTTCATAGATTGGCAAAGTTAAATAATCAACGACCATGATTCATTTTTGCAGATTAGCGAAGTTAAACAATCGACCAACATGATTCATTATTGCAAATTGGCAAAGTTAAATAATCGACAGTCAATTCATTGACAAAGTTGGGCGAAGTTTGGCGAATCAATGGCCAAGATCATTTTGAATGGGAGATCGACGACCCAGATTCATCTATGTTTTGGTCAAAAATTTGTAAGTGTTGGAGTTCACCAAGAGAGATCATCGATGACCAGGTAGGCGAGTTATCCAAAAGTATTTAGTTATGCCCAAAAGAATTTGTCAATCGTTGATGATCAGATCAACGAGATTGGCGAAGTGTTTCATTTGTGGAGGAAAATCGTCGATCACTGATGGTCGATGATCGGGGGTTGAGAGAAATTTGTGAAATGTTTCATACGTCCAAAGAAAATCTCCAATCGTCGATGGTTATTGATTGGGGGTTGAAAGAATGGGAGAGGTGTTTAATTCATCAAAAAGAATTTGTCGATCCTCGATGAAAGGAAAGGGGAGGATGATGTGTCTTGCCACATCAACATCCATGTGTCATGCCACATAAGAATCCATGTGTCATGCCACATAAAAATCCATGTGTCATGTTACATCAGTCGGATCTCCACACCAACATCTATGTGTCATGCCAAGTTATCCATATTTCCACGTCAATATCCGTGTGTCATGCCACCTCAGTCAAAGAAATTCGTCAAAGGTCGATCAACGATGATCGAGGTTTTGTGAGATTCGTTGACAAAATTGGTTATCCAAGAGAAACAGTCGATTGCTAATGATCGGGGTTTGACAAGATCCTTGGGAAAAGTTGGTTTTCTAAGTGAGACAATCAATGATTGGGGTTCGGGGAAATTAGTGAGCAAGTTTGGTTTACTAAAGGAATTAGTTGATCATTGATGTAGTGTTGGAAAATTAGTAGTCTAGATTGCTTTGAGTTGTTGATCAACGGTGGAAATTCATCCACGGGCCTGTGAAAGGTTTAGTGGATCAACAATTGAGATTTCACCTAATTTGAGATCAACAACACAGATTAAAAGACTATTATAACAATAAAAACAACCAATTTTCTACGATTTTTCTAGTTTTCGAAGGTCTTTAACTTGTAGAGCGATTTTGAGGGCCTAAACAACATTTTTAGGAAGTCAAAAGTGACCATTTCAATTTGTTCCTTTAGTACACCATGTCTATCTAGCTTAAATAAAACAACACAGAGAGAGATTTCCAATGAGCTATTCCTGGCGCAAAATAGAGCTCGTATGAGAAAGTTATAGTTAAAACAATGCAAGGTATATTTTCGGCACCAATTTACTTCTAGAGAGCATAACCCCTTGCTGAGGAGTTAGTTTGAGGCAGAAGAGCAGTTTATGAAAAATCCATGGATCATAGAACATAGCCATGGAACTAGATTTGGAATCTGGGTATAAAAAACTACACAAGAAGAGAAAGAAGACACATATAGCAGTAAGGGGTAAAAAGGGGAAAAACAGTGAAAACTTTTGCAGGTCGTAACTAACAGTTCGAAGCTCGGTTAAGGGTGGAATTTTAACAGATTGTTCAAGAAATAAGCATGAAGATACCCAATTGGGATTCTATCAAAATTCAAAATAAGCATGAAGATAACTAACAGTTCGAAGCTCGGTTAAGGGTGGAATTTTAACAGATCGTTCAAGAAATAAGCATGAAGATACCCAATTGGGATTCTATCAAAATTCAAAATAAATTGGTGTGGAAATGCTCAATAGGACTAAATTTCTGAGTCTAGAGCAGGTGTAAAAGGACAAAGTTGTCTTTTCCAAACTAATGCAGATTTTGATTGGGGCAATAAATCGGAAATCTGAGAGTTGTTGTGAATTAAGTGTTAGCAGTATTAACTATGTTCCTTAGAATTTTCCTTGGTTGCCGATAGATTTACCTTTGAAAATGGTAAAAGTTGGTGTTTGAGATTATTTACACCAGGGAGAAAGGTGCAAAAAAGGAGTAAATTGACAATATTCAACTGACTATGACTTTTTGGTTAGTGCTAAGAATTGAGTGAGAAAGTAGTCAATGGAAAGATATTGGATAGGAGAATCAAGATATCCACTCGGAATTTAGTTTTGTGCCAATGGATCTGTCAGTCAAATTATATGATTTAATTCTTTTTACATTTTATTATCAATCTAGGGTACGTAAACTTATGAGATGCAAAAATTGTATGTGCGGGATCACATTCTACTCTAATAGGAAAGACTCCAAATTGTAAAGTAAACTCAAAATCAATTGCAAATTAACTAACTATCTAGCAATACAAGAGTACATTGTTCACTTGAACTAAAATCTACAGGAATTGCATATTTATAAATCGTTATAATCTTTCGCTCCTGATAGTCAAAGTGTTCATGCAACAATCTGTTTAATTCGTTAGATAACAATTTGAGTGGATACCCTCTTGTAACTAAGAATCAAATTGCATGACATAAATGAATGAAAGACAAATCCATCACTAAATTATGTCTTACTGTATCCACAATTGTTCTAAATCAGGTTGTAGTTGAACATGATTCAATGCATGAAGATAAATGAAATCGAATGCAAAAATGAAACACACCACACTTCATCAATCGAAAGCAAGCTTAATCAATTATAAAAATGACCATGTATTTGAGCACCACCATACTTAGTAAGACCCTACAGTCACCAAGTTATATTTTGACATGGATGGGACTTTCTCTTTCCATGAATCATTACTCTTATTGTTAGCAAGTGTTATCCCCATTTCCTAGGGATAACTAAGAAGATCATATCTCGAGGCCCTCAGGTTGCAGACATCGAGTACCGAGAGGCATATGGATGAAAACGTCCACTTGCACAGACATAGGCCCACCTCACCACCACAGATCTCACGATCATCATGAGGGTATCAGCCACATCAACGTGCTTCCGAAAGACATTGGGTCTTGGTCCATGAGGCACAAGCTAGCTATTATGGTGACTGTCATTTCAATATTTGAGGCATTTGAGTTTGTTGCATTTAAAACTACTTTTGATTATGTAACGTCTACTTGGAAATTATGCTTTTTTCCCTATTTCACCTTGGTGGTTGACATTGCGCCCTACTAAGTGGTCACCCTTAGGGATAGGTTTGATATTGGGAGGTCCCCTTGATAGGTCATCGTACCATTCCCAACCATACTTGCCACTTTCCACACTTCATCCCCTCATCTCCTTTTCTTTTGGGATTTTTAGGTGTACTGACCCAAGAAAGGATTGTCCCTCATTTCATGGGAAGAAGGAGCTGAAGCCCCAAAGGAAATGTAGCTAGCAAAATCTAAAAGCCATATTATGAACCTTCCATATGCTCACACAAATAGGTCTTGAGAACAATAAAATGTTTCTCCTAAAAAATCAAAGACCTACAAAAGCGAACATATATGTATAAATGTCCCACTTGTTGAGGGATCTACACAAGTGCGTTACAAGCTAGATTATACCCCCATAACACTATGTGTACCTCTCCCTTCAAGTGACATCATGGTATTGCTCCCCAAGCTAATCGATTAACCCATAGGGAGTACCCAGTGTTTGGACCTTAATTGATTAATGGCAATAAATGGGCTTGGAAAAAGGGTGCATTGAAAATGAAGGTGCAACACGACCTCTACAAAGGCACCCATAGATGAGATACTATGATCCCTTGTATGTCATGAACCTAATGCCCAAAATTCTTTCTCCCATCCATGTCACCATCTCCACATGACTTAGAGAGGGGTCCACTTGGGAAACAGTTCTTGAATCAAGGTATGATTCACCCAATAGTTCACTTTGTCAACCCTCTCATACCTAAACTTGGAAAATTGTATAGGGTCTTTGAGCACTTGTTTGGTTTGATGAAGTGGTTTTTGATGCACATCCTAAGGTAGCTCTTTTATTGATTTGATTTACTTATCATGATGCATTTGACTTGAGATCCTTGAAGGGCATATTCATTGTCTTTGTAGGACCTAATTGGTGGACAATTTTGGAAGAACAAGCCTAGCTTGGGCTTCCTTGGGGCTTGAAGCCCACTGGTTGAATACCACGACCCACACCTTGGGAAAAGGAGGAAGATGAACATTGCCTTTGGAGGGAAAATAAGACACCATGGAGGACCTCACCTAGCCCCTACTAGCCCAACGTTTTTCTCTTTAAGGCCAAAACGTCACTCTTGGAGGGCTTGACGTCACCCTAGGGCTAGGGTTTTGGTGGTGGAGGTGTTTTTGATTGTCACTTGGCATTTTTGGGGAGAAGAAGCCTCACCTTTATGGAGAAGACCCCAGCGCTTTGGAAGAATGCCTTTAGAGGCCCAACGGTTCGTCTCCAAGCTCAACGTCCACCTAAAAATGTCAAAATGTCACCCTAGAGAGGGATGACGTCATCTTTAGGGCTTATTATGTGCATTTTTAGGGTTAAATTGGATTTTAGTATTGTAAAGGGGCAAAGTAAGGGTTGTTGACCTGTTACTTTGTGGTTTACCTTAAATTTAAGTGGACAAACTCTTTTTAGGAGATTTATATAAATAGAGATCAAACTCTTGTCATTTTATCATAGCATTCTCACTTGGAGAAAGGCTCCTTAGCTGAAATTTGCACCCTATTTGGGTAATTTTACCTATCTCTCTTTGATACTATCTCTTATGATGATTTTTCTTGGCTATTGGATGAAGAAGTAAGGCGTTGTCTTTCTTGGAGGTTATTTCTTGCTTTTATGGTGGATTTTTCTTGGTTAAAGGGAGTTTATCTTGTTAATGCTTGGACTAGGTAAGGAATCTCTCTTGTTATTGCTTATTTTCCTGGTTGCAAGGTTAATTTGCTAATATTTTGGGGAGTATAAGTGCATACAACCCTACTAATCCCATGATAATTGTCTTGGAATAACTTGTTGAACAAAGGAATACTAGGACAAGTAAAGGGTTACACCCTCCTAGGTTTTTCCTAACTAGTTTCGCTTGCTTTCGGGAGTAAAGGGGATTACACCCCCAAGGAAATAGAACAACTAGCTCTTTCATTTTAAAGACTCCATAACTCAATAGATAAAGGCACTAATCTCTTGCATTGGAGAAATAAAATATTGCATTGGGATATGTAGAATCACGAGATATTGAAATTGTTTAAATTGGAATCTTTTGTATATGATTAAAGCTAGCCAAGGCCACTAGGGCATCTTGTTTCTCCAAGGATTTATTGCTGCTGTAATAAACTTATGCTACAGCCATTAGGGCTGCATAAAAACACTTCATAACTTTCAAATTTACTCATTTTCTAACGATTAAAATTTGCTAGAAAGCTACCAAATTAATCTACTAGTTGTTGTGCTTCTTTTGGGTGGTTTACTTGCAAGTTTAAGTGGTTGGAATCTTCTAGTGTAGCAATTGTTTGCTACAACCATATGGCTGCAATCATATCTCTTCAATACTTGTATCTGACAACCTTTAATTGTTTCCAAAGTCTTGTGCTATCATACTTGAGCTACATTAACAATTGCTAGTTAGTCTCTTTCATATTTTCTTGAACCTTTCGTGACTTGTTTAGCAACATTTCTTATCACTTCATTGCTGATATACATCACTATATATTGCTGCTAATTAGGACAACAAGCTTCACTTTCTTTCCATTAGATTATTGTGCTCGTATCTTGTATTTTCTTGTGTCTCGGGTAGGTACAACAATCTTCCATAGGTACTCAATCGTTTGGAAACAATTGACCATCTCCAAGACTCATTTTCAAGACATCCTCCACTTAGTAGTTTGACCTATAGGGGATTCACTTCCATAACCTCACTTTCCATCTCATTTCCCCCTAGGGTCACCGAGATTCCCCCCATGTGTTGGATTTATCCTTCACTAAAGGAAGGGGAGGGCTTATCTAAGGTGACAGTGGGTAGACTCTCACACGGTTATCACCATCTCGTGGATTGGGTTGGGATTTTCCCAACCTACAGTTTGTGCGATAACGAGCAAGATTTGATAAAAAAAGAAAAGCAAAGTTGCATAAAATAAACACACTTGCATAAAATGAAATAAAAGACCACCATGATCCATTTGGAGTGAGCTCAATTCTCCCAACAACATAGCGAACTAAACTACAACATTGTAAACTAAATCAAAGCATACTATTAATAGAAATAAAGAATGACAATTTATGTGAAGAGAAATACCAAGAACTTTATTCTATTCCATCACAATCTAGACATATTCTCCAAGAGTCCTCCCCTTGGAAAGGAGAATGCACTCTTGTTTATACATAAGTTTCCTTTGAGAATAAGATAAACAACTAATAAATTCAGATCCACTTTTCTCTCATGTTGATCCAGATTTTATGAGTAGAACGAAATGACTACAGATTATTAATAGGTGCCTAACACAAAACAATAGAGATACGGTAAAACTGGTTTTCTATTCAATAAGGAAATAAGTTGAAACTGTAAAATGCAACGAAAACAAGCTTGCTGGAATGGTGGGGGCTTATCTTTGAGAAGAGATGTGACGGTTGCGCTCATTCGCAAGAAGATGATTACAATGAGGCTCTTAAGGCCTTTTACAATAAACAGGAATGCCAATGAGGCTCTTAAGGCCTTTTACAATAAACAGGAATGCCAAAAACCCTAGACATCCAAAAACCTAACACTAGGAGATGAAGCGCCAAAAGTCATGTGGGCCCCGTCTGGGTAAGTTAGTACATCAACTTCCCGGGGTCGTAACTTTTGCATACGATCTTTGTTTTAGGCGTATGATAGCTTGTTGGAAAGGTATGGTCAAGGAAATTCATTTTGGGGGCTAAATCATGTCTTTGGTTATGATTGAGAAGCTCAATCCTGAAAAAACTTCATTTAGGCCCTCAAAATGGCCCCGAAAGTTAAAACTGCTAAAAATAGTAAATTGCCAAAATTGTCAGAAAATTGTTTTGAGCCAGTCGAAAAAGGTGGGTGGCCACCGATATCCACCTGGATCAATCCTCCCTCTTTAGGAAGCAATGGTCTCTATTGCATTGATTTCCCCCATTAGATGAGGAAATTTCTGTTGAATTTGGCCCCGAGTGAGCCACTTGCCTTGGTGCAGGAGTTGCCCTGCTTTGACGACTCGATAAAGTTGGATCCTTTGTTGTCGAGTGCCCTTGATCTGTGTGTCCACAATCTGATCACTGGATTCCTATTGTATGAAATTGAGGTTGAGCTCTGTTGGTGTCAATTGTTTTGCTACGTCAGAGGTGTCCAATAATGGTGGGAAATAAGGGCGAAGGAGATCCACGTTGAACATTGGGTGTAGGCCAAGGAAAGGAGGAATGTTGAGCTCAAAATCATTATCCCCCACAGCCTTGGTGATGGTGTACGACCCATAACGGAGTGGGCAAAGCTTCCGATGGGGTCATGTAAGGTGTTCTTTCTGCAAGTGCAACCAAACTTTGTCACCCACCTGAAACTTATGTGGCACCCGATGTTGATCATGGCGCTGCTTGTACCTTTCATTGGACTTCTGTAGGATATCCTGAACTTGTTGGTGGATGTGCTGGATCCACTCAATGAATCGGGTGGCTTTGTCAGCTTCAATTGAAGCAGGAGATGAGTCGGTCGAGGTGACCGAAAGGGGAAGTGCAACATCTATGGGACCCAATGGTTGGAATCCCAACCCCACCTGAAAGAGGTTGTGGTCGGTTTAGTTATGCAGGGCTTGATTGTAGCTATGTTGGACATAGGGAAGGATCTCATCCCATGTGCGAGGGTGATTTGAATTGTACATGCAAAGGATATGCAAATCATTCGATTTACGACCTCGGTTTGGCCATCTGTCTGGGGGTGGAAGGTCGTGGATTTGGTGAGCTTGGTGTCCAGCAGTGACCAGAGGCTCGACCCTTGTTGTTAGGACCGACCCCACACAAATTTTTCCTTACCACCACCCCTGGTTATTTAGCTAAGGGCCCATGCAATATGGGAGAATCCCAACACGAACCTGGGGTAGAAATTGGCAAGGCCCAAGAAGCTCTGAAGCTCCGTGAGTGTGGTTGGGGCTGGCTAGTCATGGATGACTTGGATCTTGGCTGGATCCACATGTACACCATGCTGATCAATTATGTAGCCCAGGTAATGGACCCTGTCCATGCTGAAGGAGCATTTTTCCAACTTGGCATATAGCTTGTGCTGTCACAGGTTGTGCAGAACCTGTTGAATATGCTGCAAATGAGAATGTCATCCAGATACACCACTACAAAAGTATTGGTGAATGGTCACAAGATATAGTCCATCATCCTCATGAAAGTGGCTGGAGCATTTGTCAAACCAAAGGGCATGACCAACCATTCAAAAAGGCCTTCCTTTGACTTGAAGGTGGTTTTCCATACATCTGTCTATTCTATCGGGACCTGGTGGTTGCCAGACTTCAGATCAATCTTACTGAAGTATTTGGCCCCCGTGAGTTGATTAAGGAGGTCATCAATTCGGGGAATCGGGTACCGGTTTCTGACTGTGATTTTATTTAGAGCCCGATAATCAATGTAGAGTCTCCAGGTTCCATCTTTCTTCTGTACCAGCACGATTGGTCTCCCGCAAGGTGATGAGCTGGGACGGATGTGCCCCTTGTGGATCAGTTCTTGGATCTATTGCTTGATCTCCTCATTCTCTAACATAGAGTAGTGATAGACTAGCCCATTGGGCAACGATGCGTCAAGGGTCAGATCGATGGGGTGCTTGACCTGGTAGTGCAGAGGTACCCCGGTAGGTGAGGAGAAGATATCTGAGTATTCTTCCACGGCCTTATCTACTTGCTTCTTCTGTGTGGAGAGGTCGACCACAGAGACCATGGATGTGGCTGTGATCTTTCGCTTATTCTGAGAGTGAATCACGAAGAAGACAAACTTCCCCGTTTGAGAGATGACCTTCCTGCATTGCTTAGCAGAGATCAAGGAAATAACACTAGGTGGGACTGCCTCGGGTATCCTGTACAATTTCATGTTCCAAGTAATAATAACACTACGAAGCCTAGACTCATATACAACATAACGTTTCCATAAATAAGGTTTTCCCAAAAGACCATCACAAACTTCGAGAGGAGAAACATCACACAATACCTCGTCTTTGAAGGGCTTGATGTCCTACGACAGTCGACACTTTTGGATGATGCAAAGATCGCTTCCTTGGCGGAGCCATCCAATGGTGTAGGGTTGTGCATGCTGCATTGTCGTCAGGTCCAACCGCTTGATGACCTCTATTGAAATGAGGTTCTTTTGGCTACCGCTATCAACGATGAAGTGCAACGGGGTGCCTTTTACCCACATCTATGAATGGAAGAGGCATTCTCCTTCTTCTGGCTCGTCTGGTACACCAGGCTGGAGCTTGGTGGTAGCAATGGTGGCACTGGGTTCCATGTCAATGATCCATCTTCCCATTTCTGGTTATGGCTTAGAGTCTGAACCCGCATCTGATTCAGAGGCTTTCACTTTGGCCACTAGCGACTGCTTTGAGCAACATTCAACAGTGTTATGCCAAGGGCTCTTATGGAAGTCGCACTACTTCCCAGTATCTTTCTTTGTCTTTCCGGTGTCCTTCTTTGCTTGCGGCTTGGACTGGTTTTCCTGATACTGTCCATATTTTCTCTGTCCTTTGTTCTGTGGGTTGGGGCCGCCCTTTCCTGGCTTTTGTTATGAGGGGTTCCCAGGCCCAAATTGCCGCGTCTTTTGTTTGAGCTTCTGCTCGATTTTGACAACATATCAGTAGGCCGCACCCAAGGATGAGATGTCCAGAAATTCCATTTCGGTCTAGATGTATATATACAGAGTGCCACAATACTTGAGCACTAGATGTCGCTCCGAATCTTTGATACCCAACTTGGTGCGCAAGGTATGAAAGATATTTGTGAAATCTGGCATTGCTTGGTCTCTTTCTTGCCGCAGTGTGGTCCATTTGGTATACAAGTCATCATAACTTCCAAAAAGATAGTATTATTCCTTTATAGCATCCTTGAAGGATTCCTAGGTGGTTGTGACTGTAAATAATGAGGGTTCCTCTATTTCCTTTTGCTCACAGAAAGTTTCCCACCAATCTTTGACATGGGGAACGACTTTGAGGAGTGCAAAAGTAATCTTTTCTCTATTCGAAAAGTTATGGACAGAAAAATACCCTTCTAGTAGATTCAACCACTTGTCTACCGCATTTGCGTCTATCTGACCTTCAAATATAGGAATATTGAAGTTTATTTGTACCTTGAAGGGGGCGACGCCTTTGCTTGAAGAAGATGCATCGCCTATTGGTAGCCGCCGAAGGATTTGCGCCAAACTCTTCTTCATTTTGTTCCTTTGTTGCGTGAGGGATTCCTTAATCAACAGTTTGAAAGGATCTCCTATCCCGTCATCTTTCTTTTCTCCTGCCATGAGAGGTCGCTTGGGCATGTGAGAGATTTTGTCCTCAAGAGAAACAAGCTCAAGACCCAACTCTTTGTACTCAGACCTCGTTAGGGACATGCATTGAGACGAAAAGGAGCAGAACGCTTTGATACCACTGATCCATATTTTATGAGCAGAAAGAAATGCCTATAGATTATTAATAGGTGCTTAACACAAAATAATAGAGATATAGTAAAACTGGTTTTCTATTCAATAAGGAAATAAGTTGACACTGTAAAATGCAGCATAAACAAGCTTGTTGGAATGGTGGTGGCTTATCTATGAGAAGAGATGTGACGGTTGCGCTCATTCGCAAGAAAATGATTACAATGAGTCTCTAAAGGCCTTTTTACAATAAATAGGAATGCCAAAAACCCTAGACATCCAAAAACCTAACCTTGGGAGATGAAGCGCAAAAAGTCATGTGGGCCCCGTCTGGGTAAGTTAGTACATCAAATTCTTGGGGTCGTAACTTTTGCATATGATCTCCATTTTAGGCGTATGATAACCCGTTGGAAAGGTATCATCGAGGAGATTCATTTTGGGGGCTCAATCATGCTTTTAGATATCTTTGAGAAGCTTGATCATGAAAAACCTTCATTTAGGCCCTCAAAATGGCCTCGGAAGTTAAAACTGCTAAAAATAGTAAATTGCCAAAATTTCCAGAAAATTGTTTTGAGCCAGTCGAAAAAGGTGGGTGGCCACCAACATCCACCTAGATCACATGTGGTTACAACCATTTACTAATACGTAAAAAATAAAAACCAACTAGTAAATTATTACAATTGTTTTGCTAATAATTCTATACAAATCACACTAACCTTGTATATGGTCCAATATTCTTTCCATATCCAAGATAGTTGATGATGATCCAAATCCATGACAAATCTTCAATGGTTGAAGAAGAAATTCGAATTTGGAGCTATGTGATAAAAGTAAGCATTGTTGCAAACTCCAATTGGACCTGTAATCATCACCAAACTAACCCAACTTTCAAGGTTAAGTGATAATATGCTATTCTTCTAATATTTAATCATAAATTCACTTAAAATACTAAAATAAATGCATTGGAAAATATCTTGAACCTAATCCCACACAAAACATGAAAATGAAATTAATACAAAGTTACGGGAAGCGGGAAGTGATTAAAAATCAAGGAAAAGGATGTGAAAGAAAGGTAAAAAGGATGGCAATTTGGTGACTCAACAAGATCCTCAAGGAATCAGAAGGAAGGTGACTGCTGTACTTGAAGGACACCATTGAACATAATGGGAATTTCGAGAAGCCATAACTTTTGGCTTGTAAATCAGATTGAAGCATGAGTATGGTCATTGGAAAGGTAATCTATAGGACAACGTGTCAAAAATTCTAAGTTCTTTATGGGAGCATCATGTTTCTCCATAAACTTGCAGGAAAAAGTAGAATTGGATTCTAGGAACCATGTAACTACTCAATGTGAAGATTTTTTCAAATACTGTCTAAATTTAGAGAAACTTTCCTAGATGATAGATGTGAGTGCCAGAGGTGATTGTTGGGTAAGGAAGAGTATTGAGACTCACAACAATTCCTATGCACAAGTATAGAAGTACATTTGAAGCACAATATTTTGGAAAAATAAAAAGGATTTGAGCTTATTAACAAGACATTGTTAATAAGCAGAGGATCACTCCGGTAAAGAGTGTTGTGTGAAGGGATTGCTAGCAAGAGGATAAGATTCCAAAGATAAGGATTGTGTGGGTGTTTTCTAGATTAATCCTAGAGTCCATTGGATAGGTAAGCAGGTCAAACTTGTACAGTTGGTTGAAGCATCAAAGAGCTGCAAAGGGAAGTGCAGGGCTGCATAGTAGGTGATGCAAGGCTGACAAAGGACTAAGGAAGAATAGAGAAATATTAGCGTTCAACTGCTATAGAGTCTGAACAACTTGTAAAGGAATATCAACAGAGGCTCTTATATAAAGCATGAAAATAGGCGAGGAATGCTATAAGCATGCGCATGGAATTAAGGAGAACTCAGTAGCTTTGAAGGTAGAAATGCAGTGAAGGCTACAAAGCTTGTTGCAAGAGAAGGAGAAATGATATCATGAGATGAGGTGCGACTCATGGAGTGGATAAGTCATCTCTATGTGCAAGCATATGAATGAAGGAAGACGGAATTGTTAGATATGATCTATTTTTTTTTTCTAAAGTACTAAGAATAAGAAAGTTGACTCTATTATCATAGTGCATAGTGGAAGCAAGGTACAAGTGCAAATGGAGGAGTGTAGCATTTCGTTTGGGGGAGACTGGTCTTGAGTGGCCAAGTAGTGCTTCAAAATGAATCACCCAATGAAGTGAAAAGAGGTATTTAAAATTGAGAAACACCATGGATAACAAAAGATGTTGGGACAAGACTCTATGCATAAAGGAAGCAATTGTGAGATGGCAACACTAGTGGGTCTAGTGGTTGGAAAAGCATAATGGTCAAGTAGGGCTTGGCTAGAAGATTCATAATAGGGACCAATGGTGCATAGTTGAGCATAATGGAAGTGCACAAGGTAGCGAGGTTTTACGAGAATTCAAGGATAGCCATCCACAACAACAACAAAATAAAAAAATAAAGCTGAAATAAATATGCATTGGAATGCATAATGGAAACGATGCATGAATGCATATAAGAAAGATATAATGTATGTGCATGAAATAGGCATGACATATTAAATGTTTAATGCATATTGATGTGCATTGGTGCATATGGGCTTGCTTGAACATGCTTGTGGCATGATTATAGATTGAAGGTAGTCTGTAGTTATGTTTAAACTAATGCAAATATGATAATTGGGTATGACTAACGATGAATTGTGTATCTAGGTAAATTAGTATAGCATGGTTGAAGATGTTGATGATGTTGTTGCATATGAAAGCCATCCATATGAAGACAAAGGAGGATGGTAAGAGAGTTGACCAAGAGAATTGGTGAAGGGAGTTGACGAGCTTCTACAAAATATTAAATGATCATGTAGCATTAAGTAATTTGTTAACAACCATGCAGGTGTGCATATGGTTGCTTTTGTTACATAAAATGATGAAGGGAATTGAGGTAAGAATTCCCTCAGTTAAAGTTCAATATTTGAATCGATGTAAAAGGCAAAGGGCCTTGAAGGTAAAAAAAATATTTAATGTTTGAATGCATCCACATGGAAGTTAATTGCATGTTATTTTATGTTGGTTATGAAATCATAACTGAGTTAAATCAGAAGACATACTCCTGCAATAACAGTGAATGTCATTAGGTATGGCCATGTGTGAGGCCATGATGTGGTTGGAAATGGAAGGGCTATGGCACCATACAAGTGCGTAATGGTCTTCCCTTGTATAACCAATGTTTGGACTGCAAACTCTTTGCCAACACAGGAGAGCACTAAGAGAATTATGTTCCTAGTGTTGTGTATTTTTTGAAGAGGAAGTTATCCAAATGATCGAACATGTTATGGGGAAGAGTTTGAATATTGTGTTAAGGTGATGTGTGTGATACAGATGATATGATGTCTATTAAAGCTAGAAAGCTTGGGAAAAAGGTTATTGTTATGACAGTGGAACCCTATGATTGCCACATGTTACAAAGTGAAGGTTTGGTAGTGAGTTGGCTCTCCCCTTGTGCAAGAACACCTTGGAAAATGATGGATCTCCCGAGGAACTATGTAATAGTGAAGGGGATGCTTGAACCTGGAGGGTGAGGATGGAAAGGGAGAGGGAACTCAAGAATGCATATAGCATGATGGTTGGAATCGTAAGGGTGTGTCAGGAAAGAACAATGAGCTAAATTCTTGCCATGGTTGGTTGCGGAATAGAGCAATAGCCATATGAATAAGTGATCACATTTATTGTGTTAATTATGTTGAAATGTGGGTTAAATATTGTTTAGTGCGTTCTAATTTTTGCCTTATTCATTATTCCTTGTTGTGCCTGAATGACGTTTCTACACCTGTATTTTTATGTGACTAAATGTTTTTGTGTGTTTATTTAGTCATCACTACGCATGTTTAAGTCAGTAACGTTTTGCTTTAATTGTTATGAGAAGTTGCATGAGATTGTACGTCATGTTGTGTATTTTATATCCACTAGAGTTGTGTTAAGATGTTGTGCAGGAGGTAGAATTGCAACTATTTGAAAGCTGGAGATCCCATCATCATAGCTCGAGTTCCTAGAGCCACAACTCAAAGACTTCCTATCTGACGTTGTGCTGGAACCCTAGAAGGGAAGTGGTACATCCCGAGGGACTAGGGTGCAGAGAAGGGGTACACTTCCTTGGGTTGTGCAGGTTGAGGGGAACACAAGTTTGTTTGTTGGAATTGTTGTGGGAATCGAAGAAGTATGAAAGATATTATAGTTGGAGCTAGAGGAAAGCAATGTAGACCGCAAAGAATGATAGATCTCTAGTTGGAATTGTTGCCAGAATGATGAATTGTGAAATCATTTTGTATGTTTTGGGCCAGGGTGCCTATGTATCTATGGTTTCATGGTTGCATCACCCATGTATCTATGATTTCAAGGCCAGAGCACCCATGTATCTATGATTTCAGGGCCATAGCACCCATGTATTTATGTTTTGGACCAGAGTATCGTGTGATATTAGGCCAGAGATCCTATATGTTTATTAATGGCCGAGGAGTTGAAATTGTAAAATGAATGTACACCTAATGGTGTTGTGCACCAAGGAAAGTGCAAAAATAAGGTGGAGGGAAATGTAACATCCCCAATTTTAATCCCTGCAAATTATAATGTAACTGTACAAATATGAATTAGGTTGGTGAGCCAATGTGTTGGGGCGAGGAGCTCGTATTGGTTTAATGTGGTTGAGTGTCGAATTGCATGTCATGTACATTATAATGATTAATAAAGATGATAATTGTTAGTTGCAATACGACAGGGACGAAAATGATGGGGGGGCTATGATTCCACAAGAGAGAGGGGTCCAAAGGGGAATTATGCATGGGTATTAATCCAAACACACATTCTTGGAATTATTATCATTGCTATAAACCTTCTATTTGTTGTTGAGTGCTCCCAAAGACAATTATTAAACTCATACATGAGTGTGGGAGTGAGAAGTCACATCCCTTAGTTATTAGAGAGCACGGGCCTAAGTACAATCATCCTTAGGAGGAGTGTAATTCAAGGAAGCATGGGAGAAGAAGAAAATTTGTATGGGAAAGGAGGTAAGTTTTTACAGATAGATATTGGGCAGCAAGAGGGGATTTGAGTGCTAGGAAGACAACCATGGTTTGGCTATGTTTTATGCGAATACAGAGGCATGTGTGCCTGTAAAACAAGTTGTAAGCATGTAGTTTGTTTTCCTCTTGAGGAAATGACTCAAGAACCTTGTGAAGGCTATTGTGAGCACTCTTAAAGAAATCGAGAGTTCCTGGAGTCCCTAGTTGAGATATTCCTAGCCAATTGAGTGCATTGGAAGCCCTGATAAATGAATGGTACAACTTGAGGGACTGTGAGAAGTGAAAGGGGTACATTCCTTGGGTTCTGCAGGTTGTCGGAAAGAGAGCTGGAGGATCATAATTGTCATGGGAGTAGAACCTGGGTTTTTGGGTTGTTGAGTGTGGAGCGTGGACAACCAAGAGAGTTAGATATGCTTGTGGAATCATAGCCTTAGATTGAGGGTGGCATGCTCTTGGAAGAAGATGAAAAACAATGCCTATGGATGGGAGGTTCATCCTTCATACATAGCCAATTGGTTAATTACTAACAAATAAGTGTTCTGTTGTTTTCATTTTGTTTATTTCTTATGAATGTTGTGTGTTTTATGTTTTCTTGAACAATTTCATTCATAGGTCCATATTATGTTGAAGATGCATTTAAAGTTATGGTATCATAAGTGGTTAAATCTATGTATGATTTGTAGGTTGTAATCTATAGGAATTTATTTAGAAAAAAAACTTATTTTTAAAGTGTATTCCACTTGTAGCGTTCCTTAATTATGCCAGGGATGTTACAAATACTGGGTGCAAGACAAGGAAAGAGGGAATACTCAATTCAAAATCTTTCTCACCCACACCCTTTGATATGGTGTGAGGCCCATATTGGAGTGGTTTGAGCTTCTAGCGAGGTGCTCTTTCTGCAAATGCAACCACACTGTATCACCAACCTAAAACTTGTGTGGAACATAATGTTGGTCATTTTATTGTTTAGACTCAACATTGGCTTTTTGCAAGATATCATGAACCTGATGTTGGATGTGCCGTATCTGTTCAAGAATTTTGGTTGCTCTATCTAGATGGGTCTGAGCATGGGAGGACTCTTCATGTGAATATGCAATGGGAAAAGATACATCAATGGGAGAAAATGTATGGAAATCCAAGCACACCTGAAAAGGTTTGTGGCTAATATAGTTGTGGAGGGCTCTGTTGTAGCTATGTTGAACATAGGGAAGACTCTCATCCCATGTATGTGGATTCTTGGAGTTGTACATGTGCATGATATGCACAATCATCCTACTAACCACTTCAATTTGTCCATCTATTTGGAGTGGAATGTAGTCAATTTGAACAACTTTGTGTCCATCAGAGAACATAATCTAGACGAAAAGGTACTAAGGAACCTACTATCCCTGCTTGAAATAATGTTCCACGGTAGCCCAAAATGAACCCAAACATGCTCAAAGAAGAGTTTTGCAGTGGCTTCAATTGTGATGCTCTTCTTACATGGTGCCAAAATGACCATCTCAGGGAACTGATCGACAACCATAAAGACACAATTGTTACCATGCTTGGTGGAGGAAAAACCTAACATGTAATCCACATAGACTTATTCCTAAGTCTTGTCTAGGGTAGGTAGAGGAGTGTACAACCCCTAATTATTAATGACAGGTAGTGCATGATCTAATATACTTGCTAACGTCTTATCATAGTTTTGGCTAATAGAAATACTTATGAAGTAATACTATTGTCTTCTACACACCAAAGTGCCTTGCCACCCAATTGTAATGTGCCTCTTAAATTAGCTTTGCATGCTTGCTTGAAGGAACACAAATATGGACTAGATAGCACAAAAGTGCATACTAGAGGTGAAAGTATGGAACTTGCTTACCTGCACCCAATGTATGATATGTAGCGGCGAATTCAGTCTTGTTGTCATATAATTGGGGCCGCCAAGAGGTCTCGTGCCCGCAACATTTATGAACCATGGCTAGCTCCACAACCAAGGGCCGATTGAGGCAGTCTACAACACATTTTGTGTTTACCTTCTTATACTTAATGTTCAAGTGGAATTGTTGCAAGTACGCATACCACTTTTGATGGAGGTCATTTTGTATCTTTCCTTATGTCTACATTAATTACAGAGGCGTGTGATTAGTGTGGATGATCATTTCCTTTCCTAGAATATCATGCTTCTACTGTCGACATGCCTACATAATGGAGTATATCTCCTTCTCATCGTTGGGATACCTGTGAATAGTATCATAGAGTGTCTCATTGTTATAGGCCATCAAATGTCCATGTTGAGTGAGGATTGCACCGATAATATAATCAAAGGCATCTGTCTCAATCTTGAATGGTTGTTGTAGATTTGATAGAGCAAGGATTGGTGCTAGGCAGAGGCGGTGTTTCAGATCCTTGAAAGATTTATTTTTTGACTTAGACTAGAAAAACTTGGCTTTGGCTCCACCCTTGGTCACTTGTTTTAAGGGCCTAGCAATATGATAGAACCCCAACATGAACATATGGTAGAAGTTGGTAAATCCCAAGAAGATGTGGAGCTTTATTATAATTATCATGGCCGACCATTTGCGAATGAATTTGATCTTGGTTGGATCCACGTGCACCCCATGTTCATCCACGATGTCCTAGATATTCAATTTGGTGCATGCCAAATAATATTTTCACTAGATTTTAGCATATAACTTATGTTGATGCATAGTGCTTCAGATTTGTTTAATGTGCTACAAATGTTTTTCCCAAGTTTTGTTGAATATGAGGATGTCATCCAAATATACGACCACAAAAGAGTTTGTGAACGACCACAAGATATCATCCATCATCCTCGTGAATGTTGCTTAAGCATTAGTCAAGCCAAAAAGCATGACCAACCACTCAAAAAGGAATTCTCTACACTTGAGGGCAGTCTTTCGTACACCAATTTGTTTAATCGAGACTTGGTGGTAGCTTGAATTCATATCAATCTTATTAAAGAACTTGGCATGTTATGAACCAAAATGCTTAAAATATCAGAATAAACCAAAAGTACACACCATGTACACCAATGTGAGCCTGGAGAACAACTCCAATATAGATAAGAAAGATGAGTTACACAATAACTCCTTAAATAATAGGATAATCTCCTCCAAATACCCAAATACATTCATACATCACAATTCACATGTTCTCAATAATGAATACATGATCTCTATATATACCTATTCACACACTACAGGTGAGGCCCCTTTACTATTAGGCGATTCTATTACATATACATTTACACATTGCATATACATTTAGCCCTGTATATTCCCCACCTTGGGGTCATATCATATACATTTAACCCCATACATGCTCGCCCTTGGGTCATAACATAGTACCCTCCTTCAAAAATATTTTCCCTCAAAGCTTTGCAATTAAAGGCTTCACATGTGATGAAACCAAGTAACATGATTTTCATATGTTCCTACTTTCTTCATTCCATTGTTGATGATCCATCCATCCAAAATCGATTATTTTTTGTCTTAATCCTTTGTGGCTAGTTGTTGCATAGTTTTCTTTCATTTGATTCCATGTATTGTTGTTGTAACTTATCTAATTTGTAGTGGTTATTGGTCTATTATAATAGCTTTTTGAACAAGTGTTTTGTGATGCCTTGTTCCATGAATATTGATAAGTACTTCATCGTCTTCCTTGATAATGTTGATATCAACCTTCTCGTCTTCCTTGAAATCTTTTCTAGTAATGAGGGTGTCGATATGGTTTCATATTTGATTGTTTTCCTTCACTCTACACATGTATTTCATCTATCTTCTTTTCAGAGACAATGACATCCTCTATCCTCTTTGGTTGGTCTTTGATTATTCTAACTTTGGAGATAATACCATCACATTTTCCATGTACATCCTCTAGATGAAGTTCAACTTCTTCAAGTATGTTTTGATGACCTTCTCGAATCTTGTCTTCTTTCTCCTTTTGAACCTGCAATGTCACCCCATCTATCAAATTTTGATGTTCTTCTTCAATTCTAGATTTTATTTTCGATTTTACCTCATCACTATCTAGGGATTCCTCAATCTTTTTGCAGATTTCCTCTTCAAGTCTTTTGGTATATTCCTCATCCAAGATCCTCGTTTCTTCTTGATTTTGATAATTCTTCTTTTCTTCTTTCAATATCTTAACCTCATCCAACAATTTTTTTATTATGGTTTTGTAATCTACATATCTCTTCATCTTTCTTTTTCAATTCTTCCTTGGAACCATCATTTTCCCACTTTTCCTTGCTACTATTTTCTTACTTTAAGTTCTTAACCTCCTTAATGAGTGATTCATTAAGGGATTGCATCTTGGAAAACTCATCATTTTTCTTTGTAATATATTTTCTTAGCTCTTCATTATCCGTTTGTAATTGGGAGACATTTTATTTTGATTCCTTTAATTCCACTTGAATATTATGCATCTCCTCCATTTTTTTTTATCCTTGATCCATTTATTTGAGAAGAGTTCTTCAAAATTTTCCCATGTGGAGTAGAGTCTAGTATCTTCATAAAAGTTATTCCACAACTTAGAAGCTCCACCCAAAAAAGAAAAATCTGCCCCAAAATGACTCAAATCAATTTTCTTTATCATCCTCAACCATTCCTTAGGATTGACTTCATCTTTATCTTCATCTCCACTAAAGTTGGGTATTTCCATTGATTCTTAATTGAGGTCTTTTAAACCTTGATTCATAGTCTGTCTTACTAACTGACCTTCCTCTTGATGTATCTATGAAATTAAAACCCTCCTGAGCCTGGAATTTCAACTTGTATTACTTTGATATGTCTTTTCTGTATTGCCATAGGTCCAACCAAAATTTGATGTGCCAAGTAAAAGTTATGTAGCTTTCTCAAAACTCGCTGATTTTTGGCCTTTTCTAGAGAGTGAACTTGTACAAAATGCCATATGTCCAATATTTTAGATAGGATTCTAAAATTTGTACTCAAAATAATATGGATTGTCCTCTTTCCAATGAAACTAGTTGAACTGAATTTGGATCCTCACTGAAGAAGATATGATTGTTTTACCTAGAACATCTGTTTGAGACTAGTTATATGACTAGTCAATTAACCCTACCTTCCACATAATATATCCCATAAATTAAAGAGATCTAAACTTTGAATTTTTCTTATCATAAGTGATTTTCTATTTCTCCTTGGGATGTTGAAAATTTCACAATCTGAAACATCACCCAAAAAATGTTATTGTGAAATGCCCAAAATGACTCATTTGAGACTAGTTTCAGGGCCAGTAAAATCCCTAACGTCCATATATGTATCTCATAGAGTCAAACGATACAAAACATGAAGTTTTTACCAAGAGTACTTTATTATATCTTCTCAATATTTTGAAATTTTCACACTGAAAATTTGCAGAAAAAAAATTATAGCAAAATTTCCAAAATGACTCGTTTGAGACCGATTTAAGGGCTAGTAAAAATCCATAACTTATACATGATGTATCTTCAAAAGTAAAATGATGCAGAACCTGAAATTTTGACCAAGATAACTTCTTTATGTCTTCTTGATATCTTGAAAAATTCATAGTATGAAGCTTTGCAGAAAAAAGTTATAGTGAAAATGCCAATATGACTCGCTTGAAGTAGCAAAACCCTAGGATTGATGCTCTGATACCAAATTTTATGAACCAAATGCTTAAAATATCAAAATAAAATAGAAGTGCTCACTATGTACACCAATGTGAGCATGGAGCACAACTCCAATATATATAGGAGATATGAGTTACACAATAATTCCTTAAAGAATAGGAGAACCTCCTGCAAATGCCCAAATACATTCATACATTACAATTCACGTGTTCTCAATAATGAATACATGATCTCTATATATACCTATTCACACACTAAAAATGAGGCCCCTTTTCTATTAGGCTGACTCTATTACATATACATTTACACATTACATGTACATTTAGCCCCATATATGTCCCCCCTTAGGGATATATCATATACATTTAACCCCATATATGCCCCCCTTGGGTCATAAAATGGCACCTTTAAGTTGATCAAGAAGATTGTCGATTCGAGGGATTGGGTATGGGTTCTTAGCGATGATTTTGTTTAAGGCACTGAAATCAATACATAGTTTCCATGTCGCATACTTCTTCTGCACCAATACAATTGGGCTCCCACATGGTGGGGAGCTTGGTTGAATGTGGCCCTTTCGAAGGAGCTCATGAATTTAACATTATCTTACCTCGTTCTCTAAAAGAGAGCATATATATATTGGGCCATTAGGAAAGAGTATTGAGTATCAACTCAATTGAATGTTTGACATGGTAGTGCAGATGCACCCCCATAGGGGAAGCGAACATATCTTTGTATTCTTGTACAATATTATCCACCTGCTTCTAATTTGTAGAGAGGCCCCATTCTAAGGTGATGACAATAGTAATGACATTCCATTCACTTTCCAACTCAACCACGAAGAGGACAAATTTTATGGTCTCAAAGATTACCTTTTGTCATTGCTTTGTCGATATCAAGGAACCTGCAATAGTCAGTGATGGGCCTTGGAATAACAACAATAATGTTATTGCCTCCTTGGATTGTTACTTTACTTGTCAACTCGAGGTTTGTACAAACTTGATAGGTGTTGTGCAAAGTATATGCAAAGTGCACTAATAATAAACTGGGTCTGAAATTGATAAAGGGGCTAAATGCATGAAAGCTCAATGTAACTTGTGCAGGAAATATGAATTACATGAATGACTTAAGGTACTTGTATGAATAGAAGCACACCAAATGAAAGAGCATCTAATCTATATTCAGTAAGGATATTTAGTCTAATGGCATGAAAGGAAACACACTAAGCTATGATAAAATAAAATAAAACTAATTACAAAGCAAGGAAACTAATTTTGTTTGTGTTGGAGCCGACTTTGTTTTTTTAACCTATTTAAAATTTCACATCTTAATGCTTGAAATCGAAAGTTGGTTTTCATATTTTCCCTTATTTTTCCCAAAATCTCAGAAGTCTCATCACGCAAACAGCGACGGTTATCATACTCTTAAGACAAGATTTTTTTTTTTTTTTTTTTTATCGTTTAAACGAGTCTCTCCTTTTTACCACGAGATGTCGTATGTCAGAAGTTATAGATCACATAGTTTACGAGACCCGAGGGGCAAAACGACAAACTAGTTTTAAAAAGTTTACCCAGATAATTATCGAGAGTAAAAATACTCTAAACCGCAGTTAAGCATCATCGGGATTTCGTGTCTCGGCGTTTGCTAGCTCCCAAAGTCTTACCGTCGTAACCACGATAGCCGAAACCGTGAGATTCTTGTTTTAGTAACCCGAGTTAATGTTAAAGGTAAAAAGTTTAGCCGCGGTTAAGCTCTGTCAGAAATTCACAACTCGACGTGTTTTTCCTCAAAAGCTATACCTTCGAAGCCCCGAGTCGCGAAGTCGCGATATAAATAAAAATAAAATTAATTAAACATTTAATCCGGTTTTTATTTTCCTTTTAATCAGATCATATCATCGCGATTTCACAACTCGGCATACGAGCCTCCCGGGAGCTATACCTTCGAAGCCCCAAGTCTTCGAAGCCCCAAGTCGCGATATAAATTAAAACGTAATTAATTAAACGCCTAATCATGGTTAGGTTTTTTATTAACCAAAGCTAATTATCGCAACCTCGGGTTTTAGAGGTTTAAAGGGTTAAAGTGAAAGCTCCAGATGAGGCGAATGCCGAAAGATTAATTAACATTCAAAAAGGCCTGATTAATTAAGTTAAGCCAGCATTGCCAATGTTCTAATACAAAAATTAATATGCACAGCCTACGAGGCAATTTTAAACTTTCCTTGCGCCAACTTGCATTACGTATTGTCGAAATCTAAGACATTAATTGGAAATGAGGTGAATCGACAAGTAAGGATTTGGTTTTTATTGCTAAATTTATATTTAAGGATGATTCGACCGTTCTGTTCCTAAGGACAAAAAAGTTTTAAATGGTCGAAGGCATGGATCTTTTATTTGTTATCTCAAATTTCATTTATATTCTACGCAGAGCCAACTTTTCGCGAGCGAACTAATTTATGTATGTATATATATTGTTATCACAGGAGAGCTAAAGTAGAATCCCCCGCCATGGCCCCGCGAAAAGCATCTAAAGCCATTGTTGAGGTTTCAGGACAAGGTTCAAACAACGTTTCTGATACTTCACCTTGAAGTGTCGACTCTGTCAGGACCTGGTCATATATTTCTGAGGTTCTACAGTCTGAATTGGTAGATGTTTCAGATGATTCCAGTGAAAATGAAAAAGACGACCTGATAACCAAGTATAAGATCGTCGTCCATGCTCAAATGCATAAAGTAGCGGCTAGGCCACGTCTGCTCCCTTACTACGATATGATCCGGTGGGCATTAGACCATCTAGATATACCAACCAGAACCATCGTCAACAAGCAAAGGGTCACCATTAGGACTTTCAGACCTGAACAATTGCAGGCTATGTACAAGTTGCCAGCCGTGTCAGACTTTGTTTACAATGCCGAATTCCTGGAGAATTTTAAACAGAAGGAATGTGTGCAATACGACAAAACTATGTCTGGTTTAATCAAAGATTGGGTTTCACACCCTACGAAGTTCAGGGCGGACAGTAATGGTATATATTCAATAGATTCTCTGGAACCACAGTTCAAATATGTGGCTATGATGACCTGCAGATTATATGGGAGAGAGGACACCACACATTTTTTCCTTCAGTGGGTGCCTCTAATTCATTCGGTTGCCAAAGGTTGTTCCTTCGACTGGGCTAAACTACTATCCAATAGTTTGACCAGTCGAGTTACAGAGTATCGAGAACAGAAGGAGAGCGGAAAGATCACTTCATTCTTTATGTCTGCGTATATCATGGATGTCGTGTGTTTTCTGATGCCTTTTCCCTTAATGAGTTGGAGCTGGACTCCATCGGAAGCTGAGCCCATCCACATTTACCATTCAAAGCTGTGGGAAGACAAAGCTTTGGATTTTGTATATGAAATCTTTAACTGGGTAATGGCACCGTTGCATGTCACTGTCTTTGGCCACCCACCACCCAGGATCTTAGACAATATCGCGGTAAATCTGAGTAGTATAGCCGACTTGTACGTGGAAGCAGGATTTTCATATCTCAGGGTTTTCGGTGCTTCTGTTCCTCCGAATGCCTTGCCATTATTCATACCCAATAGGCTGGCTTGCTATGAAATTGCCAGACAAACCGTAATCGGTGGCATAAGCAAGGAACTGAAAGGATATTCTAAGAAGGTATGGCCACCTTTTCCTATTCATTTAAGTTCCTATTCTTTGTTATATTTCGGGCAGGCTAAAGCTGATGTAACAGCCCTGGAGGACCTAAAATTGGTTCATGTCGAATTCAAAAAGCACGATCCACAGAGGGTCGTAAGCAATCACTTAGCTAGTTGTGGGCTTAAAAGGTTCGAACATGAAAATTCGCCTTCGGATGACATTTTTCGAGGCACAAGATCTTATGCCGAGTTTTTGGCTCAGATACAAGCCCTGTCACCTGAAGAGAGGGCCAATGTTTTGAAATTCCAAGAACATCGACGGAGTTGTCTTCCCCCAGTATTGCGGGGTGAGAATCTAATAACAACAAAGGTGCAATAAAAAGAAGCCGAAGGCTCCAAAGATACAACACCCAGACAAGAAAAACACCAGGACAGGGGAGAGCAAACTGGGGGTCCGAAACCAGAAATGGAAACTCTCGATCCGCCCAAAAAGTTGACTCCAGATGCCACTCCTGGCCAATCAGCTAAGCAAATCGGAAATCCCATCACCTCCATTACTCCCTTACAGTCAACTAAGGGGAACATAGACGCAGGCTGGATTTGCAATGAAGAATTGATACCTATAAGGATGGAGGAGCTTCCGCCAAATGAGTTCTTTTTTGATAAAAAGAGAAAAGCTATGGTAAAAAGAGAATTTTATCAAGAAGAGGGATGAATGGCCAAGAAGTTCAAGGTGTTGAACGATGGGAAAGATATGAAGAAGGAAGAATTCGCGACAGAAATAGCCGGAACATTAGGGGCATATGCTACTGCGAACCAATTTTCAGTCGGGGTTTTGAAAAATCAGCTGAAGCGAAAAAATCGCCTCATTAAAACCTTAGAAGCTAAACTAGCCACAACAGAAGAAGCTGCTAAAGACCAGACAAACACTGGAATAGACCAAGCAAGGATGACCGATAAAAAGGAAATTGAGCTGCTCAAAGCTAAGCTCGAACAAGCAGAACTAGTAGCTCATACCAGTCAAATACAGGTAGGCCAACAAAGAGACATGATAGGGTAGCTACAGGTTAGACTAGATTTCACTGAAAGCCAAGTTATAGATATCGGGATATTCCAGTCCCAGGCTATGGAGATTCAGAGCAGGGTTTCTGTAGCCCAACAAAATTTACTTGCTAAGGTAGAGACGATTCGGGACAATTGTCTGCTTATTGATCAAGTATTAGAAAACTTATCTCTTAGAGAAAGAGAAGCTGGAGCAGCTCGGGTCGCATTTCAAGAGGCTATAATAGCTACAACAAACAAGGAATCGGAAAAAAGTTCTAAGTTTTCCATTTCGGAACAGACCCGAGGTAATATTTTGTTGAAAGAATGGGAACACATCATATCAGAACGCAAATTGCAAGCCAAGAAGGTAAGGAAATCTTGTGAGGAGGCTTTCAGTTCTATAGATGGAAATCTGTTAGGCATTGATAGCGAGAGTAATGCTGAGACACTTAGCCAAATGAATATGGCGAAACTCTCGCTTGATATAAATGAGAAAGAAGAAAGAGATTTGGTCGAAGTCTCACAAGTAACTATGGCAGACATAGTTCAAATAGATAAATGGATTATTAAACCAAGTGTGCAATTGTGCGCTAACGACACCCTAGACCGACAGATGGAAGAAAGGTTGCTGCAATTAGTCAGAGATTGTTATATTTTTTAGGCCAATTGTCAAGTGGAACCTTCAAGGTTGATATCTCGGCTGGTGGAAAAATGTGTCACTTGTACCGAGCATGCGAGAGGGCAGGCTTCTGGTACCGAATAAAGACATAGGATAAAGAAATGAAACGATTGATCTCCTTCTCGTTGTAACTTAAAATCCTGGAACGATTGGGATTCCATCATATGTAAATTTAAATAAATATACAATAGAAGGAAGGAACAAAGGCTGGACCTTTTTGGGTCGATTGTAATAGAGATTTTTATTCCTCGAGAGTTAATACAAAGCAAATTCGAAGATTCTCGATTCCGTCATGACTATGTTATGAGTTTGTTTCCTTATATTTCATATTTCATTTCATTTCATATATGTATCTGATGAATGTTTCGCTATAATTTAGTACAACCTCTACTATAGTGAATAAATTTTAGTTTTCTATATTGTTTACCGTTTTTCCTCTGTA
>SNQJ01S0000872.1:156979-176910 GCA_010110895.2 Picea sitchensis
GATGCCTAGACACTGTACTTCTAAGCCTTAAGTACAAACTCTGGAACAACAGTTTGCATGAAAGGAAATTGCATGGAAGAAGATGACCTATTGCATGGAATGAATGAACCTAATTACACCTAACCTTTGAGTCAACATCAAGCCATATGTTATCTTATTAACTAATGCTAACTTCATGAAAATATGAGTAAGAAATTCAAGAAACTTTAGCTAAAACTGTCCTACAAGAAGTTTCTACATGAACTGTAACAATTTCTACAAGAACTACAATAGTCTTACATGAAACTTCTACAAGATGACTAAAAGAGTCATAAAGGGCTTGTAAAAACTTTCCAAATCATAGACAAAGCTAGACTAAAATGCAATGAGATGTAACTAAGGTTCTTAGCCTTGAAAATACGCCCTTGAGCATTCCAATAGGCCTCCAACACTTTCTATAGGAAAACCTACTAAAATTTGTAGTTTCGTAATAATCTAAACAAAAGTTAGAGATTGTTGTGCATGGCCATATAATATTTCAAGATAAATAAAGAGACTAAAAAATAACACACTAACATGAAACATAAAGAAGAAATTACAATAGGGTCCTTAAGCCCTCTTGAGTGGCCCCTACCTAGGCAACACAAGGAACCTTTAAAACTCTAATAAGATAAGAACAAAGGCATATTTATTGATCAAAACTAGTTGTACATTAGGAGCATAGCTCCAGGTCTCAACAAAAAACTTCTTAAAAAAAACTTAACACAATATTTCAATTTTTGTCTATCTTCCCCTACACTAGAGGCCTATTTACACACTTTGGAACTAGACCTCTGCCCTTGGATCTAGGAGGAAACAAGGGAACTACACATCCTTCCTTAATCTCTTGTAATTTTCAAGATTTTGTTTGTAAGGAGTGGTCATCAATAGTTTATCAACACTTTGGAGGTAGGTGGGGGACAAGGCCCCTTGATTCTTGGGATCTTCCTTTCCTCAAGGGGGTTCAACCTGCTTGATTAGTGCTACACACATACTTTACCATGAACATTAGATAAAAAAAAGCACCATACACATAAATTCCCATCTCATAAACTATTCATTTAAGCAACATACAAAAGTACCCATGACTACTATTAAACATGGTCAAATTAAAGAAATTATTAGGCATATCATGGTCAAAATGTGTCTATGATGGGACTTCTAGATAAGCAATGTTAAGGCCCATAATCATCCCCATATAAAATATTGCACATCCTTGTGCAACAAAATTTTGTTTTTCTGGTCTGATTGGTGTTGTTTCTATCCACTGACTTCTTGTCCAATGTTAGGATGTTGCTTAATGTCTTGTTGTTGCTGCCCAACATCCTATTGCTGCCTATTGTCATGTTGCTCATTATCCTCCTGCATGATATCCCATGCTATCTATCTGGTGGTGGACTGATGTTCATGGTACCGCTTGGCCTTGACTATCTTTTCCCATTCCTCCTCTTCCTTTTCCTTAACGATATCAGCCATTGGTCCAACGAGAAGAAGGAGATGAGGGTTCATTCTTAGACCAATCCATTTAGTATTGAGCTTCCTCATTGCCTCCTTATACCAAGGTGTTATGAGAAAGAAAATTTGTAGAGCATTTGAAGAGTGGGGCTCTCTAATCTATAGGTTGTGAGGCAAGGAGTGCCACCTCCTTGGCAAGCTTGTGTTACCTCCTCACCCAAGAGCTTGTGTTGTCCTCTAGGTGAGCCATTGCTTCTATTTGCCTGGCTGCACATATTGGAGCTATCTCTTTATATGTGGAAAGGATACTATGACTAGATATGACCTCTCATGGCATTGTTGCTTCAACTCTAATCCATAATGGGATATGAGATTCATCGTCCTTATACTTTTTTAGCTCTGTTGCCCTCATAATTTCTTCATGTCTCAACAAAGATGCAAGGGCCGTAATCTGAACATCCCCTACATATGGATTTAGGTTCCATTTGTAGGGACGTGGGAGGATGATACTGTGCAAGCAAAACTCACACAACCTTGCCTTTTCTTCCATGTTGCAGTATTGATAGGCATCTAGGAAATCTTTAGGTGTGTCTAGGTTATATCTCTCTAGTCCGGCCAAAATTGCAATTTGATTCTTATGCCATTTCTCCTCAAGGAATAAGGCATATACCCTAACAATTTGCTTACATTCCAACATGTCTAGGGAAACTTTAGCTATGGTCTTCACTAAATCTTCCATGATATCTATTCTTTCATTCTTGGCAACCAACTCCCTCTTTGCTTCATCCAATATCTATTTTAATTTCTAATTTTCCTCCTTTATATTTTAACTATATTCCACTTTCTGCATGGTCATTATTTGAAATTTCTCTTTCAAGTGTTGAGGTTGTCTCTCCATATCTTCAGGCGCCTCTTCCTTCTACTTCCCTTTGTTGCTTTCTACCTTCTTTTCCATTTTATAGCTTCAAACTTGGATTTCTCCTGTTCTAGCAGGGTGGCATAAGGAGTTGTTCAACTGATGTCTTAGTCTTGGAAGTCCCTTCTATTGTTAATGGCCTTTCCTTTGCGGTTGTTGTTTCTCCTTGAGGTGTTTGTCCTTTATATTTTTGTAATTTCTCTAGACTAGGAGAGTCCTTTACATCCTCAATTTTGATTGGAGTGGAGAGGGGAGTAATCAACTTTGGGTTTCCTTGCTTCTGACATCTTCCGATCTCGTAGGACCTTCTTCTTCTGGGATGAAAAGGTTCCATACTTGTGTTTTTCAATGGGCTGATAGATGGGGTTTTTTATGTCATCAGAGTGTCAACCACTTCCTTGTCCTCCTTTTCTACCTTTATCTTCTTCATTTTTTGCTGTCTTGAGGACTTGGATATGCTTTCCTTCTTAGTTTTATCAACCTTTTCTTCTTCTTCTTTTTCTCGACTGATCTCGGCCTATACCTCCAAGAATGCTTGTTGGTCCATGTCTACACAATTTGCCCACAAAACTATGTGTTTCAGATTCCTTAAGACATTTTATACCATCACCTTGATGAGTCCATAGTGGGACAATAACTCATGTTTTCCTTTCTTTACCTTGGTACTCATCTCCTTCAAGGATTGAAGGAGAAAATAAGGGAGACTAAGGTTTCTAGTTGATTCTTGGTTGTAGCAATGCCTTAGTTGGTGGAGCAGTCTAAAATAATATGCATAAACAACACTCATCCTCCCCTCACAAGTGACATACTTGATAATGTGATAGGCCACTTCTTGCCAAGGGTGAGGGAGGTTCTCTCTTTTGATCCCATTTATGTCTTCTTTCAACCTCTCATTTGGGTGGAAAAATAACTTTTTGGCATTAATAGCCTCATGCCTTTCTTCCTTATCCCAAGGAAGGCCCATTGGTAGGCTAGATACCTATGTAAGACCTTAATTTCCTTTATACCAGCATAATAATCAACAACAACATGACAATCAACAACAAGTTAATAACAACAACATAGTAACAACATAGCAACATAGTAACAACATAATTTTATCAACAATAGCATGATAATCAACAACAAGCTAATAACAACATCATACTAACAACATATCAACATACTAACATCATAACAACAACAACATACTAACATCATAATAATCAACAACAATGTAACGACAACAGATCATTATTAAAATGCATAAAGTATCTACCTCAACCTGTAGCTTAGTTGATTTAGCCCCTTTCCTGGTTGTTGATGATCCTTCCCAACTGTCCAAAATGAATATTAACCTCCCAGCCAACTAGGAACAACCTCTCTAGCTCCCTAGCTCTAGGAATCCTTGCGGTTTCTTGGCCCCCGAGCCCAAAATTCCCAGCAACAACAGTGCCCTGTGAGAGTTTCCAAAATGCTTTGTTCTCCATATTTTCGTCCTCGTCCTTCTTCACCTCTTGCAGAAATTTCCAATGCAAAATGAGACCCCTCTCCAAGTCCCCCCCTCTCTTCCTTATTATCCTCTCTCAAATCCCCCTCATTAATTTCCCAACAACCTTATCCTCCCATTAATTACTTCACCCACCCTTTAATAATAAAATAATAAAAGTCTGATTTAATATATTTTAATAATTAATTAAATTTAAAAATAATAAATAAATAAAACTATGATAAAAATTAATTGATTTGGGTTGTTACATACACCCATCCTTCAAGAAACTTTGTCCCGAAGTTAGAGTAATTTACAACACAAGGGTAATGACACATGATCCATACATCCACTTCAAATAAGCAACATCATCAATTTAAAACACTTACACATACTAGTGTACATGTGCAAGGCATGTATGTGTAGCTAACACATACAATACTCATACATGTACTAATGAAAATAATTATCACACCTAAAATAATTCTTGTATGCGTTCAATCCAATCAACAAGACCATTCATTTCATAAAAGATAGTAAACTATTTAAAATGTTCACGAAATTCCTCAATTACAATAATTTAGCACAAACAACATTCACTTAAATAATTGTAGTTCAGTTAAGCAAATATAAACACACACACACACACATATATAAACGAGGAAATCAAGAAATTCTACCATAAGGAGAAATCCCCACACACTCTCAACTACTTCTAGTCATCCTTCCTCCCTAACTTACTTCCATCTTACATCCCTATCCTTCCTCTGTTGGACTATCTTGGAGCGTCAACTATATTGACCTAAATCCAAATAGAACCCGTAAGCAGAAGTGTCAACTCTCTTGACCAATCTACCCCAGCAGGAAACTGACAATCATCACCACACGTCTAAGGGAGCATGAGCTAACACCATCCTCCCATGACTCTAGGTTTGAGAGGATACATGGTGGGAAATACCTCCACCCCTTATAATAGAACTAGGGTCAACACCCTACCATGGACCATATAGTGGCACTGTGTTGCTAGGAATTTTGTCATCGTATATTCAGTTTTAGGCAGTCTCACCACCTGAAAAACCTGCACTTGTCCACACATCATAGCAATGCATTTGAACCAATATAATTTCACATACAAGATTCATACCATATTGTTTCCTGGTCGATGTTCGTGACATCAACCTTTCATCATCATTATTCTTTGGTTATTTCATAGCCTATTGACCTACAGATTAATCTATAACACAAATCCGTACATATCCATGCATTATCATCATGTAATTGCATTGATTCATAATCTCAATCTGGTATCCATGTACCAACAACTTTAAATGTCAAAATTTTCAAGTTAGAAATAGATTGCATAATATCCATCATAATTCAAATAACGTTACCCATTCATAGGATTGGCATTCACATAGGTTCATATGTCTTAAAAGTTCAAGTGTATCATTAATAGTTTCACATTGAATAGAAAACAAAGATGATTAGGCCTTAAGTAATTATAGTTGTCTAAGTCAAAAGGTGGCATTACATACACCCAACCTTCGAGAAAATATATTCCTGAGGTGGTCAAAAAGTGAGGGATGATCTTGTCGTGAGGTCTTTGCATCCTCCCAAGTAGCATGTCATGGGCTATACTTGTCCCACTGGACCTTAACTTGGTCTACCAAACGGTTCCTGAGCTATCAGACCCTATGGTCCAATATGTGTAACGGTTCTACCGTGAGGGTTCCCGCGTTCGATACCTGCCATTCCTTCCAATTCAATTTATGAGATTCGTCAACAACATAATGACGTAGAACAGATACATGAAAAACATTATGAGTTTTATGCAAGTGGGGTGGCAACACAAGATGATAGGCAACGATTCCAGTTCTCTCTTGGATTTTGAACAATCCTATACATCGAGGTGACAACTTTGTCCCCTTCCTGAACCGAATGGTACTCTTATTAGGCCCGATACGAATGAAAACTTGATCTCCCACTTTGTAACTTCGATCAATTGTATGTTCATCAACATAACTTGTATGTCTATCATGTGCTTCCTTTAGTCATTGACTAATCTGAATCATTTGTTCCTCCATCTCTTGAATCAATTATGGCCCAACTGTCACTCGATCTTCTAATCTTTCCCAACTCAACGGTGTCCTGCATGGCCTTCCATGCAGAGCTTCGTAGGGTGACATTCCAATGGAGCTATGAAAATTGTTATTGTAGGAGAACTCTACCAAAGGTAGGTACTTCTCCCAATGGGTTTGATTATTGATAAGATACATCCTAAGCATGTCTTCCATAACCTAATTTACTCTCTCAAATTTCCCATCTGTTTCAGGATGATATGTTGTGCTTAAGTTCAACTGAGTTCCCAATGCTGACTGCAAACTTGTCCAAAACTTAGAAGTGAATCGGGAGTCCCTATCTGAAATGATCTTCTTGGGTAACCCATGCAAACAGATGACCTCACTTATAAACACATTTATCACATCAGTGACATCATAAGTGTCTCTAATTGGAATAAAATGAGCACTCTTGGTCAACTTATCAACTTTCACAAGAATGAAATTGTGTCTATGCGATGTGAGCGGAAATCCCACAACAAAATCCATAGAAATTACTTCCCACTTGTAGATGTGTTGAACCTGCACATAATAGATCTAGCTAGAAAATACCATACACGTTTGTAGAGAGAAATTGAGAAAGAAGAAACAAGAGAGAATGAATGGAAGAATTCTCATTAACCGTATTCCATACTCAAAGAGTGAATAATTTACAATAGATATAATATATATGAGTAACTAATGCGCCATAGTGGTGGTCTAGAGTGATCTGGACACACACCAACAATTACGGGAGTAAGCTGCCACCTAGTCTAGTCTCTCAGGCAGTTACAGGAGTGAACTGCCACCTAGTTGAGTTAACTAGCCTATCAGTCTTTAGTTAACTGACTGAAACAAAGTGAAGTGAAGATGAGATCATGGAATCATGAGTAATGCGCTAGTATATTGATGATCCCAAGGACAATGCGCATTAGTTGGTGATGATCCCAATGTTGCATGGTGATAATCCCAATGTATCATTTAGACTCCACTCAATAGATAAATCTGAAGTGAAAACTGAAGAGAATATTATTCTAAAATAATATTCTCTCTCAACTTTAGGAGACTCGATAATGATTAATAAACATAGGGAAACCTTAGGAAAAATAAATCCTAGGTGTGTGTGAAGTACTCCAACACCCCCCCTGAACATCACTGTGGTGAAAATAAAGAATGGGTCCCGGCAACGAGGCCATGTTAGGTACCTAAATACAGAAGATACGTTGAAATAAATGAAGAAAGAGGGAAAAACTCATGGGAACCCCCCCCCTCAAATTACAATGCATAAAAAAAAATGAGAAGGAACAAAAAGCAGTTGCTAAGCAATCTTGTCCTTCACTCCAATAAGACCTTGCAACTGTGCAAGTTTGTTCTCGTTGAAGATTTTGTTGAAGATGTAGATGTCTGCATGGATCTGATGAAGTAGATTCACCATTGAGATGTCCACACATATCCACTTTCTCTTCTTGTAATGAAGAATATCCAAATAAAGTTTGGATGAAACTTTGAAAACCGTGCGACTGTTTCCGGAAAAACGTTGAGATTTTGTTGATTTAAAAAAATCATAACTTCACTGTTCGGAGTCCGTTTTAGATGATTTTTTTTTTGAAATTGGATATTCTCCCTAGAGGAATTCAAATATCCAATTTGTTTCTACAAATGTTTCTCATAAAATATCATAATTGAGTTTGATGTGCACGGCTTCCTTTTTGTCTCCTAAGATGCATGCATTGCGCATGGAAAAGTGTCTGCATGTGACCCCTGATATGTATGCCATATATCTTCCACATGAGATTAAAAAAAAAATCTGTAATGGAGTAGACATCATTTTCAATTAATGGAATACAAATTTGTGCAAATACTTGTGTAGAAGACTCTTCAAAATAAGAGGCTTGATTTTCTAACCGTTTCTCTTCTGGCTCTAATTTTCCAACCTCCTGCATGAAATCTTCACAATATTATTTATTCCCAAATAGAACCTCCAATCTAGTCCATAATTCATTTGGATTTGATTCTTGTGATTCTTCATATACTGGATGGAAAAATTCAGGAGAAACAAACATGCATATACATCTTATGACCATATCTTGTCTATTGAGAAAGTCATTTTTCTCATCGGCGGAATCAGGCTCTACTTTGCCATAGTTATTTGGTACAAGCCTCTGCATCTGAGCTGAAGCATAATTTTTGGCTTCCATTCCATATAGTTATGAGGCATGCGAAGTATTGTCAGTGAAAAAAACATAGATTCCATCTTTATGTGTTCTTCAATCTTCAGTACCTGCAAAAATAATTTGGTGTAGCGTTTCTTAGCAGTCTGTGGGCTCTGATACCATGTAAATGCATTGAAATTTCACGTAATAGATCTAGCTAGAAAATACCACACACATTTGCAGAGATAAATTCAGAAATGAGAAGCAAGAGAGAAAGAATGGAAGAATTCTCATTAACCGTGTTCCACACTCAAAGAGTGAATAATTTACAATAGATCTAGGATATATGAGTAACTAATGCGCCATAGTGGTGGTCTAGAGTGATCTGGACACACACTAGCAGTTACGGGAGTAAACTCCCACCTAGTCTAGTCTCTCAAGCAGTTACGGTAGTGAACTACCACCTAGCTGAGTTAACTAGTCTATCAATCTTCAGTTAACTGACTGAAACAAAGTGACGCGAGGATGAGATCAGGGAATCATGAGTAATGTGCTAGTCTGGCGATGATCCCAAGGACAATGCACATTAGTTGGTGATGATCCCAATACTTCATGGTGATAATCCAAATGTAGCATCTAGACTCCACTCAACTGATCAAACTAAATTGAAAACTGAAGAGAATATTCTTCTAGAGGAATACTCTCCCTAAAATTTAGGAGTCTAGATAATGACTAATACACATAGAGAAAACCTTAGGAAAAATAAATCCTAGGTGTGTGTGAAGTACTCCAACACCAATTGGACATAGGAACATCATGTGGTTGTAGGAGACCTGCCAGGTGGTGGTGGTCAACCTTCACTTGTTGACACTCTAGGCACTTGGTGACGAAATGGACTACATTATGCTTCATGCCTGCCTAGAGGAAAAAATTCTTCATGTCCGCGTACATTTTATTCACACCCGGATGTACACAATAAATTGTTCTATGGGCGTCCTTGAGTATGATACTTCGAATATCCCCACCTTCGGGGATGTACATCCTTCCCTGATATCTTAACAATCCATCTGCTTCCAGGCTATATCCTTCATACTTTTGATCTACTTGCCTCCCACTCTAGAGGGTTGAAGTAACCTTTAAATACCAACTATATCCAAGAAGTTTCCCCAACATACGCTCCCTCATATTAACTTTTAAGGGTACCAAAGAGAATACACGTGGTCTCCTGCTCAAGGCATCGACGACCACATTTTCTTTTCCCTTGATGTACAAAATTCCAAAATCGTACTCACTCATAAACTCACTCCATTGCCTTTGCTTGACATTGAGATCCCTTTGAGTGAAGAGATGCTTTAAGCTTTCATGGTCTGTTTTGAGCTCAAAGTTTCGCCCCACTAGATAGTGCCTCCAAAGTTTCAGAGCTAGCATTATAGCTGCCAAGTCTAAATCATGAGTAACTTAAAGCTCCTCATGTTGCTTCAAATTTCTTGGCGCATACGCTATCACTCCTCCATCCTGCATTAGCACGACTCCCAATCCTTTCTTCGAGGCATCCATGTAGAATGTGAAGTCTTTTCCCATATTCGACACTCGCAGAATTGGTGCACTAGTCAGTAACCTCTTAAGCTCGATGAATGCAATATCACATTCTTCTGTCCATTCATACCTGACCCCCTTGCGCTACAATGTGGTGATGGGATTCACTATTTTAGAGAACCCTTTCACAAACCTCTGACAATAACCCACTAGCCCCATGAAGCTTCTTACCTCATCAACATTTTTTGGCACTGGCCATTCCATATTGGTCTTTACCTTTTTCGGGTCCACAGAGATTCCTTCACTGGAAATGATAAAACCTAAATAGTGAATTTCTTTCTGGAAGAAATAACACTTTGAAAAATTTCCATACAATTTTTTCTCTCTAAGGCACGACAACACCACTTGCAAGTGTTCATCATGTTGTCTTTCATTGTTGGAATAAATGAGGATATCATCCAGAAAGATCTGTACAAAGTGGTCTAAATAATTTCAGAATACGTCGTTCATGAGGCTCATGAATACTGCTAGCGCAGTGGTCAAACCAAAAGGTACTACGCTGAACTCGTTATGCCCAAACCGAGTTCGAAATGCTGTTTTAGGAATATCACTTTCCTTAATCCTTAACTGGTGATACCTCGATCGTAGATCAATTTTTGAGAAAATTGTTTCTCCTTTCATTTTGTCAAAAAGGTAATCTATCAGTGGAATTGGGTACCTATTTTTCACTCTAGCATGGTTCAAGTCCCTGTAATCTATACACAGTCGTAAGAAACCATCCTTCTTCTTCACAAAAATTACTGGTGCACCCCAAGGTGAGACACTAGGCCTTATTATCCCTAAGTCAAGTAGTTCCTTCAACTACATCTGCAACTCACAAAGTTATGGTGCTGTCATTTTATACGGAGCGTTAGAAATCAGCTCTGCACTAGGTTTTATCTCAATGGTAAAATCAAGCTCCCACTTAGTAGGTAACCCTAACAACTCTTTCGAAAAAACATCCTTAAACTCCGACAAGACTAGATACTAATCCAAGGAGGGTCCTTTCCCTTCATTGGTTGTTTCCACTACATACAACTGACAACCTTGCCTCATGCAACATTTAGCCTTCATGGTCGAGATAAAGCATAGAGACACTTTCCTCCGTACATCGTGGATCTCTACTGACCTTCCTTCATCGTCAATACAAATCACCCTTTTTGTGAAACAATCTACCATAGCTCGATGGGATTCTAACCAATCCATTCGGATGATTAGGTCATATGTCCCGAGAGAAGTGACGTACACCTTCAACCTAGTAGTACACACTCCTGGGTCTACTAGAAAATTATGGATGCTAGGTCCTACTGCTTGTTTTTCCCCTGAAGCCATCTTGACTTTTTTAAAGTCATCATGCTCGTAGGCTGCCAACCCACACTTTTCTAATGCACAAGGTGAAATGAAACTATATGTAGGACAAGAATCAAATAAAATTTTAACATTGACATGATTTAGCGTACCTGACGACTCCACCACAATGTATTGATGCTCTTCCTGGCGGTTATTAACCACTACATAAATCTGGGGGCTACTACTTGTTCGTCCGATCATGGCCTTTCCTTCTCTATACATAAAGCCTGCTTGTGACTCTGGACAATCATGCTGGTAATGGGGTCCTCCACACCCCTAACAAGTATCCCTGGGTAGAACCTAGGTGCTTCCCTATGAAGGCCTTTGAAATGAGTTTCTTCCCCTGGAGCCACTGCCTCTACTTGTTGCTCCTTGAGAAGGTCGTGGACTTGCCTTTTGTTGTTGGTTATGAGTGGGATGTTGCACTCGCTGCCATTGAAATACCTGTAGCAATTGATCTAGGTGCGACTCTATTGACATAAGGAGGTGGACTAGAGCTTCGCCCCTTGGAGAAGGTCCTAGGGGCCTTCCCCACGAATCTAGGACGTTGTGGAAAGGTTGATCTCATACCTTCGTTTAAGCTCATATGATCCTTCGCGTAATGTGCATTTTCAACTGCTTCAACTACTGACGATGGTTTCCACATTCGTACCATATCCCTTATCTTAGGGTTTAACTCGTACACAAAATGTTTTGTTTGTCGTTTATCGGTATCCATGTATGAGACATATTTTAGTAACTCCATGAACTTGATCTTGTACTCTTCCACGGTCTGGTTTCACTGAACTAGAGCATGAAATGCACCTATCTGTTGTTCCTCGTATTATGCACACAAATATTTCCTCTGGAACCTTTCCTAAAAAATCTCCCATGAGTAGGTGTCTAGGGTAAGGTGCAACTGCCTCTCTAGGTTACCCCACCAGTTCAAGGCATTTTACCTCAACTGAAAGATTGTTATCTTCGCCTTAGATTTGGAAGCATAGTCTCTTAAGGAGAAGCATTGTGTCATTCCTTCCAACCATGCTTCTGCACATTCACTTGCACGACCCCCAACAAACTCTGGGAGTTTGATCTTCTGTAGTTCTTTGGTGATGTTGACCCAGGTGGATATCGGTGGCCACCCACCTTTTCCAACTGGCTCAAAACAGTTTTATGACAATTTTGGCAATTTACTATTTTTAGCAGTTTTCACTTCCGGGGCCATTTTGAGGGCCTAAAGGAAGTTTTTTCGAGATCGAACTTCTCGATGATAGTCGAGGGCATCATTGTACTCCCCAAAATGAATCTCCTCGACAATACCTTTCCATCTAGCTATCATACGCCTAAAACAAAGATCGTATGCAAAATCTACGACCCCAAAAAGTTGATGTACTAAATTACCCAAATGGGGCCCACATGATATTTGGCGCTTCATCTCCTAGGGTTAGGTTTTTGGATGTCTAGGGTTTTTGGCATTCTTGTTTATTGTAAAAAGGCCTTCAGAGCCTCATTGTAATGATCTTCTTGCGAATGAGCGCAACCGTCACATCTCTTCTCAGAGATACATCGCCACCATTCCAGAAAGCTTGTTTCCACTGCATTTTACAGTTTTAGCTTATTTCCTTATTGAATAGAAAACCAATTTTACTGTATCTCTATTATTTTGTGTTAAGCACCTGTTAATAATCTGTAGTCATTTCATTCTGCTCATAAAATCTGAATCAGATGTTCCCTGGTGGAGGCCCTCCCTCTGAGTCCCTTGCCGCTTCAGGGTTATCCACTCTAGATGGTGGGGGTTCCACTTCGACATCAGGTGTCTGACATCCCTTTAATGTCTCATTAATAACCTACAAAGAGCACAAAATTAGAGATAATTTAGGCGATGGTGGTGGAAATGTCGATGTTGGCGGTCCTTGCGACGATGCCCCTTGACCTCGATTTCCTTGAGTCCTAACCATTTTGAATAACTAAATATGCATCAAACCAAATGCTTATCAGGGAAGAGTTTAAGGCATTCCACATTCGCTCAAACTTATACTTTCAAACATAGGTTTAGGCGTAAGTTTTTTTTTTTACTTATCTGTAAACAAACATTACTCTCTTCAGGGTAAGTGGCTAACGGTTGGGGTCAAAATCCTCTAAGCTTGGTAACTTGTTCAGGTAAGTTGCTAACTCCCTTGCCTTGCCAACTATGCTAGCACTGCGAGGTACCTTCCAATTACTGTTAATTACCTCCTTAAGTCCTTATAAACTTGGAAACTGAGTATAATGTTTTAAACACAATGTAAATTAATTATTAAACCCACAAACAACCCCATTCGATTGACATGTTGTGCACATAATGCATAAGTAATGACTAGGGTGGTTCTTAGTATGTAATGTCAATGACTTATAGTGGTGGGCTCAATGATCGAAGCCCATTGTTTTTAACATTTGGTGAACTTGATGACCAAACCCAGAAGCCTGGGTTAAGTGACTTGTGACCAAACTTGAAGCAAGTGGCACTTGATCACAATAGGACTTGGGGATTGGGTTCGATTATATATATATATATATATATATATATATTTATTTTTTTTCCTCGGAAAAAAGCATAATTCTGTTCATCCGTAGAGAACCAAATTACATTTTGTAGGTGCTATTAGCACATGCCCAACACTTGGATAAACAGAGAGAAGTGTTAGAATCCAGAAAACGACTCAAAGTAAAATCCACAGGGGATATACCAAATAAAGATCTGGGAATAATCCCAGATATAGGCAGATAGATGCCAATGGGCCACAAGAAAAAAAACAGCCTAAAAAATGACAAAAAACGTAGAATGAAGAGAACCTAGATGGACCAGGCCAGAGCGGAAAATAAACCCCATCAAGAATAGGATCCGAAGAGACCACAAGAGAGACTGCATCCACAGTGAAGAAGAACCAGAACCCGCACACCCAAAATGGACCTCAAAGTGCTAACCCGTCCCGTCAAAATCAGTACTCCACGCCCATGAGATGGACCTTAAAAGCTATGAAGTAGATCCTACCAGAAAGAAGCAGAAAAACCCAAGCAACCACTTCGCAACACATATAATAAGGGGGTGCAGGGGATCCCGGACATCAAGACACTGAGAAGGCCCTGACTTTACATCAATCCTTGAACAAACCAACAGGGATGGCATGGTGAGGGCCAAACCCTTAGAAAACATCAAGAAAACGTCTCCGCTCAAATTAGAGGCTCAAGAGAAAGAGGATTACAAACCCTCATAGATGACGATAGAGGCACCAAGTAGATCTAAGGAGACAGTCTGAGAATAAAGGAGAACCCGATCTAGACTACTCGCTCCAAGCCCGGAGAGAACCGCCATGAAAAACTCAGCGGGAGAGCCCATCCAGGCTACATGATCCAGATCTGCACCCGGATCTGACCACCACAGACCAATCTAGAAGGGCGCGGTTGAGGCAGTGGGCAGATCAATGGAGCTAGGCGGTTCCAGGTCCGCACCCAAGGAAGACATAGAATCTGGCCGCCGACATCAGAGGCAACGCCACAGGAGGCCCAAAAGGATACAGATCCCCTCATGCGATAAGAAGCCGAGCACAGAAAGAGATGAACAACCCCTCAAACGTTTGCGCGAGCACCAAGACCTCCATTGTATACGATCTGTGGCCATATTCTCCAATCGATCATTGCAGACACAACCATGGTGGTATGAGGACGATCCTCGTAGCAATTAGGAGGTTGCCGACGAAAGGGAGGAGAGAACACAAGGAGGGGAGGGGAGGGCCTGTGGCTGAGGAAACCACAGCCGCAAACGCTTTTTTCTGGTCTTCAATCCATATATATATATATAAATTAAAATAATCCAAAGTCAAAATTTTAATAAATTTTTGTATGAATTTTTTTTATAATAATTTTAAATTTTAATATATAATATATATATATATATATATATTAAATATATTAAAAAAATATTAAAAATACGACGCGTTGAATAATGTGAGCGACCCATGGACTCCCTCGTTGCTTGGTGTTGGCTGTTGTTTTGCGTCGGGCTTTGGTGTGATGCTTGTTGCGTTGCGACCCTTAACCCAAGGTCGATGTTTGATATGACTTGGAGATTGTGCTTTCAAGCCCAAGAAAGTTTATTTATGTTATAGGAGGGAAAAATATTCCGAATAAGGTTGGGGGAGGCCCACATGCCCTCCTCATGCTCTCAAACCCTACCACGTCCCTTCTTACTCACTCAACATGTAATAATTTGCTCAACCGCCTCTTCCTCAGCAACAACCATGGCTGTCAGGCTCCTTTCTCACTGGAGTAATCCTTCTGGTGCTTCTCTGCAACAGTCAGTTGCCCGCTCCAAAGGAAGTCAACGCCTATTTTGTGCTACTAGCACAAAATCCAAGGATAATTCGATGGTCTCGGCCTCATTGTCAGGAAGAAGCCAAGCTCAAGCTCAACAACCTTCCGAACTCGATCCTGCAACCCAGTTTTTGTCGCTTTCCAATGCGTTTAGCAAAAGGTTGGCGTTGGGAACTATTGGGGAATCGATTGTTGCAATTGGAGGGAATTTAGGCAGGATCACCAACCTGCTCCTGGGTTTTGAACCCCAAATCTCATGAACGATTAATCTTGATGCAGTGTACCCTGTCCAGGGCTACAAATGATGTATTGATACCAATAATGGTTTTGGCATAGGTTGAGTGTTTAACTTTTTTTTTTTTTTTTGAAGTTTCTTCAAGAAATTCACTACAAGGTTTGGGGATGGACCTTGTACCATGGACTTCTATGGGATTAGGTGCCAAGTATGGGGGCATCTATTATGCCAAATTCATATCATTAGATTCGTATGATCAAAGTTGGGTGGGGCAGAGAACACAACAAGAATGGAACCCTGGTAAACGACTTAACAATCCATCAACCCATCAGTGAACTAATGAGGCCTCACTTCCAAGTGATTCAAATTTAAGTATAATTCTTGTTAAGTTTGTCTTCTACATGAACCTTGCCAATCATCCAATTATATTAATCTAAGAGGAATAACGAGTGAAGGCATGAAATAGACCTAGACGTAATCTCTCCACTGTCTCTTCGTTGAGATTATCCAAGCTAGTGTTTAGGTTATCTACTATTATTCTGAATTGTCTTGATGGTGGAACTAGCGGTTGTTACCGCACTCACATAAAAAGTGCTTTCTATAATCGTTGAAAAGCTCTTTGAAGAAGTATCTATGGTTATAAGTTTCAAGAAGGATTTTGAGTTCATTTTTGAAGATCTGTTTTCCATTAAATGACTACTAAACGAGGCAGGAAAGAAAACAAACTCCAATTCAATGAACAATTGGATTGAGAGGCTCCAATGTTTTCTAGTGGATGTTGAGGACGTAGTGGAAGATTGTGGGGTTGAAACTTGCAACCCCATCTTCTGATTTAATATGGGCCGCAGTATTAACAGATTGAAGGACAAAATCAACAACATCCACTGTACTACTAAATATCTCAAATAGTAGTGTCTATGTCAGGCTTCCCAATGACGCCAAATGGACCTTGCATTCTTTAAATGAATTAGATGCCCTGAGCGAATGTGTGAGGTCTTTCCGAATCTATGTATAGAACTAAATTTTTATTGAAGCCTAGAGAACAAATGAAAATTACAGTGCATGGGCTCAGAAGGCTATTGTTATGCAATACTATGTATATTGAATCAATCGCTGCAAGTTTATTTTTTATTTTTTTCACAGTATGAGGTACATCTTTGTGTTAGATGTTAGATTTAAGTCTGGTTTCCATGGGTAATGGCCCAGATGTATTGGGAATTTAAAGCACATGAAGTTTTGAATTTATGTAGGATAGGGCTCAAGTCCCAGTTTGTTGATGTTAAATACCTTATAGGCGTAACAACCCAAATCAGATTGTAGATGAAGAGGTTGCAAACCATGTTGCCACAAAGACAAAATCCCAGTGCTGTGGGTGGTCAAGTCCAGGTTTCAGTTTTGAAACCGGGCTCTGATACCATATGTAAGACCTTAATTTCAATTTAGTTCACTATTTTCCTTTCTTGATTTCCTTTATACCAGCATAATAATAAACAACAACATGATAATAAACAACAAGCTAATAACAACAACGGCATACTAACAACACAACGTCATACTAGCAACATAATTTTATCAACAACAACATGATAATCAACAACAAGCTAATAACAACAACATACTAACATCATAGCAACATACTAACAACATAATAACATCAACATACTAACAACATAATAACAAAAACAAACTAATAACATAATAACATCATAATAATCAACAACAATGTAATGACAACAAATCACTAGTAAAATGCATAAAGTATCTACCTCAACCTGTAGCTGAGTTGATTTATCCCCTTTCYTGGTTATTGATGATCCTTCCCAACTGCTCAAACTGAATATTAACCTCCCAACCAACTAGGAACAACCTTTCYGGCTCCCTAGCTCCAAGAATCCTTGCGGTTTCCTTGCCCCCGAGGCCAAAATTCCCAGCAATAATAGTGCCTTGTGAGAGTTTCCAAAATGCTCTGTTCTCCCAACTTTCCTCCTGCTCGTCCTTCACCTCTTGCAGAAATTTCCAATGCAAAATGAGACCCCTCTCCAAGTCCCCCCCTCTCTTCCTTATCCTCCTCTCTCAAATCCCCCTCATTAATTTCCCAACAACCTTAGCCCCCCATTAATTCCCCAACAACCTTACCCCCCCCATTAATTACGTCACACACCCTTTAATAATAAAACTCTGATTTGATATATTAAAAAAAAAAAAAAAACTATGATAAAAATTAATTGATTTGGGTTGTTACAGATACCCTGTTGATAAAAGATTCATTTAATCTAATCTCTAAACCCCTTGCTACTGTTACATATTATTGTCCTTGAATGTTCTAGAAGTTAAGTGGAAATTCCAAAGATATTTCATCATCAAAGCCCCTTAGTCTCTCAAAATACCCTAGTCAACTTCTTCTTTGGAAAATTTCTACAATTTATGTATTATGATAAATTTTTGAGGGTTCAGTGGGTTCCCTCTCGTTGAACCCTGCTCCCAAGGCTTATGAACATAGTTACTAAGTAAGCAAGTCTGTAAGATCAAAATTGGCATCAGAGCCACAAGTTGTGTTGTCTGGATAAGACCCTATCTCCCATCAGTGGTTGTCGTCGGCCTATGGTTCACATGTTATTAGGCTACTAAGCACAACACTGGTCAGAGTGTTCTGGATTTAGGATCCAGTGCTATCTGGTTTTTCTTCATATGTAAATCTCTTTTGATGAATAAAATACTAGTTTCCTTCTACATACATTATGTGTTAATATTCAAGCCATATATTCAACAAACATAGCAATTGAGATGTGGTAATTAGACAGAAGACATCGGAGTGGAGACAATTGTTGAGTAGAATCTCTGAATAAAATTTCAACTGTATAAGCCATGTGGATGTGTGATATTGGTTAAGCTTCTTTCTCCGGGTTCCATTCAATATTCCTTATGTTATTTGTTATCTTACCTAGTTGTGCACTGTTTAGTCGAAGTTTGCAGTAGAATAACAATGACACATTATGGGTCTGCATCAAACCAGTCGTTCGATTTATCAAAATATGTTCAAGAGAAGAAATATTCTTGGTATAGAAGTTTAATCAGTTCAACGAAGTTTGATCCATTATATAATACAAGGGTGATAGCTCAGGAATTTGAACCCAATCCTAAATGGTCTCTTCCTAAGATCAGTGCTGACAAAATTTATGATCCGCCAATGTTTAAATTCAGATCATCTACACTTATTCGTTATGTTTCTACAAATGTTAATATCTCTTTATCGAAACTAGTCTATCAGATATCTCTCCTGCACCGAGAAGATATTGAATGGGCTCTAAAACAAGGATTTAAATATGTACACCTAGGACCTATCCAGTTCGATATTAATCCATTGGTTAGACCGGTGCTAAATGTGTCTTCTTTATGTTGTGTTGTAGACACTAGACACTGCAACTTTTAGAATGGCTTAATAGGTGGTTTTCAAGCCCCTCTACATAATGGTCTAGTCTAGTCTTTTGTCCTCTCGAGATTCCAAGTTTCACTTACGGATGCAGATATCCTTGACTTCCTCCAAGCCTATATTTATTTTTTTGGCTTTGATATATCTCCCCGATCTGAGATTGCATAGTTACACACTACTATGTGCCTTCGTTTTGTTTCAACAACTCTACCTTCTTTGAATCCAAAGCTTTTAACCCGAGCTACATGTGGAGGCATGGTGATCGACCCAGGAAATGTTACCCCAATAACATTGGAATTCATAGAGCTAAGTATCCCAAAAGAATGGAATGCAAAGTATACCAGTTTATAAGAAAAATATATTCCTCCTATAGAGCCACAACAATTAACCATCTGCCAATCCGATAAGGGCCCCGTTTTAAGACTAGGAAGATTACAGAGTGTCAAAATTAACACTTCAAGGTTTGCTGAAAATTTGATTTGATCGAGGCCTAATACTTCTTTTATACCTAGATTTATAGATTTATATGAACATATCTCTAACCACAAAAGAAAACACCCATTGTTACACATGAAATTTGCACACCTAGGTACCTCGCCCTAAGTGTCGTAAAGTGTCGTATAAGTGTCACATACACCTTGACACCATGGAATAACCTATGTCACAATCCCTAGTCAATGTGGAGGAGGGATATATTACATGAAGGCAAATAAATACTAAGTACACATGAGTTATTATTAATATTCATGGAAAAGAAATTGATTAAGTGAGAAAATCAAGTGCACATGAATTATTATTAATATTCATGAAAAAGAAAGTAATTAAGTGTGAGGATCCACCTCACATTTGGTTTCCTATTTTTTAGGGAAGGTGGAGGATCTCATGGATGGTTGAAATATTTCCTCC
>SNQJ01S0000872.1:176960-196838 GCA_010110895.2 Picea sitchensis
ATCCACCTCACATTTGGTTTCCTATTTTTTAGGGAAGGTGGAGGATCTCATGGATGGTTGAAATATTTCCTCCTTAAAATCCTTGAGAGATATTTCCTCCCCAAAATCCTTAAGAGATATTTTCTCCCTAAATATCTTAGAGATCCCTTTCTTAGTGGATCTGATGAGAGATCTTCTCCATGGTGGTTAAACCTCCAAATCCTATATAATGAGGGGTTTCCATGGAGGAGGGGGAATGGAAATTGAGAATTATACCAAATTTATGATCTCATGAGTGGTATGTCATTTGGAGCATCAACATTCTGCGCGTGGACTGTTTAAGCAAGGGTTTGGACAAGGGGAACTTGATGAAGCTGCTACACTCACATCTATGGCTGTAAGAATTGTTCGTTGTTGTTCTCTTTAATATAATATGCTTGGCCTGTTTCTTTCAATTTTGTGGTTGATCTCACATGAATTCATCTCTAATAGATAGATCTATTTCGAACTAATCTTAGTAGAGTAGGAAGCTGGTTGTATCTTTGTTTGTCTACAGGGCTTATCGAGGAGTTCAAGATTGGAGCTCAACTCGGACTGTGTAGGGACAAACACCGGTAAAAGGTACTTCTTTTCTCCTTCCTCCTCACACATTAGTTTATCTAGATCTAAAAGGAAGCCAGTGTCCACGATAAGAATCTTCTGTCTTAAGAGTTAAGAGTCTAGCTCTCAAGAGGAGATCTACCTATCCGCAGGGAGATTTTCCTTCAACACCCATCTTGCAAGTTTCATGAAGCTACTTCCTTTGCTCCTTCAAGATCTACATCTGATTTAGGATCTTTTGAAAAATATAGGAATACTCAATTCATAACATCTCCTTTGGCCTATTTTTCCCAACAAGAACATTTAGGACAACATTCATATTGTCCAGACTGTCTTCAGATAGTTACTCCTTGTGGAATCAAAATGATTAGATATGATTTTCCAAGAGAAAAGGAGTTATCTGGTAAGACTAGTCTTTTCCCTAAAATATCACTTGGTCCATGAAACTTTACTCCCAAATTCAAAGACAAAAGTTTAGTTGCAGATGGATTTTCTGCAATATAGAAAGGCCAATGATGAAAAATCCTAAGACATAGTTAGAATGCAAAATTATTCTAACTACTAGTCGATGTGTATTGCACAAAACATAGATGAGATGGTGCAAGACATTTTGTAGAGAAAAATCCATATTGTAGGAATACATACAGGCTTAGAGAATCTAAAACACAATTCCACTACTCAATCCCGGGATCTAAAAGAAATCAGCCAAAAGATGGATATAATCATGGAAGTCATAACTGACTTAAAAACCAGCTTGAGAAAAGAAGAAAAAAGATCTCCTTCCCCTCCTCTGTCCTTGGTTGAAGTTAACCAACAAAGCTTCAACTTATTTGATCCCTAACCATCTCTAGGAAGAAATAACCTCTTATTAAAATGAATTGATAAGACTGAGTCAAAAATCCCAAGGATAGAAAATGTTGTCAAATTCGCACAGGAAAAGCTCCAAATGATAAAAAAATCAGTAATTTGAAAAATTGATAAAAATAAAAGTTGTAAAAGGGGAACAACATGAAACTTTTGGAGCTAACCAAGAAGATATGCCAAAAAGTACCGATGAACAGGGTAGTCAAACCTTCCAAACTGCTTGGGAAAAATGGTGCAATGCTAAATATGGAACAAATAGAAAAATTCCAATTGATCTAGCAAATTCTGATGACCACTATAGTTTTAGTCCTGAAAATATAGACCCAACACCAATAACTAATCTGAATTGAAAATCTAAAAATGAAATTATGATAGTCATTAAGAGGTGGTCTTCTTGGGCTAAAACACAAAAGGCTATATAAAAAAACAAAGTCACATGGGGAGAATTAGCCTTAAGAATTACTTGGTGATTTACAGGTAACTTAGAGCTATGGTGGCAAAGGATGAATCTAGATGATAAACTGCATATCGTGGAATCTGAGAAACCTTTAGATGAACTAGTAAAGGGGGTGGTAGATGAATTTTATGGGAAATATAAAGTTGATATACATCTATATTCAAACTTGTTTATGAACCAAAGATTGTGTAATATCAAAGATCTCCCATAATTTTATTGTACTATCCGAGATTTGTTGTATAAATCCCATGACCCTGATAACCTTGCTTATCTTAGAAAATATCTATCTGTAATGCCTAGTAGAATCCTTGACCTAGTCAGAGAAAGAATGGAAGAAGAGAAAATTGACATAGAAGAACTTTCTATTGGAGGTGTGCATGAACAAATAATGACTACTTTGCAGAAAGAATGCATGCACAAAAGAGTTGCAAAGTCTATAAAGAAACAACTAGGTTTCAATGGTTCTGTCTGGGATATATTTGTTGAAACTTACCATTTTGGTTGTGGTGGATCTAAACACAAGAAGAAATACCGTGGGGCACATTGAAACTACAAAGAATGTAAAGACAAAACATATTAACCATACAAACCAAGGTACAGGTTTAAGAAACCATGAAAATTCTCTAAACCTGATAAAAGACATAGGAAAACATTTTTCCAGAAAAGATAGACCCCAGGTAAAAAATCTTCTTGTTATATTTGTCACAAGCATGGCCACTGGGCAAATCAATGTACTTTGTGAGGTAACACTGAATTCCAACACAAGCTCATGGATATCTTCACACATGCTTATGATCCGGCTTGTTATCACATGAAGTTGTCATGGGTCAATTTTCTCCATAGGTTTTAATTTTTACCCATTAGTCTTTTTTAAGTTTGTTTTAATTTTCTCTTATGATTTTCTTAGGTTAGTTTAAACAAATAAAGGTTTGAGACTTGGTTCACATTTTTGACCCACACCTATTGATCCAAAAATATCTTTTAAAGACTATGGTTAAGTTTTTAAGCATGAGTTCATTAACCATTTAGGAATTGAAGAAAGAGGAAGAATCAATGATATAATATGGCAGCCATAATAAAATATGCAGATCCTAAATTAAGCACAAATAATCATCAAACCATAAGAGCAAAGTTGTTAACGGAGTTCGGCAAGATTGCCTACGTCTCTAGGCCTTTGTCTTAGTGGGTGAGGCTTTCTTATTTCTCTTCAAAGCTTCAAAATTACATTAGAAAGATTTAAGATGGATTACAAACTAGTCTTGATGTGTTCTTCTAGACCTCAAGAACCCAACACAACTGATGACACTAAAAATGGGTGAGCGAAGCTCCCTGAATTGGCCCGCAAAGTTCCTCTCCTCAATGGATTCCCTGCATAAAAATTGTCTTTGGCCTCACAATTATATATCATTTCTCCTCTTGTGAACCTCCACAAGGCTTCCAAGAACCTCTAGTTTAAATATATTTGAAGTAGGTAACATCCTCCCAACTTCCTCCCAATATTTGGCCTCAAAAAGGGCTCCAGATCCCCCAATAATGGATAAAATCCACCAAAAACAGCTGAAAAATCAATAAAAAATATACAATATAGTTCTAAACCCAAAATTGGGTAAAATCTAAGCACAACCCCCGATTCTCGGGCTCTTGGTCACATGGACCCTGCCATGTGGCTGAGGGTTGGGATGGTGCGTTGGTTGTTAGCCTTGGTCTGCGCTAGGCTTTGGTCGTATGGCCATGTGCCCTGAGTTTAGGCTCCCACACGCTCCATAATTGTGTTAGCTTTTGGTCATTAGCCCCTGGTCGATCGGGGCTGGCCCCCGCCGACCAGGGCTTATCCCAAACTATGCGCAAATGATAATTCAAAAGGAATTTTTTCCGAATGTAGTTAATCCCCAACATTTAGCCTGAACGGTCCGCCCATTTTCCCGAAGTCATTATCACCCATGGAGATAAGAGGTTTGATTCCCCTGGAGCCATAACAAATCTTTTGACCTAGCCATCAATGGAAAAATTTGGGGTGCCACGTGGTGCTCTCTGATTGGGTCACGTGTCACCTCAGGATTGGCCTATACCACACAGTCACTAGCACAGTGAACGTCCAGTTAGCATGCCACATCATATGTCATACAACCACGTGTCGTTCCACGTCATGTCTATACTACATAGTCACCGTGCCATGCCAGCATCCATATGGCCCAATTTTCGTCTGTACTGCCACGTGTTAGCCTATCATTGGGCCACGTCATGTACGGACTACGGTGTCATCAGTACAATTCCACATGTCAAATCCGTACAGGTGCCAACTCAGCCCAAAAATGCTAAATTTGAGTGACACATGTCACCTCCTGGTGACCCCACGTCAGTATGATGAAATCATCATGATGTCATCCTGAAACCATCATGATGTCATCCTGACATCATCGTTGACTTTGACCAGTTGACTTTTTGCATGTTTGAGAATTTGATCAGAACGCGATAACTTTCGCATGCAGTGTCTGTTTGAGTAAAAAATTATATGGCTAGAATTAGCATGACGAGATGAACGCAATGGTTTTGGTTTCGTCAGATTCCGAGAACTTTGATTTTTAGGCCTTCCTGGATCCATTTTGGATCACCTATGGTTTATACCCTAGGTTCATTTTGTGGTTTATATCCTTGACTCATCACTTGACTTGACACCTAGCACTATCAACCCCACAAATCCACAAATCTGACAAGTCACTCCATCCATTCATATGCTTGAACCTCTCCACTCTGTCCCTTTGCCCGTTACAAAGTTAAATCAAACCTTGTCAAGTACATTGCCAACTCACTAGTTGTTTTCGTAGCACATATTTGTGCATTCTCCCTCTTTACCATCATTCACAATTATGGAGCTGATGTCATGTCTTTTATTGGTTTCAACACCCTTGTCTTCAAAAGGAATATCGTGATTTGGTCATTTATGGAGTTCTAACTGTTTACCAAATTTGAAATCCTACTCCTAGCTTGGCGCTGCTGAAACTACTAGTCCAAACAGAGCTGCAGATTATGCTACAAAACTAACTGTCTGAGGTGAATTGGATACTGAGGTGGTTGCAAATGACTCCAGGTTTGCTGCAGATCAACAATTATCAAGCTACGATGTCCAAGTACTTCGTGAGCCATCTGAGCGATGTTGAAGATCATTAAGGTTTTTGTGTTATCCTTTGGTATCACTTGGCGCTGCAAACTATAGTTTCTCCCACCTACCAGCCCCTTTACCTCTACTTCCACAGACTTCATAGCCATCTGCATATTGACATTTTCCTCCACTAAAATCGAGTCAATTTGCTTCAGAGCTTTGATTGCCCATTTATCCTTTTAGCTCATGGTTTCCACACTGCGCTACATAAACCACTGTTGAAATGCGCTATGAATCCCCTATTCCAGTGCTGCAAATTCTCTATCAAACCAGTTCCATCTTCTAGGCTCACAGCTCCAACATTAGCTCTCTTCATCCATTGTTTCATCCTATATTTTTCATCTCAAAGTCCATCTGCAGTTAAAAGTTTAGGAGCCCTTGCCTTTTAAAATGATGATGACACTGTATGGTGGCCCTATGTTAGCTTAAAATTGGACAGTGTAGTATTCCTGCATATCATTTCTCAGAGGATCTTTTTCCCCCATTTTCAGCCATTAAACCAGTCTCTTATTAGTTCAGAAGTGAATTGGAGGAAAATCCCTGTAAGACCAATTAAGGATCATGTGTAAAAACTTAAAGACTTTGCCTTTATTTGGTTTCCTTACCTTTCATAACATTACAATACTTGGCCTCGTGCTTCTATCAATGGATACACCCCAACAAAAGAAATCTCACAAGGGTGGAAGTGTGGTCAGGACTGAGCCTTCTGACATGAACCTATTTGATGTTGAGCCTATGATCAGGGAGGTTTTTCAAAGGGTTGGTTGCCTATCTTTCTGTCAAAACATGTAGAGGGGACACCCTAAAGTAGGAAGGAAATTTGCTTTAAGCTTTGATGGTACTAAAACCAAGGTAGGAACCCTTGATTTGGAGGTATCTAAGGCCACTATTGCAGCAACCACTGAGATACCCAACACTAGTGAGAGGTGGTTCAAATCTATGACTCTCAATGCAACCTTTTCTAAGGATTTCCTCAAGCCAAATTATCAAAAAGACAATTTGTCCAAGGGAGTGCCTAGGAGCCACTTGGTTGAGGGTTTTGACAAAATGTTGAAAGTTATTCAGAGGTATTTTACATGTGAGGGAAGATTCAATATGATATACCAATATCACATTAGGCTCTTGCTACACTTCACATGCAAGGATTTGATGAATATCTCTTTCTATCTGTTCAGAAGTATGGGAAAAATGGTTGATAGAGTCCAAGCCAAGTCCAAGGTTGTGGACACTAGTGTTTTCCACTATGGTTTGATCATGATGCTTGTAATGGAGGAATTGAAGAAAAGAAACCTTACTTGGGAACAATTCATTGTCTTTGTAAATCTGCAGCTATATGCAACCTCCACCCCTCAAACCAAGCTGCATAGCCATTTTCCAGCTAGTAGTGTTGCCCAAGCAGAAACAAGCAAAAAGAGAAAGAACAAACCTATTGCCCAAGACAAATAAGTTCCTAAGTAAATTGAAGAAGAAGAGAGGGAAGTCCATCACTCCCCACAAAGAGAATTTTCACCTCAGCCTGCACCTGAATTAGAAGAAGTTCCTTCATCAGCTAAAACCACAGCCAAGAAGGGGAGAAAATTGCATTTTCCTTCACCTACTGCAGCAGTTAAGACCATAGTTAAGAGGCCTTTCACCATATCATCAGCCCAGAAGGAAGCATTTGAAACATAAGTCATACCCAAGGCTTCAGTCCCAAAGAAAGCTAAAGGTAAAAGTGACACTGTTGGGAAGATTATTGAGGTCACGAACAAAGATTTTGTTAAGAAGAAAGACAAAGGTAAGGGTGAAGCTACTGAGAAGCCTGTTGAAGTCATAAACATCAACACTCCCCCTAATAATCCCACATTCAAGAGATTGATCATACAACTTAGGGATGCAAGGAAGGAAGTTGCACGTTTGAAGGGAGAAAGATTGACTGAGAGGAGGAAGTTGAAGGAGCTCATGGACATGTATAATGAAACCCTCGATCTGGCTAGGTTTACAACAAGAAGATTCTTGACTCTCCATAGGCAACTCAAGACTTTGTATAGGAAAAACAAAAGCATACAGTCCCAAAACATAAAGCTCAAAGTAGAATTACATCCCTTCAAGGATGATATATCCTAGAAGAATTTAAATGCTTTAGCCCAAGCTGCAATTGAGAGAAGTGCCCCTACAAAGCAAAGAAATGTTGCTTTGACAGAGGGATTTTCTCCTGCAACAAGGAGGAGTGCCAAATTAAGAAGATAAAATGGAGAGTATGACAGATCCATTTTTGATGGTGATTAGTTTTTGCAAGCTTGAAGCATTAAGGGAAATATTATATTTTCACTTACTGGAGGCATATACAGGCTCATAATCCATCTACTGAGATTTTTTTTTTCAGTTTTTGAGGATTCATTGCATGACACAGAAAAAACATAGAGATTTTGTAGCGCCTGGCTGCTACAAAATCATCCACACAAACTGTTATGTAGTTGCGCTATCGAAGGCACTACAAAATCACCTAGCCAGACAGAGAGTGGAAATTCACCACGGAAAGTCACTGCAGAACAATGTTACATGAGGGCCACTACGAAATATTCTACCGAATGCGCTACAAAATCAGCTACAGAACAATTTTGCAGAGGTGGGCGCTACAAAATCTGCTACTAGTTGCACTAATAAAAGATGCTACGAATTGGTTGTTACAATCAACAATTTTGAATTCATTGCCTCTTCTTGGCTTTGATGATTTGGAGGGAACGAAGGATCAACATGTGGCAGATGGAGCTTAGCACAAAGGCTTGGAGGATACATGGCACTGGAGAAAATGAGCCCAAGCAACAACAAGTCATGCCATTCGTATCTTGTTAGAGTTGTTGCCAACATGCTCCTTGATTCTAGCAGTCTGTTAAATTCACTTGTACATTTGTTAGACTAATAGATTTTTGTGGAGAATCCTAGGATAGGAAGGCCAACTTGCATCTCAAACTGTTTTCTATTGTTTTGGTTATAAATACATCAAAAGAATGTTATGTAGGGTTCGAATGGTTGAGCAGAGCTCCCTATTTTGTAATATTTTGACTAAACAGAGTTGTACTCTGGTCTATGTATGAGACCTAAGATATTTTAATTAATGTAAGTCAACCTCTTTTCATAATCTATTTTCTTCTTACTTTGAATGCTCATTATTGGATGATCCTTATGAGATTTTATGGTTGTGTTATAATGCATTTTTGATTATAATGCCGTTGTAAATGTTTTTCAGTGTTTTAAATTTAGTTCAAGAAGTTCTTGTGACTGAGTTTTTCTTCACCTAGCTGCTAGAAGGCCTGATGCTTGTAGCAGACCTATCCACCTTCCTCACCAAGTCTTCCATATACTCACTTTTATTCTCAAACCACTGACTGAAGTTAGTTAAAACCTCATTTGCTTATGCATACTAGCCTAGACTTCTGTGTTAAAACATTGATATGCTAAGTTTTGTCCATTTGACCTTCTATCATTAATCTATATTCACAAACCTATTTGATGGGTGTTGGGATTATCCTCTTGCAATACGAGGGTGACTCTCAGTGCTAACATTCTTGGTGCCACTGTCGGGGAGCGAAGTTGAAGACATATTCCCTGGGAGAATGAAATTGAGAAGATCCAACTCTTGATGGTGTATAGGAGCATGACACCAGCTTGACTGCAATTTTCTACCTAGCGACTCCAACCTCATTACAGGTGAATTTATCGACGACTCCATTGGGTTGAAATGGACAAGATCTTAGCTCAGTGGTATGCTTTTTGTGAATTTTCAAAGATAGTTGGTTTCCCTAATCCAGTGCATAGTAGAGATGAATGGGAAGGTTGCATTCCCAGATTTAGAGGAGAAGATATGGAAGTATCAGCTGAGCACTTGGTGGATTTCTATGATTGTATTTATCATCTTCAGATCATGCATGAGGATGTTCAGATCAATATTTTCGGGTACTCCTTGGAAGGAAAGGCTCGTGAGTGGTGTAGATCTCTTTTGACTGCTTGCATTCAGTCGTTGAAATATTTTCAAATTGCATTTAATAATTATTGCAAACAAGGTTATGGTGATGATCTCCTATATGAAGGATGTTGTATCAAATTTAATAAGTTATATAGAAGATCTGCCAATCAAAGTGTTTGCAATCAAGGAATAGTTGAATAAATTATTCCTCAAGATTTTCAACATGTTTCCCATGATTTTCAAAATGATATATTTTCTCAAGAAACTAAAGTTGAAGCAGACGAGCTGATCCATGGCATGCTTCTTGCTGAAATTTTTCATTACACTGAACAATGTGGGGGGTTGGAGGTTTCTCATGAATTTCATGATCCTGTAGCGTTTTGCATGGAGTTGTATTTTTCAAATGTCTCCAATGCTCCAATTTTGGGTAGGGTTTCAGTTTACAACTGTAAGTGTTGGCTACTCATTCATTTTTTGCTGTAGAAATCTCTATTTTCCTGCATGTTTTCATTCACCCACAAGGAAAAAGACCATGTTGTTAGTAAAATGATTACATTTCTGCATTGGAAATTTTCTTTTACATGACTAGCTTGACTCCTGCTGGTTAGTATAGGAGTGTGTATAAATAAGCTCAATATGCAAGCATTTTGTTTCCAGTTGCATTTGGTTTGCAATGCGTAGGTGTTTTAGTTTTCAATAACGAGCATAAATGCTCTCAAGGTTTGAACAATTCATGGTTTGCATCTCTGGTTGATTTTATCACATCATAGACATAGTACATGTTGAAAGAATGAAATGAATAAGACATCTAGTCTGAAAGTTCTTGGCAACTCGCAAAAGTGTGCCATCCCCCATGGAGCCAAATGTTAGCACATAAATTTGCAGTAGCAAATTTGGTCATTTCGTAGCGTCAATGAAATAGGATATTTTGCAACGCCAGCTTCATCAATGACAATTTCAAAAACAAATTGAAAATTTGGAGAATATAATTGACTTTTAAAATCCAATTTTGGGTCTCGAGTCTCTATGCAGGGTACTAGCGATATTATTAAAAAAAAAATTGTTTTAAAGCCAATTTTGGCTTTATTAGTCAATCTTAACCTCTCAGGCTTCTGAATAGGGTCACCTCATATGTTTTATTGACCAAAAATATTGGGGCCCGAAGGCCAAGGTCCAAGTCCACGAGGCTAACAACCAAGTACTTGCCATAGTAACACAACATCAATCCAACACACAAGTCAAAGTCAGGACCAAGGCCAAGTCACGAGGAAGACGAGCCCAAAATAGGATTTGGGTCTCGAGTCTCTATGTAGGGTACTAGCGATATTATTAAAAAAAAAATTGTTTTAAAGCTAATTTTGGCTTTATTAGTCAATCTTAAGCTCTCGGGCTTCTGAATAGGGTCACCTCATATGTTTTATTGACCAAAAATATTGGGGCCCGAAGGCCAAGGTCCAAGTCCACGAGGCTAACAACCAAGTACTTGCCATAGTAACACAACATCAATCCAACATGCAAGTCAAAGTCAGGACCAAGGCCAAGTCACAAGGAAGAGCCCAAAATAGAATTTATGGTGCACTATGGGTTGATTGGTATTGCAATCGTCGACGTATGTAAACAAAAAATGATTTGGCTCTCCTCGTCGATGTGGGATATAGCCCACTCTGTAAATAAAAAACGCAGGCTTAAAACCCTCAAATGCAAGGTGTCAGCTAAGTATACCGACGATCACAGTTGTACTGGCAGGTGTTGAAAGAGCTAGCTGCCAAGCTTGCAGTTATCAGTTGAGCAATAGTTGTTAAAGGCAGAGCATCGATAACATCCACACAAGGCACTGACCAGATTAATGAAGTGTTTAGTTGCTTGCAGATGTGGAGATGCCAGGGTTGCTTACATGGATTCACTCTTGTTTTTCATGGGAAATAGGTTCAGAAAGTTTCAAGAGTAGGTTGACATCAAGATAGTGAAGATTTTGGTATCATACTCTCTGTAGTTCTCACTGCTGGTAAATTTATTTGGGAAATAGGGGTTTCAATCCAGTCGATTCTTCTGTAACAACAATGCATCCAATATGATGATCAATTGCATGTTGATCACAATATCATTGATGTTGGGCATTCAAAGGCATTCTTTTCCCGTTTAATTTATAATGTTGTGTATTGTGCTCATGATGGATTTCGTTGTAGGGCCAGATTTTGATCAGGCTTCAGGTGGATATAAGGCTGACCAAGAAGATCAAATACCTTCCAAATTTTGGAGAAACACCAAATGGCAGTTTGGATTTCAAACTGCTATATAAATTTTGGAGAAGCACCAAATGGTGAATATCCTAGGATATTCACCATGAACGCAGAATCTATTTAAAGGCCAACACAAGATGAGTGCATAACCACATCAAGCATCTGGATGATTGGTTGCAGGGATTCTACCAAGTATCCGAGGATTAATTAACAATGACATTTTACTGATGGATAAAACATTTGACTTTCATATTGCCGTCGAAGAATCTCAACGCGCTATCATGTTGCATATATTGAGGCACACACTGCATATAATGGTATAGGGATTGTTAATGAGAAGGCATAGTGGTTTTATCGCCATGCATGCATCACTTGGAAGCAGACAGATTGATGTCTGCCTAATTCCCAAGGTTCCTTTTACTTTAGATGGACAAGGTGGTATTTTGCGGTATCCTCAAATCTAATGGAATCAAATACATTAGTTGTTAAATGTGTAGCCGAAGATACTGGACATGACTTTCTTGAAAAAAAATCAATGCAAATGATGCATCAGGAAATGTTGTACTTGGAGACATAGGAGTATATCTTCAACATCAGATTCATACCCTTGCGAAGGTGTTGTTAATTGTTGATTGCTCGTTTCCAAGTATCGGATGCCAATAAACGAAGCTTGATGATAATTACACCAGTTACGAGGATTTCTTAAATGTTGTTAGATGAGGAAGCCCGAGGTCTATTGCAAATCCGTCACTTTCAGGTGGCATATGCCAGATCCATATTTTTGGGTACAAGACCATCAGTCGAATGTGCAATTCCAGATATAGAGGCAAGCAATAAGCTAATGGATGACAAAGGATCATATTTTTCTCACATTTTCAAGCAACCAACTGCAGAAAATCCATATTAACATGAAATTGATTAACCAACGCTTCCAAAGTTGATGGAAACGAAGATTAAATCCTATATTTCAAATGATAAGTCTAGCATTTGGTGGCGATTTCCTTCAATATTTTAAGGCACACAATGACAAGATACCTCACAGCAAGGGAGTTGTTTTACACATGTTTATCATCTCTTGTAACTGTTTCCTAGAAAGTAGGAGCTTGATTTTGATGAGTCACTCCCTTTCCAACCAATGTCTATTTCTGGAATCCTCGAAAGAATGGCCCATTTCTTGGCCTCATATGTAACTTATCTATATATACTGCTAAAAAAGGACTAAAAGGGGTTCAATTGTTAAAGGCCCGAGAGGGTTTTACGAGAAGAGAAAAGGACTGTCTATTCAGTTTGTAAGCTTGAGGGGCATGGGCTGTAATCTAGGATGTTATTGAAGATTCATCAGAGCTATTTTATCAGACAGTCTTCTATGTTTTCTATTCTGTTCTTCTTCTTGTTTGAATGTAGCATCTTTGATTGATGGATTCCTGAGGCAGTAGAAGATCTATTGTAAACTTGCCCATCTTTCATTGTTTTCTATTCAGACACATCTAAACTCTCTTTGGAGAGAGGATCTCTGGTTAGTAAATTCTCATCTTTATGTTAAATATTTTATCCTTCCCTTCATCATTAAACAAATCCTTTGTCTGATGGGCAATTTTATTGCCTTCAATGAGCATAATACTTATGACTCCATTGCCCAATGGTCCATTTCTGATCTGCAATGACCTCTGTTTTCTTTTATTTTCTTTAAAGTCTTGTTGATCCCTGATTTTAAACCTAAGTTATATCAAGTTTTTCGTTACTAAGCTTACTCTCATTTGCAGTCCAGGGGTGAATCTTAGTGCTAACATGACTGAATGGGATTTAGTTGACACTTATTCAAATGGTGAATATCTTTCCATTACTAAATCATCTGATTATGAACCTAAACATTTTCCTTTTGTATACAATCTCTCTATTAAATTTGACTCTGATTCCTCCTCTTCTTCTGATAATACTGGTTTTCTCTATATTATTGAGATCAAGATGTTTGGTATTCCTACCTTCTCGCCTTATGAAATCCAAACACAAATCTCTTAGCTACAACTTTTCCTCTCATCTCTCACCCCTGGTGATTTCAGACTAGCCAATAAACTTTGTGTTGACATTTCTTCTCTCCAATAACAACTCTCACATGTCACGAATCCCAACATAGTAAATATTGCATAGTATTATCCTATTGATAAAGAATTTGAGTCTAATTCATCCCATCTCCTTTCATTTTCTAATCCTACATATTTTAAACATAAGCATTCCAAAAAATACAAAAAATATGAAGAACCATGACTCCTGCATCAAAGGAAATCCTATGCCAATAAGCATCATGTCCTAGTCAAAGATTACTTTTCAGATGAAAAAGATTGGAAGCAATTTAATACTAAAGAAATTTTTGAAAAACAAATCAAGGATAAGGAAGAATTGATAAAAGAGAATAAGTCCTCGATACAAGAAATATTAAACTCTGTCAAAATTGACAAAGCAGAGTTAGAAGATCTGGAAAAATAGCTTGAACATATTCAGGAACAAGAGATTAACCAGGGATTAGATGAATTGTTTGCTCCACATGATATAGGAGGATCTGAGGAACATTCACAGAGGTCCAAAAGGATCTTGAACCTTCACATAGGTTCTAGGGGATCCATAAAAGCTCAAAAGTTGATCATTCCAAATTCTTTTGAAAACAACATCATTGTGTAGAGTGAGTCGTCATCTTTCCAACGACGCAAACGACAAGTCAAACAAATGCTGTATGCAAAACTTATGTGCGGTCAAAGTTCAAGTCAAACAGGTCAAAGTCCAAGCCAAAGGGGTAAAAGGATGACACATGGCACAATCATACATATGACGTGGCCACACCTCAAGGTGCCATGTGGGATGACCATACATTGATTGGAACAATCACATGTTGACACATGGCAAGGTTCAACCAACGACAGATCACCACATGGCGACCTCCCATTGGCCTATATTGGTATGGTTTAGTAAAATTATGGAGTTGACGAGGTTCGAACTCGCTACCTCCATAACCTCCCAAAGCTTTAACAAATCTCCCCTACCATTGCGCCACCATAATGTTTCTTAACACTATACATTATAAATATTATTTGAAGTTTAAATGTGGCACAGTTGGGAGGTAAAGGGGTCGAGGGCTAGGCTCCCAACCCCTGATTATTGCGTTATTGCACAAGACCTCACTCCAGAGATTCGTGGGGGGCTAATGGATTAACCAAAATGTATATATATATAGTATATAGTTTAAATCATATACTATATATATAGTATATACAACAAAATAGCGCATGTGGAGGATTGAAGTCGGGAAATCCAGGATAATATACCAACGGTTTAACCATTGTGCAAACAGTTCCTCTTGTTATGGGATTCCACTATATTTGGAATTAATTTGCTCAATATTCGCGTGGAAGTTTTCAGACCTAGGCCTATATATGGGTACGTATCCCAATGTGCACACATTCCTAGGTCTGCACAGATCCAGAGGTTGCATAAATCCCAATGCAGGGTACATATTTCGAGGTTGTACATATGTCTCGATTTGCACGCTAGAAAGAGGCCAGGTATGCTTGTCTCGTAAAGCATGTCATGAGGTATATTGTCTAAACATAGGCAACTTTATACTCGTTTTTCACGATTTCTTGAAAGGATCATGAACTTGAGGCCTATTTTGTGATTTGAGGTCATTTGTAAAAATATTAGCTCAAATTGTCATTAATGAGCTTTTAACACATTGTTTTTGCATGCCGAAGAGGATGAAATTGAGCCAGTTCAGAATTTGGTCGACTTTATAGTCAAATTTCTCAGAATTTCACAAGGATTTCAATGGTGAACTTATTTTCTTTTTTTGAGTAGTGGAATTAAAGAGAGTCCATTAAATTTGATTTTTGTGATCCCATATTGTAATGTAATTTGGTATTTTGAGATGATGGAGAACAATCATGCTATCTAAAGGGATTTTGAAGAGGAACTGATATGTGTCATCTATATATGTAATTTGATTTCTTTTATTATCTGTTGTGTCATCTCACTATTATGCAAATTAATCATCAGTGTATGAGTTTTTAGATAAAGAGCACATCATAAAAATTATGCAAATCACCTCAGTAGAATTAGTAAATTATTTTGAATCAAGTTAGATGTTGCATGTACATTTACTGTAAAGAAAGAAGTGGTGTCTAAGGATTTTCGGATCAAGTGGTATCAGAGCTAGTTTTGACGTGTATTTGCCGGTTGTTGATGTGACATGAGATACAAATGTTTAGTTGGTGAATATTTTGAAGACTCTTTTCAAGAAGCCAGAATGAGAAAGTCCTCATGAATCTTAGGTCGAAGAAGAACATTAATCAACAAATCTAGAAGGAGAATTATGAGTTACAAATGTGAGTTGCAAGCTCTTGAGGAAGAGAAGCAGAAGATGCAAGATCGACTATTATGTCATGAGGATTCCATAAGGGTATTTTTCATGAGTTAGAAAGAGAGTTATAGATCAGGAACCAAGCATTGACACCATCAACATCAATCCATGAACATGGGTAGGCTAAGAATGTAAAGCTTCCTATGCAAAAGGGACTACCTCTTTCAAAAGGCATGATTGAGAAATATGACTCCTCATATTTTTCCTCTCCCTGTCCAGATGGAGAATGTTCAAGGGTAGCTGAAGCAAGGAGAACTTTAGATGAAGAAGTCCTTCATAAACAATTAGCCTTACCCTCCAGTCCAGAGAAAGGTAACATGTGTAAGACATCTCTAGAGAAATATGTGCAAGCTAGAGGAGAAGGAATGAATACTGTTCCCACCGGTGAATGGTCTAGATATCCATGTGCTTACCGTGGAACTTGTAACCATGATGTGGAGAAGTGTCAAAGAAGATAGTCCATACAAGATAAGTCCTACAAGAATAAGGCTAATGGTAAAGATCATTTCTCAAAGAAAATGAGAAAGGGGAATGATAAGAAGGGATCGTGGTTCCAAGATGGGAACAAGACATTTTTCTCTTATTGTGGTATGAGTGTAAATCAACTTGAGAAGTGTTGGAGACATTACACACACTTATGTCTGAAGAAGAACATAAGAAATGTAAAGACACTTGCGAGAAGACAAGCAACAACTCCAGATGAAGTAAATGGTCCTACTGAAAGGTTTGATAAATAATACTTCCTAATGGCTGGTCTTGGTAAAGTGATATATCAAGACATTGAATAATGGTTCGTGGACAGTGGCTTATCTCACCACATGACTGGGATGAGATCAATATTATTTACTTTCTCAGAGTCCAAATGGCTCATCCATCTCCTCCTCATTTCCCAAATCATAAAGTAGAGAATCATAAAAATCTTGGAGAGGAGGGTAACTTACTGTTTCTTCTTGTGTAGGAGCTTTGAGGAATTGGGTGTTTTCAACATGCATCATTGTTTCATCCTCATGAATTGCCCCTTCATCTTCAATTGTACAACAAGGAAGATCTACTTCGTTCGGGGATTCCATTTCTTCTTCACTCTCTGAATTATGAAACAAGTTATCATCAAAATACTGAAAAGGAAAGAAACTAACCTCATCGTCTTGTTATTGTGCAGGGAGGAAATATTTGTGGATGGCTTCATCAGAGGGAGGAGCACAGGTTGACACTTCATCATTTCGCTTAGGTTCCAACTCCTCAACCATGTTTTCAATGATACCTTGCTCTTGGAAAACCTCATCAAGAGCTTTCCCCTTAGCATTTTGTTGGTCAATAACTTGTTCCCCTTCTTCTTGGAAATCAATAGTAAAAGTTTCAAGGGAAACTAATCTTTCCAAACTGAGAGTGTCTGAGGTATCTTCAGGATCATTGATTTTGGTTCCTAGGGAGAAGATGTGCTCTCCTTTTGACAAAAATATATTTGCCTCAATTTGAATGGCCATGTTACAAGCTTCGTAGAGTGTTTTTGGCCTCTTTTTACTTAGGAGAAACCCTAAATGCACCAAGAGTGCATTGTTAAAGAGATACACATGGTACTTGTATTGAGGATAATGGTCTCTAGGAATATGATATAACAATCTCTTAAATCTATCGTGGAAGACCCAGATAGTCTCATTTTTAGTTTGTTTTGCATACTCGAGTTCTTTTAGTAACGTTTGGATATCTTCCAATTTCATACCCCAACTTTTGAGAAAGGTTTCTTCTAACTGTTCCATAGTTGTGATGTTAGCATTGGGGAGGTTGTCATACCACTCCCTAGTGTTGCCATAAAGAGTGGCAGAGAAGAGCTTCATCACCAAATATTCAACATCATCACTGATAGGATGGAGTTGAAAGGAAGCCCAGAAATCACTCATATGATAACCGACTCTTTCCCCATCACTACCAGTGAATCTAGGGAACCATTTCTCATACTTCGGGGGCATTTGTTGAGGGTATACCGAGATTTTAATCATGTCTAGGGGTTTGAAATTTCTTGGGTCCCATTGAGAATTTATAGTTGGCTTCATCATCAGTGGAGTCGCCAGATAATTTTCTCAAAATTATCAAAGAAATAAGGGAATCACCCTTAGTGGAGTTGCCAAGTAAGCTTTGTAAGATAAGGACTCTTGAGGAAAGGCTTACTGAAAAGTGTCAACTTGAGGAGAATTGACTCAGTGTTCCCTGACAATGGTGCCAAAATGTTATAGCACAGTTTGTAGTTGGAGTAATGGATCGATGGAAGAAAGGAAAACTGGCGAAATTGAGACTATCCTACCACTGTCACCTTAATAGGATAACTCTTTCTGTTTAGGGTGGTAGGCCCAGGGCAGATGTCCCCAGTGACCTGGGGTTTTGAGAAGGCAAAGGATTATGGATAATTAAAAGTCCCCCCCCTCACAAGTCACCATCGATAAAAAATTCCGGCTAATCAACCAATAAAGATAAAGATAACCAGAAGTGTACCTGCCCAGAACAAAGCAACATGAGAACTATATATGTGGAAGATCACTTGCTGGTTAGTACTTCATATAATCAAGGACTTTATGATATAAAGCAATTGACCAATAAAATTGATGAAGCAAGTCAATGATGTACAATAGCAATGATTACAATATATCACTTCACAATAAATGCTAAAGAAACTTCTCAATGAGCAATGACAATTTCTCATTAATGTAACAATACCAACATTAGAAGCAATGCTTTAGCCAATCTTTCAATTGCTTGATAGATACAATAAATGTTGCATGGATATGGTTATAACACAAGTAGATGGAAGAAACAATCGCTTTAGTAAGTGTTAGTCTAAGCTAGGGTTAGAAGGAGTTAATGACTGTTCAAGAGTATTTGGAAGTTGTGATCAAAAGCACTCAAGTACAAGGTCTTAGATCAGTGCACTATTAGGGAAAATGGAGTCAAAGTAGCTGCAAATGTTGAAGGGATGAAATGATAGTGATAGGGCCAAAGACAAGAGAGATATTATGGTTGAAGTGTTTCTAAGGCAAGGCTTCAACCTATCAACTCTAGGGGAATATGACTCACTAAGGTGTAGTAAACCTAGGCCTTAGTGCGTCTTCCTCCTTATTTACCTCAAAGGGTAAATTAAAAATGACTAGCTTGAAGAGTGAATGAGAGAGTATTGCTATGGAAAGGCTCTAACATTTATCTTCAACAAATACAATGGCTCTTAGCATAACTTAGTAGGGACATGAAACAAGGACACCAACACATGCTTATTCCCTAGGGTTTAATCCAAGAAATTTCATTAAAATGCAAGTAGAAGATACCACAACCATTCAAATAAAGAAGGATTGTAGAAATTCACTTACATTCACCAAGCATTCATTAAGACAAACCCTAGTTGTAAACCTTCCACCAAGAAAATGCAGAAAATAGCCAAGAAAAGCCTCCTTCAACAAGTGTGCATCAATATTTCAGCCAAAAACCCTAAAGGAGGGTGCAAATTTCAGACCTCACACAAGTGTGAGTAAAAGATCATGATTAAAAGAGAGTTTAGCTCTCCTACTTATACAATAGTGATGACCTTAATTATATTTTAGGTCACAAAAAGGCCGACAAGGCCAAAATACATAATAATACCTTTTTACATTAAATGTCATAATTTAAAACCCTAATCAAGAAAAAGTGAATACGTCATGCCCCTTTAGGGTGACGCTATCCCTTTCTATGGAAACATGGGCCTCCTAGAGAAAAATGTTAGCCCTCCTTGCGCCTCTAGAAGCTGTCGCACGTGCCAAACATGCCACAATTGCCTCCCAAAACTCTCATATCACTGGATGATGTCATAAGATGTCTTGGGTGATGTCATGGGCCTTCCAAGGCCAACGTCCCATTGGAGAGGGCACAACGCCCTTGAGTACAGGTCTGCTCAGTTTCCCTCATGGAACGTCCTCCTCTTCTCTGGTGCAAACCCCTCTGACCTGTATCTGCCCCTTGCCGGGGTCTCAACATCCATCTGGTGGGCTCTCAACCCCATGGAGGTCCGAACTAATCATCTCCTCATGTGTACCTATCCAATATGGTACCTGTCCGTCGAGTATGATCCTGCACATCAACAGATACACCCTCCATGGGCTCATAAGTCACAGGGATCATAGCAATGTCAATCACATCCAATCATCAATTTTATTAAACATGTGCATAAAACCCCTTTTACCCAGTCAAGTGCTCAAAGACATT
>SNQJ01S0000872.1:196888-233512 GCA_010110895.2 Picea sitchensis
AAGTCACAGGGATCATAGCAATGTCAATCACATCCAATCATCAATTTTATTAAACATGTGCATAAAACCCCTTTTACCCAGTCAAGTGCTCAAAGACATTACACAAATCTGCAAACCAAGTTTGGAAGAAGTGACAGGGTGTCCTATTGGGATAATACTCACTGGTTGTGGGATGTTTCTAGGAGAAATCAAATCCAAGTCATGTGAGTGGATGAGGTGGATAAGGGATGTCTGGACAAGGGGTGCAGTGATAGCAGGGAAATTCATGGCTTTCCTGTGGGTGCCTCTGTAGAGGGTGAGTTGCACCTGTCCTGGATGCAAATGTTTCCAATTCCATTCATGCCTTTTTATCTTTATTCTTTATTGCTTTTTTCTTTCAAGAAGCTAATCAGAGGACACTGCCCTGACGTGATGACTAGTGGTGGCAATGTTACTAACAAGCACTTTCACGGAAATGAGAAGGTTGGCTTGTGATGAGACCCCTTTCCTCTTGGATATGCCACTAAGAGCCACTACTCTGGCGTGGTAACCATATGCTAATAATTTCATACCATTAGATTCCCATGGACGTAATAGGCTGGCTCGTGATGAGACCCCCTATCCTCTGACTAGGTCTTGTTTTATTATTTTTATGGGTTCCTCTATTTCTTGCTAAGAAGCCTTTTACTTGTTTCTCGGGGATCCCTAGGCGAAGCATCTCAAGGTTTTATTTTTAGGATTTTATCTTTTACCAACTGCTTTTACCCTCTGGGCCTTTAGCCCCTTCTTCCCACAAGGTAAGGTGCAACCCTTAAATAATTGGCCAACCCAATGCCCAGACCAGTGTAAAGGGATGGATGATCGGGAGGCAAGATGGAAAGTGGTAAGTATGTTGGGAGCGAATGATGCCTTTTCATGAATCCCCCCAGTGGAAACTCAAAACCTATGGGCACAAGCTTACTAGTGCATCCTGACATTCCCCCTAGACATGGTCAAGTGGATACGTATAAGATCCAAGCACCCGTTAGAAACAAAAAGAACCAAAATGCACATATTCAAAGGTTTTGAGGATCAGAGTGACACATACCATGATACCCGGATTCATTACCTCATGGAGCAAGATCCATCTCTGCTACAGGACTAGGCTGAGGTGATGGATGATGCTGCTGCTGACAAGGTCGAGGCACTGAAAAAAATCAAATATGGGCCCTCCAAGGCCATTCTCAAGTCAATATGTCTCTTGGTACTCCATGTCTAGGACTTGTGGGCCTCAAGACATAATCTCCTTATTTATCCCTAAAATGGGGGATAACAAGAACAATACTTCCTTGTTGGAAGTTATGACGACTTGTATACAAGATGGAATACGCTGTGACAAGAAAGAGACAAAAGAGTGCAATAGTTCACCAATGTCTTCCATACCTTGCGCACCAAGCTGTGTATCAATATTATGAGTGACATTTGGTGCTCAAGTACTGCGACGGTCTGCATAGATACATCTAGACAAAAATGGAGTTTCTAGACATATCATTCTTGGGCACGAGCTATCAATATGATGTCAAAGTTGAGCAGAAGCTTAAACAAAAGACGTGAAAGTTTGGTTCTGGGAAACCCTCAAAGCAGAAGCAGGGAAAGGGAAGCCCAGACCCACAGAACAAAGGATAGAGAAAATATGGGAAACCTCAAGGAAACCAGTCCAACTCGCAAGCAAAGAAGGACAATGGGAAGATGAAGAAATATACCGGGAAGTGGTGCGACTTCCATAAGATCCCCTGTCATAGCAATGCTGATTGTTTCTCAAAGAAGTCATTAGTGGTTGAGGTAAAATCCTTTGAATTAGATGTGGGTTTTGACTCTGAGTCAGAATCAGAAAAGAAGAGATGGATCATTGATGCGGAACCCAGTGCCACCGTTGCTACCACCAAGATCCAACTCAGTGAACTTGATGAGGCAGAGGAACGCGAGTGACTCTTTCATTCATAGATGTGGGTGAAAGGTACTCCACTGCACTTCATCGTTTATAACGGTAGCTAGAAGAACCTCATCTCAGTAGAGGTCGTCAAGTGGCTAGCCCTGCCGACAACTCCACACCCACATCTTTACACCATCAGATGGCTCCGTCAAGGAAGTGATCTTTGCGTTAGCCAACAGTGCTACCTGTCGTACGACATCAAGCCATTCAAAGATGAGGTATTGTGTGATGTTGCTCCCCTTGAAGTTTGTGATGTTATTTTGGGCCAACCTTATTTATGGAAACATCATGTTGTATATGAGTCTAGGCCTCATAGTGTTATTATTACTTTGAACAAGAAATTGTACAGGATACCCTAGGTAGTCCCACCTAGTGATATTTCCTTGATCTCTACCAAGCAATGCAGTAAGGTCATTTATGACACCAGGAAATTTGTCTTCTTCATGATTCACTCTTAGAGTGAGAGAAATGTTGTAACCACATCCATGGCCTCCGTGATCGACGTCTCCATGCAGCAGAAGCAAGTGGATAAGGTCGTGGAAGAATACAAAGACATCTTCTCATCACCTACTAGGGTACCTCTGCACTGTCGAGTCAAGCATCCAATTGATCTGATCCCCGACACATCACTACCCAATGGGATAGTGTATCGCTGCTCTCTGATCGAAAATTTGGAGATCAAACGTCAGATCCAAGAACTGCTCCATAAGGGGCACATTCGACCCAGATCATCTTGTTGTGGAAGCCCAATCGTGCTGGTGTAGAATAAAAATGTGACTTGGTGACTCTGCATTGATTATCGAACCCAAGATAAAATCACAGTTAGGAACTGATACCTGATTCCCCAAATCAATGATCTCCTTGATCAACTCAAGGGGGCCAAATACTTCAGTAAGATTGATCTGAAGTCTGGCTACCATCAGGTCCCAATAAAGCAGATTGATGTATGGAAAACTGTCTTGAAGTCAAATAAGGTATTTTTGAATGACTGGTCATGCCCTTTGGTTTGACAAATGCCCCAACAACTTTCAAGAGGATGATGAACTATTGATACTGAGAGGGGGGTGAATCTGTATCAAGTACAATTTAAAACCTTTTTCAACTTATACTTAAACCATTCAACTATATCCAATGAGCAATGAAAAATAGTATAAGAGTTACACCAATACACCATAATACACCATGCACAATATATGAGATATAATCAATAGTTATNATTACTCCAGTATTCAAAATTGCTTCCATCAAATGGTGGAATCCCACTTGGAATTTTGTCTTCCATTTCTTCTTAGGATCTTCCTTCCAGTGGTTAAACTGTACTGAAGGTAACCTTCTCTGATACCAATTGTTGGTACTGAGAGGGGGGTGAATCAGTATCAAGTACAATTTAAAACCTTTTTCAAATTATATTTAAACCATTCAATTATATCCAATGAGAAATGAATAATAGTATAACATTTACACCAATACACCACAGTACACGATGCACAATGTATGAGAAATAATCAATAGTTATTGTTCAAGGGAAGTAATGAATTCCAAAGGTAGCTATAGATTCCAAATGTAAAGGGAGGGATAAAACTCCAAGAGGAAGATACAATCTTCCAATATCAAGAGAGAGTTGAAATATCCATCATTGCCCCTTCCTTCCACCCAAGAATATATGAGAGATAATAAAACTTTACATTAAATCATCACCATCAACCAATCATCACATAGAACCTGATGATACTTCCTGAGACTTCTTCAATTTCTACAATTCTTCAATTCTTGGAGTACTCTGATCCTGTAGATAATATTACTCAATGTATTCTATTAAACTCCTCCAAGTTTCACTCCTTGAATCCTCCCCAAAAAGAGGTTATAGAAAGAATGGTAGACTTTATTCAATTCTGGTCTATTCAGGAGAGTGAACCTGCACAGAATTCCCCACGCTCAATAATTAACATCCGATTCTGAAACTCACACACAAGAAACTAAAGTCTGTACTCGTTCCAATGAAATTTGTCCCACTTCATTTGGATTCTTGATGAAGAATTTATGATTGTTTTACCCAGAACATTTGTTTATTGACTAGCTTCAGGACTGGTCACAAACCCTATCTTCCACATAGTGTATGTCAATAATTATAGTGAATCAAGTGCTAAATTTTTTACCAAAGGTACCTTGATATGTATTCTCAATACCATAGTGATTTCACCATTTGAATCGTTCTAGAATTTTTTTTATAGAAACAATGGTAAGATGACCTGAAAATAACATACCTTATAACACATCACCAAAACACTTCATCCTCCCTTGAAATCCGGCCTTCTTTTCTTATTATTTCCTCTAAAATTTGACTTGTATCAAATGAATGTATAATGATGTTTATTTATACCATTTATGTCACTTCCTTTTAATATTAGGGCCGACTTGACAATTTCTTATTTTGTAATTCTTTTCTTTAATTATCTTCAGGGCCTACATGTACTTCCTTCTTCAATTCAGTTTGTCATCTTCAAAAATTCATTTCTCCTCAACCAGGAGGATCCACGTGACGTGCCACATACCACCGGAAACAACATGATGTATACTATCCATTTATGGGTGTTGTATATGCATGTGCATTGTCCTTCATGTCCAAATACCTTTATCAATCTTGCGGTCCAAAACCCATGACTAGGGTTGACATCAATGACAACAACCAATCTTCCAACATGAACGATATATTGTGGCCTTTCACTAATTCCTTTGTGGTGGTGTATCTGGATGACATCCTCATCTACAACAAGACTTGGGCATAACACTTGTAACTTGGAAAAATGATCGTTCGGCATGGATAGGGTCCAGTACTTAGGCCACATTGTTGATGTGCATGGTGTGCATGTTGATCCAACCAAGATCCAAGTCATCAATGACTAGCCAACCCCAAGCACGCTCACTAAGCTTCAGATCTTATTAGGCCTTGAAAATTTCTATCGCAAGTTCATGTTGGGATTCTCCCATATTGCATGGGCCCTCAACCAAATAACTAGGGGTGGTGGTAAGGAAAAATTTGTGTGGGGCCTGTCCCAACATAAAGCGTTCGATGATCTAAAGTGACACTTGTGATCAGCCCCAGTGCTTTCATTACTTGACCTGCAACAACCCTTTGAGATCAAGAAAAATTCTTCAAACTTTACGGTGGGTGCAGTCCTCACTCAGCACGACCACTTCGTGGCATATCATAAAGAGATACTATGAGATGTCATTCATAAGTGTCCTAATTACGACAAAGAAATGTAATCCATTGTGAAAGCCTTCCGCCAATGGAGGCGTTGCATTATTGGGAAGGAGACAATCATCCACACTGATCATAAGGTGTTGTAGTTCATGCAAACACAAGGAAAATTGCAGAATGACCGCCATCATAAGTGGTCCACATATTTGCAGCAGATCCACCTCAACATCAAATATAAAACAAGAAGTACCAACCGAGTCGCTGATTTCCTCAACCAACCTCTAATCGTGACACTCACCACAATGATATACTCTTGCGACCACGATACCTCTAGATGGCCCCACCTCTATGAGACAGATCTTGACTTCGCCAACACCTGCCAGATGTTGGGAGCAAACACAACTGTCACTAATTTCCATCTTCAGGATCATGGGCTGTTGTGCCATCTGGGCCATCTCTGTGTTCCATAAAGCGAGCGAGCGAAGCTAATTGGGAAGCCCACTACAGTTGTGTGGTAGGACACTTCAACATGGAAAATAAAGTGGCAGTACTATAACGAAAATTCTATTGGCCAAAAATTCGACATGATGTCAAAAAGTATATCCGGTCCTGCACTATGTGCAGTATTTCCAAACCGACCACTAAGAAACAAGGCCTGTACACTCCTCTTGATACTTCTGATAGGACCTCAGAATTTATCTAAATGGATTGYATGTCGATCCTTCCATTCACCAAATATGGAAATGACTATGTCTTTGTGGTTGTTGATCACTTTTCCAAAATGACGATTATGGCCGCCTACAAGAAGAGCAACACATCAGAGGCCACTGCCAAGCTCTTCTTTGAACAAGTGTGGGTACACTTTGGGATCCCACAAACCATTATCTAATATTGGGACAGTTGGTTCCTCAACACATTCTGGTCGAGCCTCTGGTCATTGTTGGACACCGATCTCACCAAGTCCATTGCCTTCCACCCCCAGACAGATGGCCAAATCGAAGTCATCAACCAGATGATCGTGCACATCCTACACATGTACAATTCCAAGCACCCCCACACCTAGGATGAGAGTCTTCTTTATGTTCAACACAACTCAACCGATCACAGTCTTCTTTATGTTCAACACAAYWSARCCATACATAGCTCAACCGATCACAACCCCTTTTAGGTGGGGTTGAGATTTCAACGATTGGGTCCCATGGATGTTGCATTACCCCTTGCGGCCACCTAGGTAAACTCGTCGCATTATCCAACCAAATCTAACAAATCCACCTGGTTCATTGAGGGGATCCAACACATTCGCCAACATGTTCAAGATAGTTTATAGAAGTCCAATGCCAAGTATAAGGAGTGCCATGATCAACACCGGGTGCCACACTAGTTTCAGGTGGGAGATAGAGTTTGGTTGCTCTTGGAGAAATAATGCTTGACAGGGCCTCATCAGAAGATTTGTCCACTCCAATATGGACCGTACACCATCACCAAGGCTCTGGGTGAAAATTCTTTTGAGATCAACATTCGCCCTTCCTTGGCTTACACCCAATGTTCAATGTGGACCTCCTTCGACCCTATTTTCCACCATTATTGGACACCTCAGAGATAACAAAACAATCGACACCAACATAGCTCAACCCTGAATACATGCAACATGAATCCATTGATTAGATCATGGAAACATAGGTCAAGGGCACTCGCCAATAGATGATCCAACTTTATCGGGTTGTCAAAGAAGGGCAACTCCTACACCAAGGAAAGTGGCTCACCTGGGCCAAATTCAACATAAATTTCCTCATCTGATGGGGGAGCTCAACGCAATGGAGACCATTGCTTCCTAAGGGGGGAGGATTGATCTAGGAGGATATATATGGCCACCCACCTAGTCCAGCTGACTCAAAAACAATGTTTTGGAAATTTACTAAACATAGTTTTTTCCTAAACATTGTTTTTTCCTGATCGGACACCTCAAAAGATCATCGAAGGCTTTGATTGAGCCCCAAAATGAATCTCCTCACCGATACCTTTCCAACAAGTTATCGTGCACCCTAAATGGAGATCGTATGCAAAAGGTACGACCCAGGAAGTTGATGTACTAACTTACCCCAACATGGCACACATGAATTTTAGTGTTTCATCTCACAAGGTTAGGTTTTTGGATGTCTAGTGTTATTAAATTCATGTTTATTGTAAAAATACCTTCAAAGCCTCATTCTACTCATCTTCTTGTGAATGAGTGTAGCAGTCACATCTCTTCTTAGAGATAAGATGCCACCATTCTAGCAAGCTTATTTTAGTCTACATTTTACAGTTTCCAACATATTTCTTATTTAATAGAAGTCAATTTTTACTATATCTCTTTTATTGTTCACAGTGTCTCTGTGTTCATATTATGATTCCGTGGTTTCATTTCGTTTCGCTCATAAATCCGGATCAATAACCTCCCAAATCTTTAACAAAGCTCCCCTACCATCGCGCCACCATAATGTTTCTTAACACTATACATTATAAATATTACTTGAAGTTGAAATGCGACACGATTGGGGGAAAAAAGGGGCCAAGGGATAGGCCCCCAACCCCTAGTTATTGCATTTGATCTCACTCCATAGATTTGCGGGGGGCTAACAAATTAACATGTGAATGTATATAGTTTAAACCATATATTATAAATAATATATATAACAATATAACCCAACAAAATAACACATGTGGAGGATCAAACCCAGGACCTTCGGGATAATATACCAACTATTTAACCATTGTGCCAACAATCCTGCTTGTTACAAGATTCCACTATATTTGGAATTAAGTTGCTTAATATCCGCATGGAAGTTTTTGGACCTAGGCCTATCTATGGGCACAGATCTCAATGTGCATGCATTCCTAGGTCTGCATAGATCCCGAGGTGGCATGAATCCCAATGCATGGTATGGATTTTGAGGTCATACAGATGTTTTGATTTGCGTGCTAGGAAGAGGCCAAGTATGGTTGTCTCGTAAAACATGCCATGAGGTATATTGCCCAAGCATAGACAACTTTATACTCATTTTTGGATGATTTTTCGCAAGGATCATGAATTTGAGGTCATTTGTAAAAATATGAGCTCAAATTGTCATTAATGAGCTTTTAGCACATTGTTTTGTGTGATGAAGAGGGTGAATTTGAGCCAGTTCAAAATTTGGTTGACTTTATAGTCAAATTTCTCAGAATTTCGCAAGGATTTCAATGGTGAACTTATTTTATTATTTTGAGTAGTGGAATTAAAGAGAGTCCATTAATTTGGCTTTTTGTGCTCCCATATTGTAATGTAATTTGGTATTTTGATATTGTGGAGAACAATCATATTATCTAAAGAGACTTTGAAGATGAAGTGATATATGTCATCTATATATGTAATTTGAGTTCTTTTATTTTCTGTTGTGTCATCTCACTATTCTGCAAATTAATCACCAATATATGAGTTTTTGGATAAAGAGCACATCATTAGAATTATGCAAATCACCTCAATACGATCAATAAATTATTATGAATCAAGTTAGATGTTGCATGCATATATATTGTAAATAAATATGTGGTGTCTAAGGATTTTCGGATCACCACAAAACCAATCCAAAATGACAGAAAATGAAGCACATTCTTTGGTTCCTGATGATCAATCAATAATGACCCTATATCCCGACTGCAAAGGTTTCAATGATAGGCTCATTATCACAATAGATATCAAGGTATCAGGTTATAAGCCATATTCCTTAGATGCACAACTAGATACCAGAGAATTATGCTCTTGTGCTAGATTTGGTGCCATCCTGAATACTACTGGAAACCTATTCAAACATACTTTACAACTGTTAACAAAACAAAAATGCCAATCAAAGGATTTGTTCTATATTTCCCTTTTTATTTGAATGGAGTCAAAACAACCGTAAATTTGTATAAATTTGACACAGGATCTGATATTTTGCTTGGCCATGACTTTGTAAACAAATACCTACCCATGACATTTGGAACTAGTGAAGTTACATTCACTGTCCAAGGGAAAAGTATAATGATTCTAAGTAAATAATCATATGAAAATAGAGTGCAGGATAAAATGCCTGTTTCTAATGAAATTGAGCTCTTTGTAGAAAATTTAGCTAGATTGAATAAAATTGTCAAGCATACAAATCTTCACGGGCTAGAAATAATTCATGATATCAAACAAAAGATAGAAATTGATTGTACATTAGATTTTCCAAATGCATTCTGGATGAGAGAGCAGTGCTTTGTAGATATGCCATACACTAAAGGTTATGCGAACAAACCTCATAAAGCATCTGCTAACCATATGTCTCCTTCAGAACTAGAGTATTGCAAAGCATATATTACAAAATTGTTGAATAGAAAATTTATAGAACCTAGCCGCAGTCCATGGGCTAGTCCTGCATTCTATGTAAATAAACATTCTGAGAAGAAAAGGGGCAAGCCAAGAATTGTAATAAATTATAGGGGCCTCAAAAAAGCTCTCTTGCCCATTCGATACCCACGGTCGTCCAAAGATGCGTTGTTTGCTAAAATTGGTAGCATCGATGTATTCAATAAATTTGATATTAAAAGTGGATTTTGGAAAATTGGAATCACTCCTAAATATAGGTTCAAAACAAATTTTGTGGTTCCACATGGACAATATCAATGACGAGTCATGCCATTTGGACTTAAAAATGCTCCATCTGAATTTAAAAAATGGATGGAAGATATCTTCAAAGATCTAGATTTTGTAATTATATATATTGATGATGTTCTTGTTTTCTCTATAGATATGAATCAACACAAGAAACACCTTGAAAAGGTTTATGAAAGAATCTACAGAGATGGAATTTCGCTCAAGAAGTGTAAGCTGGAATTTACAAAAACTAGGACAAAATATCTTGGATTAATCCCGTCTCAGGGAAAGATTGAAATGCAGGAGCATGTACTTAAAGATTTATCCATATTTCTAGATTTCATCCTTGACAAAAAACAACTGCAGAGGTTCCTTGGTAGCTTGAATTATATCAAGAACTTTTATGAAAACCAAGCCAAAGTTATGAAATGTCTGTAGAAAAGATTGAGCAAAGAAATGCCATGGAATGAAAATATGACAAAGGCAGTCCGAATTATCAAGAAAAAAATTCAAAGCTTGCCAAAATTGCATCTTCCTGACATGAATTATCCTTTTATCCTTGAAACAGATGCTTCAGACGAAGTTTGCGCAAGTGTTTTATTGCATAAACATAGTACTAGAGAACAATTGTGCATGTATACTTCTGGTTGTTTCAAAGTTGTAGAAGTTAATTACCCTTCCTCTCATAAAGAAATTTTAGCAATTAAAAATGAGATCAAAAGGTTTAGATTGTTCCTAAAACTTGTACATTTCATTGTCAGAACATATCTGAAACACATGAAAGGAATGCTCTCAAATCATAGATTATTGGAGCAAGGTAATAATAGAGTTTTGCGTTGGATCCTATGACTAGATGGCTATGACTTTAACATATAATACAAACCTATAAAGGATAATTGTATTACAGATATACTAACCAAAAATGAAGTTCAGAGAATCCAAAAAAGTAGCTAAAGCAAATAAAAATGTTCTATAGAGAAGTTGGCTCTTCTAGCCAACCTTCACATCCTGCACCAGAAGGTTTTCATTGGGTTCTTGTGTGTAAAGATTGTATAGTTTGTTACTGTTTTGAGTGTGTGTCTAGGATGATCAGGTCTAGTCCTTGTTATGAGTATATTCTCCATAAATGGATTAATGGTGGAAATGATAGTTAGTTAAATATTTGGTATTTTCGTCAATCTCCAAAAATGTTTCAAGGAGTAATTCAGTTTGAACCTTTTGTTGGTCAAAGATACATAGTTTTGCATGAACCTTGGTTGTGGTATAAGGATTATTGTAATATCATGTTGTACATTAAGCATGTAGGATGCATATGGTTCATATTTGAATGTAGTGCCATATATAGAGAAGATTGGAGGGGATGGTTCTATATATTCATGTACAAATAATGTCCTAGAACTGAAGAGTTTGGCAACATAAATTCTCTCTCTCTCTCTCTCTCTCTCTCTCTCTCTCTCTCTATATATATATATATATATGAATGAATGAAAATTACATGCACAAAAGACTGATGCAAGAGGAGAAAAGCTTTGCAAATTTTGGAATATGCCTTCCTATAGAAGACAATACACAAGAAAAAAATTGACTCTGTTCTTCAGGGTAGTTTATATGAGAGATGAGGTCGTTAGATGTGGTGAACCAAGCCGAGTTTACCAGGTAAATACCCAATGTAGGTAGGACAACAGGTTATAATCCATAAAGGATAATATATTAAATAATAATGCATATAAAAATGCGATGATATACAATAAGAATGAGGGCCTTATATACCCACACAATGGTGCCCTTCCATGAAGAGACATGACCTTTCATTGGGAAGGTGCCTCTTCATTAATTATCCATTAACTATTATAATGTATTTATATTTATTATTGTATATTATGTTCATAACATTTCCTTCCCCTTAAAAATGCTTTGTCCCCAAAGCATACTTATGGAAGACTTATCTCTTGCTCTAGCTTGTAATATCATCTCCTCATTCTTTATTCCTGAATTAGTGATCGTTGAGGACTTGAAACAATAAGATCTTCTAAGCGCTGCATAGAACCGTTGAATTGTAAGGGACTTTGCCCACCTTAAATTGATCTTCTACACAATGGGGCTTTTATGGGGTTCTTGTAGACAATTTGATGTATTTTGACTCCCCTGATAACTTTTACCTTGAGCATCATTTTTAATGGAGGTAATAATTTTTGACATATTTTTCATTTGTTTCTGTGGATACATTGATTGGTTGAAGTATCGATTTTTGTGATTAGGATGTCTATAAGGCATCCTTGCAACTTGATCTTTACTTCGTGTACTTTTAGCTTCTTCTTGATTAACACTTGGAATTGAGTCTTCTTCATATCACTGGCTTGTTTCTACTTCAACATGTGAAGACCTCTTTACATCAATTGAATCCTTTTGAGCTGTAAGGTCGACTGGGTCTGTATTAATTGCTTTATCCACCATCATGTTTTTTGTCCATTTGAAGACTTCTGTAGTTCCATAGGTTCAGTGATTGTATCTTTATCTACCAATGATTCCTTATTGATAAGTTGTTCTAACTTGTCCTCTACCGTATTATTATCACTCTTTATCTTCTTAATCTGGGTGAGTAAACTTTGATTATGGATTTTTAGGAGACAAATCTCTGCATCTTTGTCTATGACTATTTTGTCACACTCCTTTTGGATCTCAAGTATTGACTGTTGTTTGTCTAACACTAGTATTTTGGAGATATGATAAAGACATTTTGACGTAGATATTGAATCTGACTTCATTGAGAATTCATGTAATGTTATTTTTTTCTTCTTGTAGGAAAACATAAAAATCTTTTTCTCAAGGTTTAATATTAAGCTACCTAGTGTCTCTAACCAAGTTGAGTAGAGGATTATATCAACCTCTTTTTCATATATAGTTGTAACCTCGAAATTAGATACGAGTTTATAATCTTCGAGTGTCAACGATATGTCTTTGATGCCATATTTATTGCGAAAAAAAAGTCTTTTGTTTTGATTAAATTTGTCTTTGGAATTATAAATTGATTCACCAAATCCATACTTATGTGATTTTTCTTCTTATCTAGGAAAATTTGGATGCTAACTTATTTTTCTTGAATATTTACTCTAAATGTTAATAATCCGATGCATCTACTTAGATGATTTTTACCAGAAAATATTCATTCCTTAAAATCCATTTTTTAATTTGAATTGACCTTATAATTATTATAATATCCCTTTAAAATTAATAAGACTTAAGCTTCTTGACTTAATAGATATCTTCCTCTAATATTCTTTTATATTCTTTTAAGAAAATAATCCTTGATAATTCTTCTTTTTATATATATAGAGTTTAAAAACTTTGAATATTTTCTTTATACTTTACCAAAAGTAATTTTATATTCACTTAATCTCTTCTTCTTCTTTTTTTCCTTGGTAATTAATGAAAAATAATTTAATATTACCTTCACACTTTCCTAAAAAACTCTTTTAGTTATACTCCTTCCTTCTTATATATCTTTTCACTCCAATTTTTATAATCTTTTTTATACTTTATAAAAAGTACCTTATAAATCCCTTTTATACTCTTGACTATTTGTTCACAGTGGTTAGGGCTCAACAAACATGACCCTAAGTTTTGTGAAATCCTTCTTTAGAGAAAAATACACACGCACATATATTATATATGGTATGGAATACCATGGGCCAATGGTTTTCCAAAATCATGGGATGGTAAATCTCCAAAGGTAATATAAAATATTCACTTTTCCTCTTCTTTGAAACTTTTTCTTTTAAATTATTTTTTTCTCACTTTTTAAATGATAATTAACTTAACTAATGCCAAATCTAGAATATTTCTTTCAAACTTCTTGGTGTGCACTTATACTTCTTCACCTGCCCCTTAAGAAACCCCCCTCTCCCCCCTTTTTTTTTCTCCGTTTTTTTTTAATATTTTGTGCATAATGATTTTTTTACTTTCGCTGAAATGTGTAGAATATTTGATTTATAAATGGCCAATGGCCAATATGAGGTCAAAGACCTGATTTTAGAGAAACTCTTTTGTGGCCAAAATTTGGATCGAGACGAAGCTCTGATACCATTGTGGTGAACCAAGCCGGTTCACCAGGTAAATACCCAATGTAGGTAGGACAACAAGTTATAATCCATAAAGGATAATATATTAAATAATAATGTATATGAATATGAGATGATATACAATAAGAATGAGGGCCCTATATACCTACGCAGGGGTACCCTTCCATGAAGAGACGTGACCTTTCATTGGGAAGGTGTCTCTTCATTAATTATTCATTAACTATTATAATGTATTTATATTTATTATTATATATTATGCTCATAATATTAGTGACAAACATTTGTTTAACAACATCACTGATATCAAAATGGGTTGAGAGAAAAATCAGGGAGAGAGAGGCTTTTTTCTTTAAACAGTTTCTGCAGGACTATGCAGACCATCACCCGCGAATTTAATTATGCAGACCCAACAATCAAATTAACCATATGGAATTCATCAAACACAATTGACAACAATGTAGGGAAATTTTAAGGCAGTAACAACAATGATACGAGGAAAACAAATTTTGAATAATTCGACAGCTACCTTCTTGTAGAAAACTTGTTGGTTTGCTAAATCGATATCTTTTACACCGTTAGTTGGTCTCTTTTGATCTTATCCTTGCACCTGTTTACTATTACTATTAGCACATTTACCCATAATTATGTGCCTAACAAGCTTGATGAATAAAATGTTGTTAACAATCATAATTTCCTTTGTTTTTAATGATTTAGAAAGGGTTTAGACTAATCTTGTTGATCAATATTTTTGAGTAGTTCACTTCCTGTACCAACAGTTCACTTCCGGTACCCGATCTCCATGATTGGCATATTCACACATCTCTATGAAAGATTCGAGAACTTTGGTTTTGTCACCAGGAGCCTCGACATGCTATGGTGTTCATCAATTCACACCCAAGTCCAATAGGGCAGCCTCTAACCCGGGGTCAAACATGCTTAGTAAAAATGTGCCAAATTAGCAGCGGTAATATTTAAACGCGATTTCTTAGAAAACAAAGAAGAATATTAAAATTATGGAACATGGGTTTTGTGTAGACCACACCCATTCAATTGACAGTAGAATAATTTTCCAAAATAATGAAGGATCTATGAGATATGGTGGAATTTATAATCCAGGTTTACCTAGATTTACAATTTCACCCATCTTCTCCAATCTTCTAGACAAATGGATCCTGGCCAGAAAAGGAGACTGAATCAATCTATTCTCAACATCTTTATGTTATGTAAAATAATTTGTAATCATATCTTGAGTTATTTTTGCAACCACGATCCATTAAACATAAGAAAACACATATCTTGTAAACTAATTATGTCTTGACAATTCTGATTTGAGGGAATCAATTTTGATCCACTCCATTGCTCTTCTATGTATATAAGCAACCATAGAACATAGGAGGGGAGTATTGAGAGCATTGTAGAGAGGATTATTATAAAATGGAAGTGGAATCCATGCTTCAATGCTTGTAATCTCCAACTTCATTCAATAATAATCAATTGTTTATATTTTTTCCCTGTTCTTGAAGCACTCACTTAGTTTGTAAGCTTTCTCACAACGTGTGCTAGGTTTGGCAAGGCCCCCATTCTATAACATGCGCTATGCTATGTTTATTTTCTATTATTTAGCTAGTTCAATTGTAGATCTACACTTCCATTATTGTTTTTGTTTATTTACTTGCAGAATGTGTTGTATATTTTATGCACTCATCCTCTATAGGGAAAGTCCCCCCACTAAAGGTGATTGGACAAGGCAATACTCTCTCTCAAATTACAAGAACACTTGGATTTGTTCTCAGTGAAAGAATGTGATTGGCACCATAAGAGTACCCCTGTCATCGGCCCAATGTACCGAGACACCTCTGTAGAATTTACAACATATTGTTTTCCTTCCTTCCATTCATTGCTTAGTGTCACTACAAGAAAATCATTGAAGGTTCAAGACACTAATAATCTACTCCCGCAAAATCACATGAACATCACCTATGTGCATGAAAGATTGTGATTCAGAGCCCTTATAGCATTAGATGCCCCACAACCCAGTAATACATTCCTTAGTTTTAATTTCCCGTAGTTTGTATTAAGTGTGGTTTGTCGGCATTAGTTGTTAGCTTAGGCTTTGATCCTGCACTTCATATGCTTGCATATAAAAGCTTATGAGGCCCTTGGTTGATGCTTTAAATATCCCCACATTTTTGGTGCCATTGTCGGGGAGGTTCTGAAGAAGGGATTGAAGCATTTACAATTTTTGTTTTTGCGCATAATTTGGTTGCACCGACATTTAATAATTGAAGGAGGAGAAATGGTAAGATGCACATGCACCCTCAATTCGGAATCTCTGAAAGGGTTCCAACCCATCACATTCACTTTAGTGAGTTTCTCCAAGTCCTCGCCGTGTTGCTTCAATGTGTCTTCTTTTGGATTGATGCATGGAAAGGGAAATATTCTCATTTCAACAGACAACTTGGTGACAACAATGTCTTAGTAGCATGAGTGGTTCGAATACATGCTCTTCTTTGGAATTTGTTTTGTGTGATGTGCAATATTTCATCTATTTTCTTAAAGTTCCCATTTTTGGTTTATAAGAACTCCATACACTAATCCATGTGCGAAATAGGGATTAGAAAACCAACCAGAGAATGTATAGATGATCAAGCATTTATTGAGCAAAGGAGGACATATCCCTGCAAGGATCTTCTCCAATCTTGCCCACACTCCAAAGTTGTTACTAGGGATATTCAGGAAGCAGTGGAAGAATCAGAGATCCATGAACATATTCCACAATAGGAGGATCTAAAAGTTTCTTCTAGTAGTCCTTGTGAGTAGATAGAAGAGATCAAAGAGTCACATACCACATCAAATGGAAAGTAGACACTAGATACAAAGATCAAGGATTTTCTGGCATGTATATCATCATATCCTTTGTGCATCACAGAGTGTGATGACCAAATTCTAGAAGAGCCTCATGATTTTATATCCAGAGAGAGCCAAGGAAACAAATATTACATCGAATCTTTGTTCCAAAAAAACATTGGACCATAGTACCCCTCCATCCTTCAACACTTCTTGGCATCATCTCCACAAGGGCAATTGGTCTCTCATGTACAGACAACCATTGAGGTATACTTTTCATATTTGGATATGAGCATGATTATAAATATGTTACACAGATGACTTCAGTGGAAATACTCCTACACTTGAGAAAAGGTTTCCTTTCACAAGTAAGGTAATATAATAAGTAGATGAATAAATTTCAATAAATGTTGCACATAATTGTTAGTACAAGTACAAGTACAATGCAACAACCCTTTTTAATTTTTTGATTAAGCAAGGAATGTCAAGAGTTAATAAGGCAACTTGTTGAAAATAGGGAGATTCTTGTTCCATTAGCTTCATCCTTTTCCAACAAATATATGTTTTTCAGCTCTTCAATGGTTTATGTTCTTCATGACTGCATACTAGTTTCCATAATTGTATAGAGGGTACAAGTGCATTTTTGGTGTTTTTCATCATTTGAACGGGTTTGGATGATAACATGTCTCTCATTCTCATTCTTCAAGTAGTTTAGAAATCTATTGAGATTCAAACTCTCCTGTACATGGTTAGATCCAACATTTATATTTGTAAATATTGGCTCCAGAAAACTAGGGTAATTCGAGATAAAGATTTTCTGATCCTTCTAATTTATTTAAGATGAAGGAAATTTGTCATAGAAAACAACATTTCAAGCTTGCAATTTTACCCATCCTTACCCACTACTACTTCCATATAATCTCACCATTAACCCTTAAACCATGACCTCCCCTAGTCCTCGTTTTAAGATTCGTTCAGTTTCAAAACATAGTTGTTCCATAGCCCTCATTTTAATTTACCCAAAGTCAAAGATAGTTCATTCACATCTCCGCTCAAATACTATTGCATACTATATCAAGTTTGCAACAACAATATTTCAGACCCCCATCCTTCTTTCAATTTCAATGATCCCTTGTTTCTGCCCTGCAACATATAAATTCAATATATTTGACATGGTATAAGCAATGTGAAAATGAAATATGTAACATAATGCACCAACAATACATTTTGTTGCAACATGATTAGGTGTTGTCCACAATTGTTGGAGGAGATTGTTGTGGTTCATCTCTTTGTTGGCTTCATTACTTCTCTCTTAGATTTCATGTTATGGTTTCTTCTGTTGGCACTCCTGGAGATTGAGGCATGCATTTTGATTGTTATGTCATTTATCGGTAAGGTGGGATCATTTTTTGCATCCATTCCACAAGTAAGTGTTGTTGGAATTTTATTTTTCATGTGGACGATGCTTGTTGCCTTGGGTTTTTCAAATCTGAAATACAATAAAAGCTCACAAAATATGATAATAATGGGACTATATTTACTTCTCTCTTTATCATTTTTCAACATGTTAAAGGACATAAACCCAATTATAGGAAGAGTTCCAACCCTGTGAAGTTTTTAAAATGGTCCCATCCAAATTAGTGTGCATGTGATTAACTTCTTCCCAAATACAATTGTCTCTATGCACATGGTCACTGCATTTATTATAGCGTTGATTTTGGATAATACTGTTCTTGGCAGTAGTTGAAAATGTTTTGATTTGTCCCTGCTAGTGAAGACTTATGGCTCTACAATGTTGAGCTTTGATTTTTAGAGAAGGTTCATTGTTAATTTGTCAAAGTCTCCATAATATATTTTCTTTTATATTTCTAAAAAATTGTAGTTGTTTGTATTGTTATTCAAGTATGCATAGAACTGATCATAATTCTGGGAGGGCTAGTAGTGAGAGAAAATAACACTTAAATATCTTTTTAGTTTGGTTGTAATCCCTCCAAATATGGTTTCTGCAAGACTGACTTGTTCCATGAACTCTCAAAAGCATGTCGAGGACATGCTATCTGAGCACCACAATCAATGAGTTTCTCTGTTTTTTAGATATGTAACACATGGGAAGATGATTGTGCAACCTCATGATCTATTAGATGAATATCCTAACAACTAGGCATAGGAGTGGGATGATTGTTTTCAAATTGGAGAAGAGAGAGGTATGCTCATTGTTGTATATAAAAGATCATTATCTACAGACTTATGAGTTTGCAACTCAAAAGGAAAATCCACTAATACTAATTAGGAAGTCTAGTTCTAGAGGCCCAAACCAAGGGCCAAGATATTTTTCCAACATAGAATTCTAACTTAATTTGTTTAGATACTGATGGTGGTACTTATGAAATTTATGTTGTCTTGAAGGATTTGGCAAAAGTGATACAATGCAGGAGGAAAAGAAAGGAAATATAATGTAGTTATTTTTTATAAGTAGCAGAGGATTGTTCTAGGATAGTCAAACTCCTCATGCCATGAAACCGATCATATTAAAAGTGGGGCTTGGGATGAAAATTCCATGTTTATGTACTCAACTTTAAATCACATAAAATATTTCTTGCCAAATGGAGATTTTTCCGAAAAGAAAACGTTTCCATCATTGTTCAGAAGATGTTTACATATGCTCGAACAATAACTTCCACCTTAATTGGACTGGATTAGGGTTCACCACGTTGGGACTTTTTATGGTGACATTGTCAGAAATACTTATTAATGAAAGTGTATGGGTTTCCTCTTATAATACTTGAGACTACATGCTTGTTTCAAAGAAAAACGAACACACCCACTGCACAATAAAAATGTATTACTTGATTGCTGCTATATCATTTTTTGTGTCAACCCGCCACACTACAATGTTGCACAACGGGTGTGAAGGTTATCAATGCACCCAAGTTTTTCATCCACTGCAATAGATTCCTTAGACAAAACACTAAGATGTTCCAACGAGCATGGGTAGAGGTAGGGTAGGTAGAGCATATGAATTAACTCCTACATAATCGTTATTCTTTTTCCAAAACCTCTTTGCCAATAATTGTGAAGGGTTTCATTCTCTTTTTTGTTGAGTAAATGTTGTCTTTGGGACTCTTAACTCTAGTGTAAATTATCCCTTGAGTTAATATAGTGTGGACTATCAAATAGAGTTCTAGGTTGTGTTGAAGACAAATTTGAAGAGGTTGACATTTTTCCAATATGTTCAGAATTTGGAATTGAAGGAAAGAAAATGCAGTCCTGTAGCAATCTGTAGAGGAAACAAGTTGCAATTAGCTTATTTGAAATTGATTGAATACCAAGGCTGTGATTGCAATGAGTATGCAAATGGGGATCGTGGGTATGCGCCTAGGTAAAGTAAGGGTTCCCCCTACTTCTTTATAGAATAAATAATAATTGGGTGATAGTGAATTTATAAATGATCAAACTTGGTAGAATGATGAAGTCATGATTCAAAAGAATGGTGAAGAGCACAATTTGAGGAAATTTGAATCAATACGGATTGGTAAGAACATTTTATAATTCAATATTTTATATTGTAACCTCATCAAGTGGTTTCCCCCTGCATTAGGTGTAATAAGGAACAATATCTCCAATGCAATTAAAGAGATGGATCAATCTAGTGTTTTTGATATTTATCAAGCTTTTCCCTCCTTTGGGTCTCAAGGAGAAGGGTTGTAGCTGTATCAAGGAGAAGGGTTGTAGCTGTATGTTTCATACTTGAGATATTGTGGAGTTTTAGGGTTGAATTGATATGTCATAGCCGTCTATGGGCAGAGCAAGGGATATGAAGAAGCTCGATGATTGAATTTAAATGCTTTGGGGCTGCTACAACTATAGGAGATTATCCATTTCAACCATCACACACTTACAATTTAATACTCTAAAATATCTACAACACACGATAATAATCTTGAAGGTTTGGTCTATATATCCATTCAAACTTTGTGGATCTCCTTGGAGAGATTGTAGGCATACTTGTACTTCTTCATGTCACCCATCTATTCCATGAAGTGATCTTAAGTCACCACATGTTCATAACCCAGGGACCTTTAACATTTAGTAGAGTAAATCTATGGTCTTCATTGGAAGTTTGAACAACATTGAATATTTATTTATGACAGGAAAATCTTGCAATGGTAATGTGGGTTGATGATTGAACCAACATGGTAGTAAAGTTGGACAAGTTTGGGAGGATTTTGTAGTCAGAAAATGATCAGTGCCTACTTCTTTGGCTTGAGGAAATGCCAATCCTCAGACATGGGGGAAATGTTGGTTTGCTAAATTGGTATCTTTTACACTGTTAGTTGGTCTCCTTTTATCTTATCCTTGCACTTGTTTACTATGATTATTACCACATTTACCCATACTTATGTGCCTATCAAATTGATGAATAAAATGTTGTTAATATTCGTAATTTCCTTTATTTTTGATGATTTAGAAAGGGTTTAGACTAATCTTGTTTATGAAGGTTTTTGAACATTTCACTTTTGGTACCAACAATTCACTTCCGGTACCCGATCTCCATGATTTCATATTCACACATCTCTGGGGAAGATTTTGGAACTTGGGTTTTGTCATTAGGAACCTTGGTGTGCTATGGTGTTAATCAAATCACACCCAGATCCAACATGGAAACCTCCAACCCGTGATCAAACATGCTGAGATGGAGTTCTTTGATACCTAAAAAACAAGAACACATTACCAATTCATTTTTTTTTCTTTCTTTTCTTCTTCTTTTTTCTCAAGACAAATGTGCCATTTCTAATTTTCACCAGTGTCCTGCATCATCAAGCCTCTGGGAGGTTTTCCTGATGAGGAAATTTCTTTATTTCTCAGCTTTGAGACCGCCTCCATGGAGGTTTTTAATCAAATACCTACCCTAGATGCCTCAGTGAGGTTTTCATCTAGGTATTTTATTTATTTATTTCTTCTCTCTCTCTCTCTCTCATATCACTTCTTACTATTTGGATGGATTGAGAACATCTATGCTATTAATCACATCCAAATTTTGTGCTTTCACTATTGTTGTAAACTCTTCCCTTAATAGAGGTTTGTTGTAGAATTTGAGCCTAAATCCATTCACTAACAAGTGGATTCCTTCTTCATCTATGGTTCTGATATGAACTGTCATGACATCTTTCAATTATGTAGGGCCCTAACCACCTGGTCATCAATTTTCGCTTAAAGTCCTTGAATCTTTAATCAAATAATAGGGCCTAGTCCGCTTCTTTGAACTTGCAATGCTTGATTTTTTTGTCATGCCAATCTTTCCTTTGTAGCTACTCTACTTCAATGTTGAAGAGTGCTTGCATCATGTACTCATCTAATCCATTCAATTGATTCAATCTCTCTTGTTGTGCTAATGGGATATCCATGTCTAATTTAGATGTTGTTCTCAAAATAAGGTATCCAAACTCAATAGGGAGCATGGATTTCTTACCATAGACTAACTCAAAGGGTGTAAGCCATGTGGTAGTCTTCCATGTGATATTGTAATCCCATACTGCTTCTACGAGTTTCTTTGACCAACTCTTCTTGTTCTTTCTCACTATCTCGGTGAGGATATTTTCAAATTCTCTGTTGGTGACTTCAACTTGTCCATTTTCTTGTGGATGGTATGGTGTTGATTTTTTGTGACATATGTGGTGTTGCTACATAATTTGTTCAATGAGCCTTGATGAGAATTTAGATCCTTGGTCTGTAGGATATCCAAATCTTGAGAATAGGCTTTCTTGGATGAATTCAAATACCCTTTTCTCTTTAGCATCTTTCATAGACTTCACTTTATCCCATTTGGTCAAATAATCTATACATACTAGTATGTGCTTCTTTTGCCCTAAAGGTGGATCAATTGGGCCCATGAATTCCATACCCCACTTGTCAAATGGTTTTAATGATACCTAAGGCTGCAAGGGAATCTCATTTCTCTTGGTAGGCTTACCCATCCTTTGACATTCATCACAATGTAAGGTATATTGTTGAGCATTTCCGTGTAATGTTGGCCAATAGTATCCATCTTGCAAGATCTTGTAGGTTGTCCTCTTTGCTGCATAGTTTCCTCCACATGGTTCATCATGAGAGGCATGGAGGATATCATGTACTTCATCTTCTCTCATACATCTTCTTAGAACTTGGTTTGGTCCAAGTTTGAACATATATCGTGCCACCCAAGTATATGTTGTACTCTTCCTGACAAATTTGCATCTTTCCTAGTAGGAAAAATGCTGAGAAAACCTCCATGTTGTAAAATAGTTGGATATGTCAGCAAACCAAGGGGTTTGTGTTGATATTGCAAAAAGGTGTTCATCTAGAAATGATCAACTATCATGCCTTCTTTAGTAGGGATTGTTAACCTGGATAAGAAATATGCAACAACATTATGTTTTTTAGGATTATTAAGAATGGTTAGATCAAACTGTTGTAATAACAAAAACCATTTGATTATTCTACCATTGATGTCAGGTTTATTCATTAAGTATCTGATGGTAACATGACCAGTGTGTACAAAAACTTGATATCCTCTAACATAATGTCTAAACTTGTTGAGAGTGTTGACTACTGCTACATTTTTTTTTCAATGACAATATAGTTTAGCTATGCACCAAATAGGTTCTCACTTATCAAGTAGATTGCATAAGGCTTCTTATCTTAATTTTGTCCCTAGAGAGCTCTTATAGATTTATCTGATGCATCGATATGGATATGGAAAGGAAGAGTCCAATTAGGACCCTATAGAATAGGAGCTTTTGAGAGTATTTATTGAATTGTTTCAAATGCTTGTTGACAATTTAAAGTCCAACAATAATCTACATATTTGGATAACATGGTAAACAGAGGAGAGGCTATTTTATTGAAGTCATTGATGAATCTCCTGTAGTAACCTGCATGTCCAAGAAAACTTCTAATATCTTTTGGTGTCAAAGGGATAGGTAGAAGTGTGATGATCTTTAATTTATTCTTTTCTACTTCAATCCCTCTGGATGATAGATGGTCTCCTAGCACAATTCTTCCATTCATCATTATATTGAACTTGTCATGGCTAAGGGAGAGGTTCATTTCTTCACACCTATGGAGAACCTTATCTAGATTGTCTAAGGATTCGTCAAATGAGTTTCCAAAAGGAGTGAAGTCATCCATATAGTTCTCCACTTTGTCATGGATAAGTTCTGAAAAAAATGCTAAGTATTGATCTTTAGAATGTGGTTGGGGAATTACATAGGCCAAATGGGAGGAATTTAAAAGTAAAGGTGCCTCAGGAACATGTAAAGGTTGTCTTGTCCTGGTCTTCAGGATTGATTTGAATCTGGTTATATCCACTGAATCCATTTAGGAATGAGAAATATTCCTTTCTAGCTAAGACATCTAAGACTTGGTCAATGAAGGGTAGGGGGAAATGATATTTTCTTGTAGCTTTATTTAATTCTCTATAATCCAAACATATCCTCCATTTCCCATTCTTTTTAGGAACAATAACCAAGGGAGAGACCCACTGACTATATAAAATTGGATAAATGAAACCAACATCTAACAACTTTTGCAATTCTTATTTGAATATGTATTTTGATGTAGAGTTCATCCTTCTTTGGGGATGCCTAATAAGTTTGCACTCTTCCTTGATGTAAATATGATGAGTACAGATGGAAAGGTGGATTCCTTTCATATCCTTGTAATCCCATGCAAAGGATGCAATATTTCTTTTCAGAACATCTAGTAATTTATGTTCTTGTTGATCAATAAATTTTGTGCTGATTTTGAGTGTTTTTGAAGGGCTAATTTCTACAGTCTTGACAGTGGGATTTTCAGTTTCATATGTGAATGGTTCTGCCCATAGTTTTATTTTCTTTTCAGCAAAAAAATTAGATTTAATTTCATCAATTATGCCTTCTTTTCTCCCATCAGCAGGGTATTGGTTTTGTAGGAAATTTGAAATGAAGGTGTCTTCATCAATTTTACTACTAGCCGAGGTTGTAATAATTGTTTATATAGGATAGAAAATAGTTTGGACTAGGTATTCTTCTTCTTCTTCTACTCGTAGTGAAAGATTCTCTATTATTAATGGTTGGTAAGGGTGATAAAGGACAAGTTTTTTTTGTAATTTTCCATTGGTGATAGTAATATTTCGAGCCATGTAGCTAATGTATGCATTTGTTGTGTCCAACCAAGGCCTTCCCAAGATAAGAGGATACCCATTGAATTTATATTTGGTTTGGAGGACCAAAAATTTGATGGGATACTCCCAAGAATCAATCGAGAGCATTATGTCTTCCAACATCTCCTCGGGCTTTACTTTGGATCTATCTGCAAGTTGTAGCTAAGTGGGGTTGTCTCTTCAGGATCCCCAAAGGTTCAATCTCAACACAATATCTCTTATCATAACATTTCTAGTAGCCCCTAAATCTATGAGAGTGCTTTGGATCAAGGTTTTTTAAATGTGCACATTTGCTAAAGGGCTTCCCAGATCCAAATACTTAGGCATAATTATCCTCCCAAGCATGAGGTCATCTGGTTGTCCTATAAAATTGATTGTAGGGGTGTCTTTTCTTTTTCCTCCCTGGTCTGTTGATGCATTCTTCTTTGATGAATCTATTGAAAATAGGCACATCCTTAATGGATTGTAACATAGGTATATTCACACACAAGCCCTTAAATTCTCCTAAAAGTTCATTCTCTTTAGATGTATAAGCTTTCTTCACATTTAACCTTTCAGGATAAGGTGGGACTTGAGGCTGTGGTAAGATAACATCATATTTTTTAGGCTCTGAGTCCTTTATGAGTTTTGGTTGTGGTTGTAATACTTTTCATGATATAAGGTTTATTTCTTGTACGTTTAAAGAGTAATTCTGATATGTGGCTTCATTGTTGTACACATGTTGAATCTACTTGTTATTTGGATTGGGGGTAGATTGAGCAGGAAACTATGGTTGTTTAGGAGGAACATTATTTTGGATAGTGTTATTAGGTTGAGGAGGAGGAGGCATCGATACTGGTTATTGAAAATTTTGGGGCCTCCATCCTTGTGGAGGATGATTCCACTGAGGATTTTGGTTTTGTGCAAAATAGGGAATGGTTGGTATGGAGAAGGAATAGGTTGCCCTTAATATTTCCATGGATTTGAAACTATCTAAGGAGAAGGTTTATGATTATACAAATCTTGAGAAGGAATTTTTGTATTATATACACCAAAATGTTGAGAAGGATTAAAGTTCAAACATGTTTGGAAGGGTCTTGATGCTCTAGGTCGCCTTTGATGAAACATACTGACTCCACATTCTCTTTTTCTCCTTGAAATGTAGCTTTTAATACTGGAAAAGAAGGACATTTTTCAATTGCATGAGCTTCTTCACTAATACCACAAACATATATCAGGTCAAGAGGACATTAATTCCTAGGATTCCTTTTGGTGCATCTAAGGAAAAAGATTCATACTGGCTTTTTTTCTTCCTCTTGTTTTTGCTTGATATGCAAGGTATCCATTTGCATGGCTAAAGATTGCAAAATATCAATTTTCATATCTTCTAGTAATCCTCCTATTTCATTTTTATATGGATTGTAGGGTAAGAAGATTGAGATACCATCCCTCTACCATTTCTACCTTTCTTCCTTGAGGATCTGGAATGATTCTTGAAGATTTGCCTGATATCATCATAATCCATCTGGTTGGTGTCTTGATTTGATAGGAGATTTAATGTTTCCATGAGATCATCTCTTACTCCTCTGAGTGAGACAAGTTTGAGTGAATCCTCATCCAGAGTGCAACTGTGAGCTCTTTTATAGCATAGTTGAAATATCTCTTCAAAGCCTTCCAAAGACTCATCATGTCCTTGAGTCATTCTGAAGATATCATCTCTTGTATCCCTTGCTGTGCAATAGTCCCTATACTTTTCACTGAAGGTGTTCTTCATTTGGTCCCATCTTGTGATGTTGTTTCGTTCTAGTCTCATGAATCATCTTAGAGATGAATCCTTCAAAGTATAAGGAAATCATTTGAGATTTTGTTCATGTGTGGTATAATCATATGTCTTGCACATAACTGGAAACTCAAACAAGAAGGCGTCATGATATTCTAAAACAAGACCATGGAAATGAGGTAAGGCATAAGGATTAATATTTTTCATTTTAGTTTCTCCATTGGTTTCCCGTATATGAAACTCAAATAATTCTACCATCTGTTCTTCACCAACCATGGTATGAGGTGATGGAGATTGACCTTCATTTGAGAGATTTTCAAATTTTTTAGCTTCTCTTTCCAAGAAACTTTCAAGTGTTTTAGGACCAATTTCTGGATTACTTGGACCTGTTTTTGGGGTGGGGGTTTTTGGAAAAAAATTTCCTCTCTAATCTATAGGTCGATTCATTCATGAACATAAAAGAAATGAACCTATTTTTTCCTTTTTCATATAATCCTAAAATGAAAAGAATGTGACAAGCAATTATCAATACTCACTTGAAGTGAATGCACTTGGGATTTTTACACTACAAAAATTCTATAGTAAGGTTGGCCTTATGTCTTATGTATCGTTCCTACTCCTCCATTCCTACTCCTCCAAGTCATTGAAAAAATAAAAACGAAATGATATACAATCTTTAGCACCTCCCTGGAAACGACGCCAAAAAGTGGTGGTTCTTGGAATAACAACAATAATGCTACTGCCTCCTTGGCTTGTTACTTTACTTGTCAACCTGAGGTTCATACAAACTTGAGAGGTGTTGTGCAAAGTATATGCAGAGTGCACTGATAATAGTCTAGGTCTGAAACTGATCAAGGGGATAAATGCATGAAATCTCGGTGTAACTTGTGCATGAAATCTAAATTGCATGAAAGAATTAATCTACTTGTATGAATAGAAGCACACCAAATGAAAGAGTAGTTGATCTATATTCAGTAAGGATATTTAGTCTAATGGCGTGAAAGGAAACATACTGAGCTATGAGAAAAACCAAAACTAATTACAAATCATGGAAATTAACTATTTTTGCATGAAAGGAAATTACATAGAAGAAGATGAACTATTGCATGGAATGAATGAACCTAATTACACATAACCCTTGAGTCAACATAAATCTACGTGTTATCTTATTAAATGCTAACTTCATGAAAATATGAGTAAGAAATTCAAGAAAATTTAGCTAAAACTATCCTACAGGAAGTTTCTGCAGGAAATTTAATAGTTCTATAGCAATTGTAATAGTCCTACTAGAAACTTCTATAGGATGACTGAAAGAGTCCTAAAGATCTTGTAAAAACTTTCCAAAGCATAGACAAATCTAGACTAAAATGAAATGATATGTAAGTAAGGTTCTTAGCCTTGAGAATATTCCCTTGAGAATCCTAATAGGCTTCCAACCCTTTCTACAGGAAAACCAACTGAAAATTACAATTTGCTAATAGTCTAAATAAAAGCCAGACATTGTTGTGCATGACCATATAATATTTCAAGAGAAATAAAGAGACTAAATTATAACACACTAACATGCAAGAAAAATAAGATATTATAACAGGGTCTTTGAGCCCTCTTGAGTGGGCCCTACCAAAGCATCACAAGGAACCTTTAAAACTCTAATAAGCTAATAACAAAGGCATGTTTATTGATCAAAACTAGTTGTACATTAGGACTAGATATTCTAGTCTCAACAAAAAGCTTCTTCAACAAAACTTAACACAATATTATGATTTCTGTCTATCTCCCCCTACACTAGAGGCCTATTGCCAGTTGAAACAGAGGTCTCTTCCCTGGCTCAAACAACCAATGGTGTATGGTTGGGGGTGTGGAATTATCAAAAAATTCAATCTCTTAATGATCTCATTCAAGATCATGTTATTTTGGCTACCACTATCAACAATAAAATGTAGTGGACTTCCTTTCACCTGCATATGTGAATAGAAGAGGCACTTTCCCTTCTCAGTCTCCTTTGACTCTTTTGGTTGGATCTTTTCAGTTGCAATGGTAGCACTAGGTTCTGCATCAATGACCAGATTTCCCTTATCCTACCTTGAATCAGAGTCTGATCCAAAGTATTATTCTTTTTTCTTTCAACTTGGACAACAATGATTGTTTCAAACTATCATTGTTGTGCTAGGAACTTTTGTGGAACTCACACCACTTTCCAATGTCCTTCAACTCCTCATTACCCTTCTTTACCTATGACTTTGATTGGTTGTCTCGAGGTTGGATATCCTTTCTCTGTTGTTTGTTGTGTGAGGTTGGGGCACCTTTACCATTCTTATGTTGTGACGTCTTTTCAAACCCAAACTCTTGCCTATTCCTCTGCTTAAATTTTTACTCAATTTTGACAACTACCGATAAGTAGCTCCCAATGAGGAGATGTACAAGAAATACATATATGTTTGGATGTACCTATGAAGGTCACTACGATACTTCAAAACTAAGTGCCACTCCAAGTCTTTAACACCCATCTTTGAGTGCAAGGTATGGTACTTATTGGTGTACTCCATCATCGTCTGGTCTCTCTCTTGATGTAGGGTTGTCCATCTCATGTATCGGTCATCATAGTTTCCAACGACGTAGAATTCCTCCTAGAGGGCATAAAAAAATATACCCATGTAGTTTCTATCCTAAATTTTGTAGATTCATCTCCATCATGGATCTCCTAGTAACTTTCCCACTAATTTTTGACATGGGCAAAGGCCTTAAGGAGTGCAAAGTGATATTTTCGATGTTTGAAATATTTTTAATAGAGTAATAACCCTATACCAAATTTAACCATTTCTACAAATCATTTGTATCTATATTTCCTTCAAATAAAGGAATGTCAAAGTTAACCTGTACCTTAAAGGGTGTCACACCTCTGAAATCGTTTCTTTTTGAAGGAAAAATTTTCCATCATCTTGCTCCTCTGTCATGCGAGGGATTCCTTGAGAAACAACTTGATATGATATTTTTCTCCATCATATATCTTTTGATCTTCCACCATATCCTCCTTGGGATGATGAGAGTGGTCTTCTCCAAGTAAAATTAGTTCGAGACCCAACTATTTATACCTTGACCTCATTAGAGACATGCACTGAAAAACAATAAAGAGCAAATTGCTCTAATACCATTGATCAAGATTGTATAGATAAAGAAATGAAAGGTCATAATATAAATGGAAACACACATAAATGTTGTAGGTAGAAAAATAATATAGTGATAACCGAATTCTATTAATAAATGTAATAGGAAAAGATCGTGAAATGCAAAACAATAGAAACTAGCTAGAATGGAGGTAGCTTATGTCCGAAGAGAAGGTGTCGGCTATGCTCATTCACAAGCAGAAATTGAAAGAGGTCAAAATTTCCTTTTAGAATAAAGTACTAAACCCTAAGAGGTAAAACCCATAAATATATAAAACCTTAACCCTAGGAGATGAGGTGCCAAAATGATTGCAGGCCTCGAGGTGGCTAGTTTATATGTCAATTTCTTGGGGGGCACAATTTTTCCATACAATCTTCGTTTGGGGTGCACGATAGCGCGTTGGAAATATTTATCTGAGAAGTACCATTGTTGGAAGGACCAGGCATACTATGGAAACCATAAGCCCCCGAATGGCTAGAAAACATCATTTAAAGCATGAAAACGACCCCAGATATTTGGGAGCTGAAAAATCGTAGATAATTTTTTTTTGCCAAGATGGAGACTAGTGTTGAGTCAGTGTAAGAGGTAGGTGGACACCGATGTCCACCTGGAATAATCCTCCCTCCTTAGGAAGCAATGGAACCCATTGCGTCAATATCCCTCATTAGATGGGGAAACGTTTGCTGAATTTGACTCCTAGTGAGCCACTTGCCTTTGTGAAGAAGTTGTCCTACTTTGACAACCCAATAGAGTGGTATGTTCTGTTGGCGAATGCCCTTCATATTAGTGTCCATGACTTGATTGTAAGTTTTAAACCTGCGAAGTAAAGCAATGCATATAGATTCTTAAGCAATACATAAATTAATCAATGGCTCATACACAGAGTACACAGAGATTTTATACCGGAAACCCTCAACCGGGGGGAAAACCCTTTCTTATTTTCATTATATGAATTTCACGAACCGCCATACAATATATATACAATGTTTTAGGTATTACGTAGATACAAAAAAAAAAAAAAAAAAAAAAAAAAAAAAAAAAAAACGCTAAAATAGCAAAAACCGCCCCCCAAAATTTGAGTTAAGCCCAAACTCGTCGACCCCAGAGCTACTTGAATGGGTCAGAGGCAGCTGCCGATGTAACAGTGCCTGCCCCTGGGACCCCCCTAGGGCAAGCACACAATTGTCATTATCTAGCACCCACACACACACACACACATGCGAAAGATAACACATACAACAACCGCACCCACACACACACACACACATGCAAAGAATATAACACATACCCAACATTGATCCACTATATATTTCTTAATGCAATTAGAATTGAGTTCTATAGGGTCTAAATGCTTAGCCACATTCGAGCTATCTAATAGGGGTGGAAAATATGGTTGAAACAACTGCACATTAAACACTTGGTGCAAGCTAAGGAAGGGGGGAATACTCAATTAAAAACAATTCTCACCCACAACCTTCATTATGATGTAAGGCCCATATTAGAGTTGTATGAGATTCTCGTCAGGGGCTGCGAGGCTCTCTCTTTGCAAATGTGACGATACCTTATCGCCAACCTAAAACTTGTGTGGAATAGAATGTTGGTCATGTTATTGCTTATACTTGGCATTGGATTTCTACAAGATATCATCAACATGTTGTTGGATGTGTTGGATCTGTTCAACAAATTTGGATGTTTTATCTAGCTCATTCTGAGCATGGGAGGATTCTTCACATGAAGATGCAATGGGAATAAATACATCAATGGGGGCCAATGGACAGAACCCCAAGAAAACCTCGAAAGGGTTGTGGCCAATAGAGTTGTGGAGGGATTTTTTGTAGCTATGTTGAACATATCGAAGGCTCTCAGCCCATGTACGTGGGTGCTTGGAGTTGTACATGTGTATGATATGAACAATCATCCTATTGACCAATTTTGTTTGTCCATATATTTAGGGGTGGAAGGCATTTGATTTGGTTAGCTTGGTGTCCATTATAGACAACAAGATGGATCGAAAGGTACTAAGGAACCTAGTGTCCCTATTTGAAATAATGGTTTGTGGTAGCCCAAAATGAAACCAAACACGCTCAAAGAATATCTTACCAGTGCTTCGACTTTGATACTCTTATTACATGGTTCTTAAACGACCATCTTAGAGAAGTGATTGACAACCATAAAGACACAATCATTACCATGCTCGTTGGAGGGAAAAACTAACATGTAATTCATGGAGATTGACTCTCGGGGCTTGTCTTGGATAGGTAGAGGAGTGTAAAACTCCTGCTTCTTAAAGGCAAGCTTAACAATGGCACATGGAGTGCACAATTTAATATACATGCCGACATCTTGTTAGAGTTTTGAGCAATAGAAATAACTCTGAAGTATTGATATTGTCTTTTCCATGCTGAAGTGCCTTGCCACCCAAATGTAATATGCCTCTCAAATTAGTTTTTCACACTTGCTTGAAGGAATACAAAGATGACCCTAATAGCACATAAGTGCATCCTAGAGGTGAAAGTATGGAACTTGTTTACCTACACCTAGTGTCTGATATGTAACAACAAAGTCAGGGTTTTTATCATACAATTGGGGCCACTCGAAGGTCTTGTGCCCACAGGAGTTAAGAACAGTGGTTAACACCACAATCATGGCTAGCTGAGGTAGTCTGCAACATGTTTTTTGTTTCCCTTCATGTATGTAATGTTCAATTGAAATTGTTTCAAGTACATGGGACACTTTTGAAGGCCGTCACTTTGTAACTTTCCTTATGTCTGGATGAATTGTACATACTTGTAACAAGTGTGGATGGCCATTTCCTTTCCCTGAATACAATGATTCCACTATCATGATGCCTACACAATGGAGTAGATATTCTTATCATTAGCGGGATACCTACGAATAGTATCAGAGAGTGTCTCACTGTGACAGGCCACCAATGTCGATGACAAGTAAGGACTGCACCAATATCACAGTCAAAGTCATTTGTCTCAATCTCTAATGGTTGTTGTAGGTCTGAGAGAGTGAGGACCGATGTCGAGTAGAGGCAACGTTTCAAATCCTCAAAACATTTATGTTGTGATTCAGACTAGGAAAAATTGGCTCTAGCTCTGCCCTTGGTCACTTAGCTTAAGGGCCAAGTGATATGAGAGGACTCCAACTCAAACCTACGATATTAGTTGGCAAGGCCCAATAAGTCATGGAGCTATGTTAGAGTCATTAGGGCTAGGCAATCATGAATGACTTGAATCTTGGATGTGTCCACATGCACTTCATGTTCATCCACGATGTATCCTAGATATTGAATTCTTTACATGCCAAATGAACATTTCTCCAAATTGGGATATAATTTAGGTTGTTGTAGAGTGCTTAGGGTCTGCAAAATGTATTGCAAATGTTCTACCCATGTTCTGCTGAAGATGAGGATGCCATCCAAATATATGGCCACAAAAGAGTTTGTGAGTAGCTGCAAGATATCATCCATCATCCTCATGAATGTTACTAGAGAATTAGTGAAGACAAAAGGCTTGACCAACCACTCAAAAATGCCTTCTTTATACTTGAAGGCAATATTCCATACATCATTTTATTCAATCGGGACTTGGTGGTAGCCTAAATTTAGATTAATCTTACTAAATAAATTGGCACCTCTAAGTTCATCAAGAAGATAGTCAATTCAGGGGATTCAATGTCAGTTCTTAACAACAATTTTTTTTAGGGATCTATAATCAATACAAAGTTTCCATGTTCAAACCTTCTTCTACACCAATACAATTGGCCTCCCAAAAGGTGAGGAGCTTGGTCGAATGTGGCCCTTTTGAATGAGCTCATGAATTTGATGTTTTATTTCCTCATTCTCCATAAGAGAGTGTCTATATATCAGGAAATTAGGTAAAGGAGCACGATGTATCAAGTCAATTGAATGCTTTCATTAGCAATGTAGAGGCACCCCTGCAGGGGAAGAAAGCATATATTTGTATTCCTCTATAATATTTTCCACCTACTTCTATTATGTAGAGAGGCCCCTATGTTGAGGCGATGACGATCATAGCGACATTTCATTCACCTTTAGAATGACCGTGAAGAGGACAATTTTTTTGGTTTGAGAGATTGCCTTTCGACACTGCTTTGCTGAGATCAAGAACAATTTAGTAGTCACAACTACCATTGGTACCCTGTATATCTAGCCTCCCAAAGTAACAATGAAAATGTGAGGCCTGGAATTATAAACAACATGGAATTTCCACCGATAGGGTTGTCCTAAAAGAACACCACAAACCTCAAGTGGGGAACTATCATCGAGTACCTCTTCTTTGAAAGGATTGATGCCATATGACATGCAATATTGTTGTCTGATTCGAAGGTCTCACCCCTGGCTCAACTAACCGATGGTGTATTTTTGGGTGTGGTTTTGTCAACAAATTCAATCTCTTCATAACCCACATTAAGATCAAGTTATTTTGGACACTGTTGTCAACAATAAAATGTAGTGGATTCCCCTTCACCCACATTTGTGAATGGAAGAGGTGCTCTGCCTCCTCAGGCTTCTTCGACTCTTCTGGTTGGATATTTGCAATTGTAATGGTATCGTTGGGGTCTGCATAAATGATATACTTTCCCTTATCCTTCTCTAAATGAGATTCAGAGCTAGAGTTTGATTCTTTTTCTTTTATCTTGAGCAATAATGATTGTTTTGAGCAACATTCATCAGTGTTGTGCTAAGGAATTTTGTGGAACACACACCACTTTCTAATGTCCTTCTTCAACTTTCAGTTAACCTTCTTTGCCAGTGGCTTGGATTTTTTGTCTTGAGGTTGGATATCCTTGATCTATCCTTTCTTCTATGATTTGGGGCCACCTTTACCATACTTCAGTTCCAGTGAATTTGTAAACCCAAACTCCCACTTATTCATCTACTTAATTTTTGTTTCTCAATTTTGACAACATAATAAGTAGATCCCAACGAGGAGATGTCCAAGAAATCCATAATTTTTTAGATGTACCTATGTAGGACACTACGATACTTCAAAACTAGGTGCCACTTAGAGTCTATGACACCAAACTTTGAGCACAAGGTATGGAAGGTATTGGTGTACTCTGACACCATCTAGTCTCACTCTTGACACAACGTTGTCCATCTTGTGTATTGGTCATCATAGTTTCCAACATAGTAGAATTACTCCTGGAATGCATCAACAAAATCAACTTGAGTGGGTTATGTCCTAAATGTTGTATACCGACATTTGTCTCTCCTAGTAACTTTCCCACCAATATTTGACATAGGGAAGGGCCTTAAGGAGTGCAAAAGTGATATTTTCGATGTCTAAAAAAAATTGAATAGAGTAATAACCCTCTAATATATTCAACCATTTCTCTAAAGCATAGACATCTATATTTATTCAAATAAAGGAATGTCAAAGTTAACCTATACCTTGGAGGGTGTCTCACCTCCAAAATGGTTGCTTGTTGAAGGTGTCTCGCTCGTCATTGGTAGATGTCGAAGTATATGTGTGAAATTTTCCATCATCTCATTCCTCTGTTGCGTGAGGGCTTCCTCGAGTGACAAGTTGATAGTATCTCCTTCTTCATCATCTCTATTTTCATTTGACATGGGAGGCTGCTTGGGCCAACAAGAGTGGTCTTCCCCAAGAGAAATTAGTTTGAGACCAAATGTTGTCGGTGAGATGCACTAAGAAACAACAAAGAGAAAACTGCTCTGATACCATTGATATAGATTGTATAGATAATGAAATGAAAGGTCAGAATATGAATGGAAACACACTCACATAAATATTGTAGGGAGCACAGTAATACAATGAGAATCACCTTATATTAATAAATGAAATAAGAAAAGAATAAGAAATCCAAGGCAATACAAACTAGCTAGAATTGATCCAAAAAGGATCCAGAGAAGACTAAGGGTAACTCAGAATTCATAGAATCGACTTAGGAAGCTCATAATTCATAGAATCAACTCAGGAAGCTTAGAATGGCCTCAGCAGACAGAGAAAGGGAAAAAAATTTAAAATCTTCAAAGCTCAGTGAAATTGGCATCATCGCGAAGAGCACGTCGCAAGATTTCCAATTATGTAAACAAATAGTCAAACAAAGTTACAGATCAAAAGATATTCACGGTCAAAGTTTTGGTCAACCTAGCCCAGTCAACAAGGATGAGTCAACATCCATACTATTGACGTCAACATTAGTATGGATGACATAACCATCCATACATTGTACGTGACACACATATAGGGAGACACATGTCATGCTGACATGGTAGCACCAGAGGCTGCCACGTGTCACTCATTTTTAGACTTTTTCGGTCAAATCCGTGGACCAATGGGAAGGTGCTATGTGGAAGTCCATACAGCCACATGGCAGACCGTACAACCACCCGACATGTGACATGGCAGAGGTGACATGGATTTCCATGCAATGTAGTGACATGGGATAATGAAAGTCCGCCACATGGTAGGGGGAAAATGCCCAAGGATTCCCAACAAGAAAAATTTAAAATGGGAAAGGGGTTGGCTGGCGCCAACCCCCAGTCCTCTAAATTCATAATGCAATCCGCTGCCAGATCTGGTGGGATCCACCAAAAGCCAAACCATACTCCAAAGTTAGCAGTGAGCTCAACAAAAAACAACAAACAATATATATATATAAGCAAAATTTAAAATGGGAAAGGGGTTGGCTGGTGCCAACCCCCAGTCCTCTAAATTCATAATGCAATCCGCTGCCAGATTTGGTGGGATCCACCAAAAGCCAAACCATACTCCAAAGTTAGCAGTGATCTCAACAAAAAACAACAAACA
>SNQJ01S0000872.1:233522-243961 GCA_010110895.2 Picea sitchensis
ATATATATATACACGCCCTGTATTAAAATGGAGGTCCATGGGTTTTATCCCAGAACCTCCTCTAACTAAAGTAATTTAAATATATCCACCAACCAATAGGCCAAACGACCTCGTTGGTATATCCGCCCTATGAATTTATTTAAGAGATGAGTTTTTCCAGAGCTCAGGGGTTAGACCAGGGATGCACGACCGTATAGACGGGGCGCAAAAAATGAAAAATTTCCCATTAATTTATTGCAAGGGCATGCACGAAAATCGAGACAAATTTTCTCAAGAGCCTGAAAGTGCCAGACTCAGATCGAGGCATGGAGAAAATCATTTTTAGGTAATTCGACGTCACGAATTCAATGGTGCTGTTTGTTTTCATATCTGAGCAAAGCTTTTGCAGCTTAACTCCAGAATGAGGTATACTTATGTATTTTGCCAAATGGTTTTCCTGAGTTAATAAAAAGGCCTACCCATTTGGGAGTAGGACCCATAGACGTAGTCCACTAGGGACGCACTCCATTATCAAGTTTTTTGTGTTCATATATGATGCATATGTCTCTTCATTATTGATTTATTCCTTCTTTATGGTGTAGTTCATTTTATGCTCATTTAATACAATTCTTTAATAAGTCACTTCGATGAAAAGATCCCGGATCATGTAGGTATCAAAGCAGTCATCTTTGACTTGAATTGTTGAGTGCGAATGCTTGCTAGGACCAAGAATAAGCAGGGTGAAGGAACTCTTAATACTTTCAATCCCAAAGTTGGTCGTGCATCCCAAAGGAAGAAAATGGTTGAAGAGGAAAAGCGAGATGAACAAGAGAAAAAATTCCATATGGTCTTTTATCGCATATCAGAAATGGTCGAGAGAATGTATGGAGATTACGAGAAGAAAGGGAAGAAAAAAGAAGCACAAGCATATGATAATGCTTCAGTGAATCAAGGTGCTGGAGCAGACCCTGCTGAGCCTCCATCTTAACCATCAAGTTCTAACTCTTCTTCCTCTGATCATTCTCATCATTCTAGCCATAAAGCATCTTTTAAGAAACCGTTATTAAAGCTTGATGTAAAATTTGCTTTACCTATGTTTAATGGAGATGCTAATCCTGAAAAACTAGATAATTGGATCCGATAGGTTCAAGTATATTTCTGTATTCAACAAATTGATGAAGAGGAAGTTAAAGTGCAATTGGCCTCTCTTCGATTGGAAGGCACCGCTCTCGTATGGTGGGAGAGAAAACTTCAGGACATAAGTAAGTGTGGTAATCTTATTTCCTCATGGTCGGAATTTAAATCAACAATAAGGAAGCAATTTTATCCATTGGGTTATTTACATAAATCAATGATGGAATGGAAAAATTTAAGGCAAAGCAAAGGTCAAACTGTACAAAGTTTCACAGAAGAATTTAGGAAGAAATATCTTGCATTAAACATTTCTTTGGATTCTTATGAAACTTTAATGAAGTATATTGGTGCACTTCGCTGTTATATTCATCATACTTTACTATTTTTCAACCCCACCAGTATTGACAAAGTTTGTGTGCAAGCCACTCACCTTGAGAACATGGTAAAGCATGTTCAAGAAGATCCCACAAAGAAACCTTCCAATCTCCCACATAAGCAGTTTAAAAAGTTTAAAAGGAAGGACAAAAAGACCGCCACTGTAAAGAGGGAAGAAGGAAATCCATCTTGCACTCATTGCAAGAAGAATGGTCATGATGATGAACACTATTGGAAACCACATCTAGAGAAGAGACCAAAATAGTTCGGTGGAAAGGGGAAGACAAAGACCGTTGCTACAGTGCAACAAGATCTTGGTTCCGATTCAGGAGATGAAGGAAAGATCACAATGATTGGAGTACAAGGTAAAGATTCCCTTCATGGTAGTTCAAATTCCAATATTGAATTTTATGGTGATGAAAGAAAGATGAATGAATTATTTCACATAAGAGTTGTATCTAAGCACACTAAGATAGATACATTATTTGATCCGGGTTCCCAAGTAAACTTGATATCTGAAGCACTTGTCAAAAAGATGGGTCTTGAAACTAAACCACATCCAAAGCCTTATCCTCTTGGTTGGGTATGTGATAGAGAAAAACTTAATGTCACCAAGTGGTGTAGGGTTAGATTTTATATTTCTTCAAAGTTGATTGATGAAGTGGATTTGGATGTTGTATGACTTGATATATGTGGCATAGTGCTAGGGAGTCCTTATCTTTATGATAGAAAAGCAATATTCTTTCATCATGAGAACAAATATCACCTTACTAAAGGGGAGTGGAATATATTGTTAGAGCCCACAACATGAGGGAAAACACAACACTTGTTAGTACAGAACAAATGAAGAGACTCATAAACACTAATAAGAGATATGTACTCATGGTCGTAAGGGAAAAGGATGTCGGAACATCCAATGCTTTCCAAGGATGTGATCCTTCTCATAAGAAAGAATTAATTTATATTGTTTCTAAGTATGATGATATGTTCCATGAACCAGATGGATTACCTCCTAAGAGGGAAATACAACATGAAATAAATCTTCAACAAGATTCTCCTCTTCCTAATGTGGGCATGTACAAGATGTCAGTTGTAGAGATGACAGAGATAAAAAATAAAGTACAAGGATTATTGGACCAAGGGGTCATCAAGCCCAACTCATATCCTTGTGGTTCTTTGATCATGATGGTGCCAAATAAGGATGGCATATGGCAAATGTGTGTCGATTACTTAGCCTTAAATAAAATCATGGTGAAAAATCGATACCCTCTTCCTCATATAGATGATTTACTTGATCAATTAAAGAATTTTGTTTATTTCACTAAGTTGGATTTGTGCATTGGATACCATCAGATCATGGTTGCAGAACAGGATGCATGGAAAACTTCCTTTAAAACCAAACAGGGATTGTTTGAGTGGTTAGTTATGCCATTTGGGCTCTGTAATGCTTCAGAAACCTTCATGTGTGTGATGAATGATGTATTTCGACCATTTCTAGATGATTTTGTGATTCCATATTTAGACGACATTGATATATTTAGTGGGACTTGGGATGAACATGTAAGGCATGTAAAACAAGTATTGGATACTTTGCAAAGGGAAAAGTTGTATGTAAAATTGTCCAAATGTGAATTTGGCAAGACTGCACTTGTGTACTTAGGTCATATTGTAGGAGGAGGACAATTGAAAATTGATCCTTCCAATATTGATGTAATTGTAAATTGGCCTAAGCCCAAAAGTGTAACCGAAATACATACCTTCTTAGGTGCAATCCAGTACTGGAGGAGATTCATTTCAAACTTCTCTTTTATTGTAGCTCCTTTGCATGCCTTAACTAGTGTGAAGAACACTTTTCAGTGGGGAGGAAAACAACAAAAAGGCTTCGACACTTGGAAGGAAAATATCAGTATCGCACTAGTATTAGCACTGCTAAATATTCAACAACCTTTCGAGATCGAGACAAATGCCAACATATATTCCATGGGTGCAGTATTGATGTAATATCGTAAGCCTATCTGTTACCACTTTGAAACTTTTAACCAAGCTGTTGTTAACTATCCTACATATGATAAAGAGTTGTATGCATTAGTTCAAAGTGTAAAGAAATGGAAGCACTACTTGTTAGGGAAGGAAACAATCATATATACAGATCATCAACCCTTACAGTATCTCCAAGCACAAACCAAGCTGTAGCAATATTGACATTAGATGTGGATGGGTTTTCCTTAACAATTTCATTTGGTAATCAAATACAAAAAGGGTACGAGTACAAAGGTAGTTGATATGATTTCTAGACCTCCTATTGCTTGCTAGAGGGGAAAACCCCCCTTTAACTACACTAGGGTTCAATATGTAGACATAGCGAATAACCATCTAAAAGTTAATCAATTCTCTATACTGTTGGTCACTATAATTGCTTATTTAATCTAAACAATCAAGTGCTAAATAAATTGTCAACCCAAGGAAGTCTGTTTATTTCAAAGGTAACCACGCACTATATATGCTCAATCTCAAAAGCAACCTAGAGTTCTAGTAAAAACTATATTAATCACACTTGCCTTGAACAAACTGAAGTTCTAACTTAAATTACAGGAAAGCAATCTACCTATTGCAGAGCTCAAAGTTTAAAGAAATGATTAATTGAAGAATCCTAGATTACATTAAAATAACAACAAGATATTGCAACAGGAAAGACCAACTATTATGTAACCAGAGAACAAGACCCTATTCCCAAAGCAGGAATCTTCATCACCTGTTTCCGATCATCACACTTCATGAACTCATTGCTTAACTGAAATAATTGACATACATACTGAAGGTTAACTATCTCTAACAGAGAACATGACCCTATTTCCCAAGTAGGAAACTTCAACACCTATTTCTGATTAGCACACTTTCATGAAATCATTAATGCACTGAAGGCTAACTATCTCTAACAGAGAACAAGACCCTATTTCCCAAGCAGGAAACTTCAACACCTCTTTCTGATTAGCACACTTTCATGAACTCATTAATGCACTGAAGGCTAACTATCTCTAATAGAGAACAGGACCCTATTTCCCAAGAAGGAAACTTCAACACCTGTTTCTGATTACCAAGCTTTCATAAATTCATCAAACATGATTGCTAACTAAAATGATTAACAATTACCCAAGCATGAATCACATGAAAACAATGTAACGTCCAGTAAAGTAGTGTTCAACAAAGCAGAATTCAATAAAGTAGTGTTTAAGCAAAACAAAATTTAATCAAGGCATAAATAGCGATCACACTAACACACCACAAAACTAACGGGTGAATCTTGTGAAGAAGGTGGGCCCTCCCTTCTCACAAGATTCCCCTGAAACGAGAAGGCTAGAGAGAAATGCTCAGAACAGTCTTTTATTCATCTATCAATGTATCATATTACAATCTGAAATGAAGTACGCCCTTCTCTGTAAACCCTTCTTAGTACAAAAACCGAAGGTGATCCATCGAATGATGATTTCCTCTTATTTAAAGAGGAGAATCCCTTCGATACAATTGATCAACAAATTACAGGTGTATATTTGAGTCCTATTCTTAGTCAGATCGACTTTCTAAACTGGAATAGGATATCCTAGTCTCCCGCAATAGAATGCTATTACAAGTGTTGAGTGAGGTGTTGCTGTTGCGGCTGGAGTAACAACTTATTTATTTGTTTCTTGTTACTGCTGTTGTATGTTGTTTCAGCATCGCAAATCACGGGCTGTTTCAACCACAGGATTTGCGTTCTGACTGTTTCAACACTTCTCAGGCAGTAGCGATGGTTGATGCTTAGCTCACGGTGCAGCTGTTGTAGTCAATCTGTGTGAGTTGCTGTTCAACATCGTTGACCACAGACTGTGTAACAACTTCCTCTGTGTTTCAACATCGTTGACCACAGACTGTGTAACAACTTCTTCTGTGTTTCAGCATCGTCGACCACGGACTGTGTAACAACTTCTGTGATTTTCAGCATCGTCGACCACGGATTGTGTAACAACTTCTTCTTTGTTTCATCATTGTCGACCACAGACTGTGTAACAACTTCTTCTGTGAGTTGTTGTTTCAACATCGTAGTCCACAGACTATGTAACAACTTCTGTGAGTTGCTGTTTCAACATCAGGCCTCAATGCTAATCTGCAGTTCGAACTGTTTCAACACTTATACATTTCTAATCAATGGTTAAGTATGAGAGTGATGTAAAATTATATGCAAAACAGATTAAACATATAGTAAAGAGAAGAGACGTTGTATACCTTTGGAAAGATAGGATAAAGTGATAATATGAGTTTAAATGTGAGTGAAACAAGAGTGTAATGGTGGCAAAAAGTATGGGCAAAAAGGTATATTGTGTGGTATTAACATCTCCCCCAACTTAAAATGTTGCATGTCCTCAGGAAACTTCACTCTGAATCAGAGTCTGAATACCGACTCTGAGCGTGCAAGTTACTCAAGAAGTAGCTGTGGGAGGTGCTGTCTTTTTGAGCTCTGAACCCTTGGACGCATTGTAACCTTTGCCAAGCTGCTGTTTCTGTCTTCTTAGGCAACTCATAATGGATTTGATATCTCTCTGCTGGCAACCAAAGGATAGGAAAATAAAACCGGTACCCTATCCAACTTTCATCACATTGCTGAACACACTTTATGTAGTTAGGTACCCTAGAGATTGCTATCTCGAGATTAGTAAGGCTAAAAGGATTGTGTTCCTGTCTTTTCTCAGTAGATTGCTGCCAAAACAAGTTGTTTGCCTGTAGGGCAGCAATCTCTGTGGATCTGATGAAGTGTTGACAATCCTGAAGCACTGTTGATTGTAGTTGCTGAACATGTTCAGTCATCCCTGGTTTCTTTAAAAACTGATAATATTCTGTAACAAAGGTGGCTGCATTTTGTGGTTCTTGCCTTATCTAGAGAAGGCGGTTATCCTCATTGTGCTTGGCAGCCAGGAAGTCATCTTGCCATATAATCTGATTGTGGAGAAAGGAGGTGAATGCCTGAATCTGGAAGTCACTGATAAGAGGATTAAGGTTGAGTTGCTTATTCTCAGGGATGGCCTCATTATGAAAATATGCCTCACAGAGGAGGTGCTGATCCATAGCAGGGGCTTCTGCAAAAGTTTTGACAAAATCTGTTGGATGTAGCACTGCATGGGGTCTGCCTTCTGTGATTGATTTGATCTGAAACCATGTAAGTCGTTCCATGAGGAATAAGCAGTAATTGCAGGATGGTTTCCTTGCAACCAATAGATTTTGTGCCAAGTCAAATATCAGGAGAAATCTGCCTTTTAACTCTTTGTTCTGTTTCTTAAGGGCACGAGCTTCCTGGCGTGTTTGCTCCAAAGCTTCCCAATTTGAGTAGGTATGATTTATCCATATTTGTCTATGTTCCTGCAGGCTTTTGGCCTGTGTAACAACATACTCTTTTTTTCCATTTTTCTATTATTGCCTGCTCATCCCATGGCTGAGTTTGTGTTTCAGAATTGCAAGTAGTAGGCTGAGGTAGGGTCTGAGTGGCCTGTTCCACAAGGGTTTGGGTATTGATCTAGCTGGGAGGGGAAGATTCCTCAATGGGCACTGTTTGTACAACTTTATTAAAAAAAACAGGGGTTTTAGATTTGACATTTGTTGCAAACCAGGGCTCAGTCTTAATTTTGGAAGGTCCTGCTGGTTCTTGTGTTTCAGCTGTAGCTGGTTCTTGTGTGACAGCTATAGCTGGTTCTTGTGTAATAGTAGGTTCTTCTTTTTTGACTGCAAAAGTTGAAGGAGCAGGGGAAGCTCCTGTCATTGGGATTTGAATTACTTTGTAGCCTGCTTGATGGTAGATGTCCCCACATTGACAACACATATATTCTCTACACAGATTTGCTATTGTAGTTCCTTCTGACATGGTCGCTGTGCGAGATAGGGTGTGCAAATTAAGTTCCTTCTCATAGGCTTCCTTTGCTGCGGCTATCTCTTACTTGTAGGCTTCCAGTTCAGATTTTAGGAACTCATTTTCTTCTAAGACAGAGGCCATTGTTGGTTCTGGTTGAGGAGTGACTGGTTCTTGTGTAGCAGTCATAGCCGCACTAGCTGGTTTTTGTGGAGCAACTACAGGATCGACAGCTTCTTCTTGTGTTTCAGCTTCTTGATGTAAGGAAAGTAATGTTTTAGCACCCTGGACCTCTGATTCCTGTATCTCAGTAACAATATCAACAACTGGTTCTTGTGTTTCAGCTGTAGCTAGTTCTTGTGTGGTAGCTATGGCTGGTTCTTGTGTTTCAGCTGTAGCTAGTTCTTGTGTGGAAGCTATGGCTGGTTCTTGTGTTTCAGCCACTGAATGAGTAGCTGGTTCTTGTGTTTCAGCTATTGAATGGGTAGCTGGTTCTTGTGTTCCAACTACTTGATTTGTAACAGATGATGTCGCAACACCCTGGGCATCTGGTTCTTGTGTTTCAGTGCCTGTGGGTGGAATAGGCAAAGATTCCGAAATTTGGAAGGTTGGAGGTGTACGGGGTATTAGTCGGATAGGTTGGGGGTCTAGGGCAGTGGCAGTAGTGGCTGCCCTTGTTGAGGCCCTTGTTTGTTTTCTTTGTAAAAAGGGCGGAAAGAAAGGAATTTGCTTTCGTTTTCGTGGGGGTTTTTCCTCAATGATGGGGTAGGGAGAATTGTCTGGCTCAGAATCATCGCTAAGAATATGAAGGGCAAGAGTGGATGATTCTGGTAAAGTGTGGGGCGGGCTTGGTATGGTAGGGGGGTTAATTGGACTGATTGGTTCTGTAGGCGGAATGTTAGGTATTTCTGGAGAGTCTGGAGGGTTTTGTGGTTGCTGTTCCTGAAGATTTTCAGGAATTTCAGCGGCTTCTTGGGGATCTATAGGTGGGATTTTTAGTAGAAGGTTTTGTTGGGAAAAACCCCTTTGGATAAGCAGTTGAACGAGACGGTGATGGGTGAGTGAAAGGGCGGGATATTTAGCCTTTTTACAGTAGTGCGACATATTTTTAAGACAACCGAGCAAATAATAAGGAATGTTCACCAATCTATTATGCCGTAAATGAGACAACATGACAAAATCGTGCTGGTAGACTACCTGGTACCGGCCTTCGCAGCTATGGTAGTGTTTGACGAATTTTGCAACTTCTGGCCATGGAGGTGGCAACGAGTTGAGTCAGACACCCTGGCCTTTAGGTTCAATTTGTTCCCCTGGCAAGAGGAAATCCTGCTGGGCATTCAGGATGATATGTTTGTGGCTGAACATGCGAATGCCATTGGTAGGGAGACCCGAAACCTGTGCTATATCTTCTTCTGTAACTGAAATCCGAACCCCTTGAACAATGGAATGGTCATCCTGGAGATTTTGAGCAAACTGGAGAACCTGTTGTTGATCATACCACTGGAGTCTCTGAAAATAACCGAGCCATCCTGCCTGCAGAAAAATTTGATAGGCTACTGGATAGTGTTCTAACAGGGCTGTCGTGGCGGGTTCGTACCATATAACAGAGCCTCCCATAGCTACCAGCTCGGTAAAATACACCGTCAAAGAGTTGAGTAACAACTTCTGTGCAAAGTAAGTTTTTCGAGTGAAGGCATGCGAATGGTGGTGAGACGAATGAAAGGATGGTAAAATAGGAATGGCGGTGGTGAATTCGTGTGAAATGATGGTATAAAATTTTGATATGTCCTCCCCCCCCTTCAAGTGCGGCTATTAATGATTTCACTCGAGTGGTCATAATGATTTGGAATCTTCTCATTAACTATAACTTAACTGTAATACATAAAATTTACATACCTCGCCTTTACCTTCTGATTCGTGCTGCAAACAGAATATAATGCCTGTCTATGATAGTTCTGTAGTGGTCGTGACAGAGACTTTTGATTTGTCAGATGAATTGTATCAAGGATTTGTTGACTGGAAGGACAAAATGTAGTATGAGAGCGCAAAAGCTTATTAATAGATAATGTTGAAAAGTTGGTGTTTCAACAACAGGAAAGAAAGGGTGAAACAATTGCTGGATGGTGTTGTTTCGTCAATGGAAATTGTGAAGAATTGCCGGACTATAATGTTTTGGCAATGGGGAGAAGGCGAAAAGTTGCTGACAATGGTGTTTCAGCAACAGAAAAGAAAGGGCGAAACAATTGCTGGACGGTGTTGTTTCGTCAATGGAAACTGTGAAGAATTGTTGTACTGTAATGTTTTGGCAATGGGGAGAAGGCGAAAAGTTGCTGACAATGTTGTTTCAGCAACATAAAAGAAAGGGTGAAACAATTGCTGGATGGTGTTGTTTCGTCAATGGGGAAATGTGGAGAATTACTGAACCGTGGCAATGGGAAAATGACGAAAGGTTGCTGACAGTGGTGTTTTAGCAATGGGAAAAGTGGTTGAAGGTTGCTGAACAGTGATAGGGGAAAATGGTGTGGGGTTGCTGACAGTGGTGTTTCAACAATGGGGAAAATCAAAAAGTCGCTGAACAATGGTGTTTCAGCAATGAAGAAAGAGAAAAGAGTTGCTGACAGTGGTATTTCAGCAATGGGAAAATGACGAAAGGTTGCTGACAGTGGTGTTTCAACAATGGGAAAAGTGGTGAAAGGTTGCTGAACAGTGATAGGGGAAAATGGTGTGGGGTTGCTGACAGTGGTGTTTCAACAATGTGGAAAATCAAAATGTCGCTGAACAGTGGTATTTCAGCAATGGGAAATCTTGCCTCTTCTTGAAGTAGGATCGTCCTTTCCTAGTGGCCTGTACTGTGATCGGGAATCTGCAAAAATCGATTGTAACATGGTATTTCTTGACAGGGATTATTAGTAAATGAGATCTAATCTAATACTAAAGAAATTAACTTAAAAAGAATTAATTGCAATGAGGGGTAGGAGCCCCCTCTAAAAAGAGGTAATGAGAGTCTGCCACACATGTGGCCTTAAAATCTTCTTTGGAAATAGGGCGCTGGTACAGATGGAGCCGATGACCATTTACA
>SNQJ01S0000872.1:249334-265172 GCA_010110895.2 Picea sitchensis
TTAGGTAGTGTTGAGAGTGGAATGTTCTTCATGGGGGCTACCCCTCTAGGAAGATCACCAATAAGAAATCCTAATGTGGAGAAAGAGTTTTCATCATTTACCTCTCCTTCAGGACCTGCCTGTTCTTCATGATGCAATTCTTCATTGTACTCATCCGCGTTTTCTTCTGTCTGCTCCCCTGTTGCGCTTGCTCTGTCCTCAATGTTTCCTGCTGGTTTCTGGACTGTCTCAGGAATCCAAACTTCTTTCCCTATTTCAAAGTTTGCTTGAAATGAAGGCTGGTATTTTTGTTTCTGAAGGTTTGGTCGTTGAGTAGCAGATTCAGACTTTGATATAATCTTGTCAATATAAGTCTTTCTTCCTCCTCTTCCTCTGTCCCTGCCACCTGTAGGGTCAGTGTCTTTGGGGTCTCTACGTCCTCTCATGCAATATTTGTATCTGAAAAATCATAACTGCTTTTGAAATCTATAATTACCTTCCCCGGCAATGGCGCCAAAATGTTGGTCACTATAATTGCTTATTTAATCTAAACAATCAAGTGCTACATAAATTGTCAACCCAGGGAAGTCTGTTTATTTTTAAGGTAACCACGCACTATATATGCTCAATCTCAAAAGAAACCTAGAGTTGTAGTAGAAGCTATATTAATCACACTTGCCTTGAACAAACTGAAGTTCTAACTTAAATTACAGGAAAGCAATCTACCTATTGCAGAGGTCAAAGTTTAAAGAAATGATTAATTGAAGAATCCTAGATTACATTAAAATAACAACAAGATACTGCAACAGGAAAGACCAACTATTCTGTAACCAGAGAACAAGACCCTATTCCCAAAGCAGGAATCTTCAACACCTGTTTCCGATCATCACACTTCATGAACTCATTGCTTAACTGAAATAATTGACATACATACTGAAGGTTAACTATCTCTAACAGAGAACATGACCCTATTTCCCAAGTAGGAAACTTCAACACCTGTTTCTTATTAGCACACTTTCATGAACTCATTAATGCACTGAAGGCTAACTATCTCTAACAGAGAACATGACCCTATTTCCCAAGCAGGAAACTTCAACACCTGTTTCTGATTAGCACACTTTCATGAACTCATTAATGCACTGAAGGCTAACTATCTCTTACAGAGAACATGACCCTACTTCCCAAGCATGAAACTTTAGCACCTGTTTCTGATTACCAAGCTTTCATAAATTCATCAAACATGATTTCTAACTAAAATGATTAACAGTTACCCAAGCATGAATCACATGAAAACAATGTAATGTCCAGTAAAGTAGTGTTCAACAAAGCAGAATTCAATAAAGTAATGTTTCAGCAAAACAAAATTTAATCAAGGCATAAACAACGATCACACTAACACACCACAAAAATAACGGGTGAATCTTGTGAAGAAGGTGGGCCCTCCCTTCTCACAAGATTCCCCTAAAACGAGAAGGCTAGAGAGAAATGCTCAGAACAGTCTTTTATTCATCTATCAATGTATCATATTACAATCTGAAATGAAGTATGTCCTTCTCTGTAAACCCTTCTTAGTACAAAAACCAAAGGTGATCCATCGAATGATGATTTCCTCTTATTTAAAGAGGATAATCCCTTCGATACAATTGATCAACGAATTACATGTGTATATCTAAGTCCTATTCTTAGTCAGATCGACTTTCTAAACTGGAATAGGATATCCTAGTCTCCCGCAACAGAATGCTATTACAAGTGCTGAGTGAGGTGTTGCTGTTGCGGCTGGAGTAACAAATTCTTTATCTGTTTCTTGTTACTGCTGTTGTATGCTGTTTCGGCATTGCAAATCGCGAGCTGTTTCAGCCACGGGATTTGTGTTCTGACTGTTTCAACACTTCTCAGGCAACAACGATGGTTGATGCTTAGCTCACAGTGCAGCTGTTGTAGTCAATCTGTGTGAGTTGCTGTTCAACATCGTTGACCACAGACTGTGTAACAACTTCCTCTGTGTTTCAACATCGTTGACCACAGACTGTGTAACAACTTCTTTTGTGTTTCAGCATCGTCAACCACAGACTGTGTAACAACTTCTGTGAGTTTCAACATCGTCAACCACGGACTGTGTAACAACTTATTCTTTGTTTCAGCATTGTTGACCACGGACTGTGTAACAACTTCTTCTATGAGTTACTGTTTCAACATCGTAGTCCACAGACTGTGTAACAGCTTCTGTGAGTTGCTGTTTCAGCATCAGGCCTCAATGCTAATCTGCAGTTCGAACTGTTTCAACACTTATACATTTCTAATCAATGGTTAAGTACGAGAGTGATGTAAAATTATATGCAAAACAGATTAAACATATAGTAAAGAGAAGAGACGTTGTATACCTTTGGAAAGATAGGATAAAGTGATAATATGAGTTTAAATGTGAGTGAAACAAGAGTGTAATGGTGGCAAAAAGTATGGGCAAAAAGGTACATTGTGTGGTCCTAACATATACCACCCCAAACATACCAAAAATAATGTAAATAAAGAAAATGAGAGAAGAGATCGGGTAACTATACCTTTGATCCCACATATGGTGATGATCTCCTCAAGCTTGGAAGTTCCACTGACTGCACGTCTCCTTCGAAGGATGACCTGCATTCAAAGATAGGAAAATAATAACTACAAGCATGCTATTCTATCCATGAGTTAGGGTTAGATATTAAGTGCTAAGTATAAATCAATAAAAATACTCAAAACACCATCACTTGGGAAAATAAAATGTGATTCTTTTATTCATAATACAAAGATTATGCCTTACAATCTGATTCAGCTACCGTTCCGTGAACCTGGTCTAGGCTCCTCTTTACCATGCTCCAAGTGCACATTGAATGGAATTCTTCTCTCAACCTTCTGATCACCTCTATGGAAGGGAATGGGTTGAATGGAGGAAGAAGGGGCTGATGAGGGAATGTTGAGGCAATATCTCACAAAAGGAAGCAATATATTGGGAAAGGAGGGGAAGTGAAATTGGGTAGAGTTTCCCTGTTCTTATGCTTGTATGTGAAATGAGACCTGAAAACCTCCTTTTATATGCCAAAATGATGGTTATTTGGTTGTGTGATGGGCTATAGCAGGTGGATTAATTGGGAAACTTCCAATAGCCCATGAATTTAAACGAATTCCTTGCAACTTTTGCAAGCATACGCGAGATGTAATGGTGCAACATGTGTATGTACATGAGTTGTAGTGGTGTAGCAAGCATATGTACGCGGTCTGTAATGGTGCAGGGCACGTATGTCTTCCAAAAAATGGTTTTTTAAGAAGAGCTTCTCAACTGTGCTTTGGAAAAATATACAAGTAAGAGGGCCAAGGCCATGTATGCATGAATAGGGAATTTTAGGGCTATAACAGATGCCCCATAATGTGTGAGGTCAAAAGAGCAACTAATGGCCAAAATAAATTACAATATCTTCACCAATGTACGAAATTGTGTGAGCCCCGGACCAGAGTTCGGGAGGTGCCATCTGCAAAACAACAATTGTCTCTCCGAGACGTGCATACCCATGCTTGGGAGGACTAAATCATGGCTTCCAATCAAATACACTACAGATCCATGTTATATAACTATATAAAGTGTAGCCACGAGCAATACACAACATATCTACATCTCAAAATCAGTCGAAGATATACAAGTAGAGTATCCATCTTCAAGAAACTAGTGATGCTTGATGGCTGGAGATGAGGCCTTTAGATCTCAAGCAAAAACTTCAATATCTTCAAAAATCAGGTTGGAGTACAATGGGAGTGTATAAATCACTACACTGAGGCCTTCAACGAATCGTCAGGAAAAGACATGAGGATCTCGATGATGAGGTAGAGAACTTTGTCGATTTTGAATCAAGACTTGAATGGACTCTCGGGATGGTTGAATCATGAAGTCGAGAAAAATTGTAGAAAGTCTTACTCAGGTTGGGTGAAACTTCAATTGGAAAAAAGCACGAAATATGATCAGACTCAAGCAAAATGAAATTTACATAAATTCACGATGCAGGAGGCAACACAAACTCTCCATGTGTTTGGAAGAGTAACCAAATGGAGGAGGACACAAATCTATGTAGCGAGAATAACTTCCTATGTTCATACTAGATCCCAATGCTTGGTGAACAAACGAAAGGATGTGCTTTTTCCAAGGGCGACTCTTTGTGTTGCTGAAAAAATAATACATATTTCCCGTCTCCTCTTTTTGGAATATTTGTTTTTTTTTGTCTTTTTCAATTTTTAAAGAGCTTGAACAAGTGTCACAAGCAAGCATACTAGTTCCAAGAGCAAGGAACATACTAATGCTCAGATTAAGGAGACATGTGCAGGAAAAGGACAGTCGGGGAAAATTCCTCCATGGGTCAAGGTGTCAGGTCACAGAGGTAAGAAGTGCTACAAGGATTGCGTATAAGGCATGCTTCAAAGGTTCAGTTGAGAGCAACATGGAGCCAACATTAGGCCAAATACGCAAAGATACAAATGCGATTAAGCAAGACACAATGAGACCCCTTCAATGTATTTTTTATGAGCCGAGGGAAGGTAAGATCGGTAGTTTTTTCATGTTTAGAGAGTTTGAAAAAATGTAAAAGAAGACTCCAGGGAGTATCGAAGATAGTTTAGTTGGTTCGAAAAAGGGGCAAACTTGCACCAAAAAGACGTCTATTCAAAACCATTTTAACAAGTGTGACAAAGACAATATCACTCGACAATCTTTTATATTTTAAGGGTTCTGAAAAGAGATTAACTATGGACTCACAACATTTTTTTGAGTTTAGTCTCCTTAGCCTGAAAAAGTATAAAAGTAGCTGAGGAGAACTTTCCCGGCAAGACGAATCTCTCGAGGCGTACCTTTTTCCGCTATAATCTATAGGCAGGAAAAATGGTTAAACTCATGCCAGTAGATGTTCTTCTGGACCAATTTAATGAGTGTGAAGGAACAAGGTCACTCAACAATCTTTTCAATTTTAGGGAGTCTGAAAAGAGCTTAACTATGGACTCCGTGGGGGTTCCTTTTTCGTAAGTAATCTCCAAGGCCCGAAAAAGGTGATAAACCAAAACCAAGGAGAATGTTCATTTTTCAAAGATTTAGTCCCTCATGCCCAAAAAAGGGTTAAACTTATGCCCGAGAATACTCTTCTAGCGAACCAAAGTTCCTAGAGCATACCTTTATTCGTGAAATTAATTGCCCGGACCGAAAAAGGGGTAAACTACTGCCGGACAGATGTGCCTTTAAATTTGAGTTTGGTGAGCRTGAAGGGAAACAAGATCGCTCGACAATATTTTCATGTTTAGAGAGTTTGAAAAGGGCTTAAAGAATACTCCAGGAGGCTACTTTTCTCGGTTAATCCAGACAAGATAAAAAATAATAAATACAGTGTTGTCAGATGTTGCTTTCGAATTTTAAAGTGAGCTTGAAAGACAACAAAGCTTGCTCATTTGGGAGTCCCGAGGGTAAGGCCAGGAATGATGGTGCATTAAACGAATGAGTCTTGATATCATAATCATGACAGGACTAACAAGGAATCCCGAGACTATATTCATTACTGACATCATAGATGCCAAAATGCAATAAGGATATACCTAGGGCATCCATATACAGGTAGGCTCTACCACCTAATCACAACACTTCTAGAGCATCAATGAAGGTTCGATGTCTCACTTCGGTGGTGTCAATCATATGGAAAAGTGGAAAAGATAACGATATGTATAAAGTGGAGATGAAATCCTAACTTATATGAAAAAATTTGAAAAAACGACTTTTACCAAAGGATATCAAAAAGTGAACCATCCCCCCAAAAGTTACCAAACCAAAAGAAAACGAGTACCAGAACGTCCAATAAGAAACTCAGAATCGGAATCAAGTGATAACCAAGCCAAGAAAAAATGACAAATGGGGTCAAAAAGTGGCAAAAAGGCCAAAAGTATATAAATAGAAGTTGACAGCTCATTTTCACCATTTCAATTCGAAAATTAACCAAAAGGAGAAAAACCCCCTTTGCTAAAGAAGTTGATTCCAGGAGCTTCGGTGGATGAAACAAACTTCTAAGTGGACCAAGTAAGTATAATATCATCCCTCTTGCATTTCAATATCTCATTTGTGCATTTAATTTGATTTTTGAGGGGGCACACTCTCCTAAAAAGAGAGACCCTATGTGTATGCGGGCTGTCCAAGGACAACCTGCATATGTATGCAGGAAGAAAACAAGCTTAGAAAAAATAAAAATCAAGAGTTAGCTTCCTCCATTTTTCCATGGAACAAGATGTATGTCCACTGGAGGGAGATGGAGCACAAGGATATAGACATTTTGGTCGAAGAGGACCCTACAACCATCGCCGCACTAAAACAATGTGGGCTATGGAAGTTCTTCTAGTGTCCTTTTATGAGGGCACAATCCGGATTGCTCAACAACCTCGTTGATTATTGACACACGGATGCAGAGGCATTCATGTTAGAGGGTCATTCATTGACTCCGACGAATAAGGACCATTTACTTCCTGACTGGCCTCTCGAGGAAAGGGGAACTAGTCAATCTGAGGACATTCCCCCCTGGGCCTTTCAACATCAAGGATTAGATCTAGATGTATTGTGGGGCTAGCAATGAGAAGGTAGGTTCTCAGGTGTCGATTCACAAGATCACGAGTTTGAATTTGCGAGTGATCTTGCTACTGATTGGTCGGATTACTAGATCCATGACCCTACATTAGGCCTCCCAGGCACAAATGCATTGTGCCATTTAGTGTCAAGAGCCACATATATTTGACTAGAGCATGACCATGCTTATATGCATGAAGAGACAATTGACAAAGTGTCGACAATGTACCAACAAGAACTTCGGGTTTGATACAATCCTATGGTCCTTCTTCTTCGAGAGGGTTCCTAGTCTGATTCCCAGAGAGACGGTACAGGGGCATGTGGCCCCCTTCCCAATGATATGCAGATGGGTAGCATTGCTGCCATGACAGGGGGGAGGGAGGACCATAGAGACCTTTGATGATAAATTCTTCGACTGGTGGGCATGGAAGATTCCGACGATTGCAGAGTACCCCTACGCCGAGATCAACTTTTCCAGGGATCCAGACATGCCCATGCCTTTCAAAGAGGAGCGAGGAGAGATAGGTAACGTGATTTTAATGTTATTTAATTTTTAATTGCTTATATATATAATTTTTATATGTGTATAGAGTACTGATTCTTGTGTATCTTCTATGTACATATGTTGGACCAGTGCACCCAAAAGACTTCGCGAGGACTTGGCGACGTCCTCGACTAGAGGCAGGACCAACAATAACCGACGGACCAACAACCGCATGGGGACCTCTAGCCAAAGAAGCTAAGAGAGTTTTGAGATGAGTGGAGCACAACCTCACTACGCTCACTCGCACAGTACCCATGGCTGAGATTGAGGATCTCCCGCCTTCCATGCAACCTCATGTAGTGGGGGTGCCACAGACGTGGGTTCATTTTTTCTGTCATTTAGCCAACACCGTTGTGCATTATGGAAGGGCCAATAGGCCCCGTGCTTGGATAGGATAGACTTTTGATGTGTTGAGGGCACCTTTTGTACATGTATTTTTTGAGGGAATTTAGCCCAACGATGTATATTGAACATTATTTTTGAGGTGTTTGCACCCACCTGTGTACTCATGACATGTTTTGATATATATATATATACACACACACACACACATTTACATATTATTTGTCTTATGGATTACATCTTTTACAAATGTATGTACATGTGTATGTGTGTGCTTTTCTTTTTATGTGTGTGCAACATGCCAATCTAATATTTGTTTAGCTAGAGTATCTGTCATATAATTAAATCTCCTAGGAACATGGATATATATAATGTAATCGAAATAACGTTCTAAGAGACGTACCCTAAGGAAACGTCGGTGCAATGTGGGATCATAAACGAGGTAAAATCCATTTAACTAGGACACAACCAGCTGAGCATCTAGGTAGACCCGGAGGTGAGAAATTCCATGCGGCAAAGCATCACGAATCAACCCTATCACTGCACTATACTCGACAACATTGCTTGTAGCGTCACCTAGAAAAATACCTCTGGAAGATAACAACTGGCCTCCAGGTGTGAAAATCACCCAAGCTGTGGAAGCAAGCCTCCGAGTGTGTCGGCTAGCACCGTCCGCGAACCCAAAATACACCTATGTTTCACTTGACATCTGCCACAGTGAAAAAGAAGACATAAATAACTACACGTCCACAAAACAAAAAGGCAAAAACTGTATAAGAAACTATACATATGTACAAGAAGTCACCCAGGTGACCAACCTAAGAGTAATACTTCTTGAGGTAGAGCCCATTTCTAGTCTCTGCCAAGGCATTTCCTTCAAAATGAACTATACGGTAAGTGCCCTTCTTCAAGACCTATTTCACAATGAACGGTCCAAACCACATGGGTTTGAACTTGCCTTCCCCCAGGGGCTCTTTGCCTTGATCATAGACCGGGAAAAGATTGCCTTCGAAAAAAATCCGAGGACGAATGGACCGATTGCATTCCCATTTGTGGAGTTGCTTGAGTTGAAATTGGCAGCAAATTAGTTTACAAATAATCATCAAACTCACTCTGAAATAAATAACTCATTAAAAACCAAAAGGAGAGATCAATCTGTAGTTCTAAAAAATATAAAATGACTCAACGTTGGAAAAATAAGATACAAAGAACAATGCAATGAAGCAAGTAGAAGGTTATCATAATTGCAACTCAATATCAAGAATGTGAGAGAGAAAACAAACACAAGGGAAAATAAAAATATTTTCTCATATGAAGTCGAGATTGATCAAGTGGTCAAAACATTGGAGGCACTAATAAGGGAAGGGTGGAATATAAAACTAAAATAGAACCATATTGGTATTTAAGTCACATTGGTAGTGTTGTCACTTGATTCATGGGTGTAACTCTCGGTGTTTTGTATTAAAAGCACATTTGCAACAAAGAAAAAGGAATACATTGCTAAATTAATTGGCTCCTACAATGTCTTCCCTCCTCACCTCACAATCACACCTTCTTCCGAGCCATTCATGAGGCACTTATCTTGGATGGTGGCACTCTAGGACCCCTTATTTAGATGATTAATTTACCCAATCTACAAACAGATGCAGTCTTCACTCTTGACTTCTGTTCACGAGAATTCACAATCGACCATGGAATTAGAATTGAGGGAGGGATGCGTGTTTTAATGAATATCTTATTCTCAACTAAGATTCATAATGATACAAAACTTGCACCAAGATTCAATCAATTTATTTTCATAGTGGTCAATGCCAAGGATGAAGAGGCCCACTTCTTCAAGATAGGTGGCCTTCAACTCCTGAGAAGGACTGAACTAAATGAAAATACATGTAGAAGAGAAATCATTGTGGGTTTATGGACTATGATTATGTAAACAATCAACACATTTATTGACTATACAACCATTAGTCTAATTTTTAGTATGAAACATAAAAGTTTCACCAACAATATCCCTCATTACCCTTGCTTTCAAGAGAAAGCAATTCTAAATGAGTAGACAATGTTATGTACCTAAAAATAACAATGGTAAATGAAAAATATACTATTTAATATAATATTAAAACATAAGATATATATAAATATATATCTTTTTATGACCTAAGGGGGGCATATATGGTGCTAAATGTACATGCAATGTGTAAATATATATGTGACAGGGTCGGCCTAATAGTAAAGGGGCCTCACGTGTAGGTTTGAATAAGTATATATAGAGATCATGTATTCATTATTGGGAACATGTGAATTGTGATGTATGGATGTAATTGGTTATTTGGAGGAGGTTCTCTTATTATTTAAGGAGTTATGGTATAAGTTTAACTTATCTATCTTGGAGTTGTGATCCACACTCAAATTATGTATATGATGTGTACTTCTGTTCTGTTATGATATTTTAAGCATTTGGAACATTACATTCGGCATCAGAGCATGTATTCTAGGGTTTTTCTTCTTCAACAAAGTCATCTTGGTATTTTCACTGTAAATTTTTTTGGGGGAAGATTCAGATAGAAAAACTTTGAGGCTATTTATAAGACATATCAAGTTACTTGTGGTATGAATTTTAGCTTTTGGGTCATTATACTTTCTGAGATACACCTTGTGGAAGATAGGGTTTATCATCTTCAGAGAGGATCCAAATTTAGTGAGCACGTTTAATTTGAAAGAGGAAATTCCTTAGTTTTTCAGGTATAGTTTTCATAATCAGGTATCAAATATTGGACATATGGAATTCGGTACAAGTTCGCTCTCCAGAACAGTGCAAATATTAGCAAGGTTTGGGAAAGTTACAATAAATTTCACTTGGAACATCAAATTTTGGTCAGAACTGTGGCATTACAGAGAAGACATATAAGAGTACTACATGCTGAAATTTTAGACTCAGAAGGGATGAAATTTCAGAAATACATTAGAAGGAAGGTCGACCAGAAGGACATAGTCTAAATCAGGGTTTTCAATGGTATGCTCACTTAAAACTACCATAAATTTTGATTGGGGTGCTTGATTAAGGTAATTTAAAAGCCACTGGAAAGAGAAAACACATAATATTGTATTGTAAAAGTTATTATAACTATTTAAAATCATTATCCTTAATATACTGAGGTTTTAAGTTGAGGGTTGGGGTTAGACCTCACTCAAGAATCAATGGCAATACCTAAATTTACAAGAGATGAAGATAAAGACGAAAAAATCTGATGGAATGGTTGAGGTTGGTAAAAGAATATGGTATGGATCCTTCAGAGGAAAAAATATTTTTTTTTGGTGAAGCTTGGAAGTGGTGGATGAGTATTGATAAAGATACCAGATGGAACAACACATCAGAAGAATTTGAAAAAAATTCTCAAATAAATGGATTAGGGATACAAAAATGGAGGTAATGCATATAATTAAAAATGAGTTAAAAGAATCAAAAGAAGAGATCAAGAATAACGGTGACGAGCTATCAAAGATACAAGACCTTAATGAAACACTAATTAAGGAAGTTCAAAAATTAAAGCAAGAAAATATTAGCAAAGGAAAGTTGGAAAATGATGAGTCAAGGGAAGATTTGAAAAAGAAAGATGAAGAGATATGTAGATTACCAAACCATAATAAAAAACTACTGGATGAGGTTAAAAGATTGAAAGAAGAAAAGATGAATTATTAAAATCAAGAATAAAGGAGGATCTTGGATGAAGAATCTACTAAAATATTTGAAGGGAAAATTTGCAAGAATGTTGAGGAATCCCTAAATATTGATGAGGTAAAATTAGAAATGCAATCAAGAATTGAAGAAGGAAATCAAAATTTGATAGATGGGGTCACATTGCAACTTCAAAAGGAGAAAGAAGACAACATTCAAGAAGGTCACCAGAAGATACTTGAAGAAGTTGAACATCATCTCGAGGAGGTATATGCCAAATATTATGGTATTATCTCTAAGGCTAGAGTAATCAAAGACCAAGAAAAGAGGATAGATGATTCCATTTTCTCTTAAAAGAAGATATATGAAATGGGTGCGCATAAAGAAGAAAAACTGTCAAATGTGAAACCATATCGACACCCTCATTATCAGGAAAGCTTTAAAGGAAGACAAGAAGATCAATATCAACGTTATCAAGAAACAAGATGGAATAATCATTAATATTCATGGAATATGGCATCACACAACCATTATTCAACAAGATATTATGATAGACCAACATATACTACAAATTGGAGAAGCTTCAACAAAAATACATGGAATCAAAGGAAAGAAAATTATGAAACAAATAGATACCAAGGATTATGACCGAAGAGAATTGATTTTGGATGGATGAATCATCATCAAATGAAAAAAGAAAGAAGGAGCATAAGAAAATTATATTACTTGGTTTCATCACATGTGAAGCCTTTAATTGCAAAGCTTTGAGGACAAAGCTTTTTGAAGGAGGGTACTATGTTATGACCCAAGGGGGGCATATATAAGGTTAAGTGTATATAATATGACTCCGAGTGGTGGCATATATGGGACTAAATGTACATGTAATTTGTAAATATATATGTAATAGGGTTGGCCTAATAGCAAAGGGGCCTCAAGTGTAGGTGTGAATAGGTATGTGAATTGTTATGTGTGAATGTAATTGGTTATTTGGAAGAGTTTCTCCCATTCTTTAAGGAGTTATTGTGTAACTTATCTATCTTGGAGTTGTGTAACTTATACATGGTGAGTATGTCTATTCTGTTATGATATTTTAAGCACTTGGATCATTACATTATATATATATATATATATATATATATGACATACCTTTTCAATGAAAAGACACAAGGTCCTCTTCAATCATATTTGTATATGGGGCCACCAATTATAAATCCTCATTCGTTATTTTATTTCTTGGTTTATCTAATAGAAAAATTTAAGTCAAATTAAGCTTGTGTTATAATGTGAGGATTCAAGATTCTCATGTTTGGCCATTTTAACATCTGGAATATGTGATTTAATAAGATCCAATTTTGTTTCGAGCTAGATTAAGTATTATCCTAATATTTCCTTCTCTTCTTTCCTAAAGGAAATCATTTTTTACAGTAAAAGCTTTAGACTCATGTATTGTAATCTATTTTCCTCCTTGGGGGGAGTATGGAGAATGTAGATTCACGGTCCTCAATTTTGAAAGGTCAAGGACTTTTTGGAGAGATATGTTCATCTGTATTATACGTCTTACTTAAGTCACTATGGATGCTAGAAACTTGTGATTTGATATCTAGTGCATCTCTGGTGAGATCATCCAAATTATGACTTGGGCATGTGGTCTAGTAATTATTGCAATTTTTTAATCATATCTTAAGAGAAGATTTTTCATCTTCTTTCTTTTTGTAATGAAGGAAGTCAAGGTCAACAGTCAAAGATCCTTCCTAATATGAGTGCTGGAAATTTGTTGGAGGTAAATAGATTTTAGGGAGAGTTATAGTGGGAGATTGTATAGACTTCTCAATTGCCAGAGAATGTCTTGACATGTTCATGGAGATTGATACAGGCAAGGAATTAATAAATTCAAAGCAATATTTACATGAATTATGTTGTTCCTTTTCTAGTACTTGCAGAAATAACCAATTTAAGTATAGTATATTCCTTGATGTGTGTTTTAGGAAGTCTAGGATCCCTAGGTGATGCGATAACTTCACAATATATACGACCTTTATGTGATCCATCATGAGAACTATAAGGTCTGGATGACTATGTGCATTCTAGCTTGATAATAGAACTAGAGCTATTGGAAGCTAGTGTTAACCTTTTTGTCTCTATGGGGGGGAGGTAACAAGGTTAACATCCGTGTATATTGTTGAATACATTCATAAGGGATAGATATTGCATAAAATCCAAAATAATCGAGGTTGTAATATCGGGACCAACCACCACAATTTTGTTATTTGTGTGTATGTCCAACTTAGGATGCAAAGGGGACATTATGGTCGTAATGAATCAAAGAACAACCATTGTGTGTAACTGCACATGTTGATTGTTAGGAGACATGTCAAAACCAGAGAGATGGATATAGGATTGTATTAGGGTATGGGTCTAATGATTTGTAAGGTTGATAGCATATATCGATACCATTTAAGACCAAACTATACCATTGTGTAGGGGACCTTAAAACCACCAACAAGAGCATATTTAAATTGGTTATGCCCTGCATCTATTATACACCAAATATTTTAAACATTTAGTTCGGGATAGACTAGATGGTTTAACACAAACTGAATGAGGCCAAGGTGAATATATTTATACCCATGTTATAAACCCCATTGGATGTTGTAGGAACTAATTAGAGGACAATGATAAATGGGTTGCTTTAGGTTCATAGGAATATTTGTCAAACAATACCTAACATGCGAAGAAGCTTTAGAAGAAAACAAATAAAGATCATAAATTTTGTTAGCAGGGATGTGAGGTAACTTCCAATTATGTTATTGATGAAATTCTTGAACCATAAGACCTTGATCATATGGATTCTAGGAAGCTGGAATACTTTGTTTTTTATGAAACCATTGTTTACATTTATTAATAGGAGGGACTATTAAATGTGTAATATCATTTGAACTATAGGTAGAGGGTGTTAATGCTATATTATCTACTGTGTTATAAGCTACTTCAACAATATGGGACTAAGAAAGTTTTGAAAAGAAGGTGAGATTTAGGCACTTGGTTAGGAGTGACTATGGGCAATGAGCCTTTAATGTCTTTTTAAGAAAAACATGGCTACAAAAAAGGTCCTTGAGTGTTATTGCCATCTACTTGTCACCGTTTATTTTGCTACTAGTAAATCACATCTCAGTATMTATGTCAGAGCTTATTATGGCTCAAAAAAGGGACCCAACACATACAATAATGGTATAAAACTTGGTAACATCTTTTAGCATGATGTATTGGACTATCATAGAAATACCATGGCTTTAATACTAATTTAAGTGGAGGATTGATCTCATTCACTTTTATAGAATTTGTATGTTTACCAGGAACATACAGGGTCTAAATCAAAGATTAAAACTCATATTTTATGGTCAAGTAATAGAAATACATCCTAGATAAACACACATAATATCTTGGAGCATAGAAATGAGTGTGCTTAGGAGGGATATGACTTTAAAACTTATGCCAGGTTTTAATGACATAGGAACATAAGTCAAAGCAAACTACATTATGACTCACTTGGAATCTGTCACTCTCTCTTGAACAATAATCCAAATAAGAGAGGAGACGTGCTTATATAGATTTCAATAAGACATTACTAGTCATACATTACTGGAAAGTGTCAATAAGAAGAATTTCCTTTTAGTTAGAATGTTGTGTGAGTCAGGGAGTCTACGTATAACTAATAAGGGGCGAGTGTGAACAACCACTCATTATCACATCTTGTAGAATCCTTTCAACATGAGGGGACCCTAGTTAGTACTGATAGAGTCAAATAAGACCAACAATATGGTTGACAAAATACAAAGTGGAGCTATTGAGGTGACCCACAACACACTACCTAGTATTCCTATTACATAGTGGAGCATTACATGACCCACAATGCTTCCAACATACACATAATACATTTACCAAATGACTAGAGTTACTCAATCAATGCTGGTTGCATATGATGGGTAACTGTTATATGGGTTGAAGTACCAACTTGGATCTAGATCCAAAGGATCTATGGTATCCTCTATAGGAAAAAAATCAAGTGTCATTGGTGGGATGGTGACGAAGCATCTACTGAGTGGAGAATCGACCATGATAGGTGGCACTTCATCTGTCTTCACAATCAGAAAACCTTGAAAGATTGATTTGATATCCAACATTTTTTTCTCATATCTCAATCTTCTCCAGTGAACTGGAGAGTTTATCCATCAAACTAGACATCAAATACAAACCATAAATAAGAATAGTGTCCCGTCAACATCTCTGATTGTAGATGGCCAATGAAATGGTGTCTAGTGGCTAAAAATTAACTATCTCTTGAACATAGATTTTCCACAAAGATAATGAGCCATGGAGACCAACTATATGAGATCATTGCAGAACATGCCATTGGCATCCATAAATATGGCATCAAAACAAGATAAACAAGATTGATCATTCTTAGGTCCTTCTTATATGATCACATCTACAAAAAAACTTAACAAACTCCTCAAAACACAAATAATTATTCACATAGTTAAACTTATTCAACCATTGTTCGAGAATTGATTGAACCTTGTGGATAGACTTGATGTGAACAACTAAACAATCAAAAGAAAATTGGATATGGAAATTTTCACATATATATATATATATATATATTGAACAACTAAACAATCAAAAG
>SNQJ01S0000872.1:265259-288670 GCA_010110895.2 Picea sitchensis
TATATATAGTTCTTGAACTAGTAAGCACGATGAACATCTTCACCTATGGTATGACTAGCTTGTTGAATTCCCTAGCTAAAAGATCTACTAGGCAACTTTCTTTGCCTGGTTTGTACTTGATATCAAATTCAAATCCATCAAGCCAAAGACTCCATCTAAGTATTTTTTTATTCCCTTGTTCCAATAATATTTAATACTACAACGTGCTCTTCACTGGATTCAAAAATATTATGAACCTATTTATACCCATTTTAACAACTAATATTTCCTTATGAGAGGATGTGTATTTCAATTTTTCTTCCTTGAAGGTTGCAGAGGAATACATGCATACTTATTCTTTGGAAGAACATTTACACAATAAGACACTTTCCCTAATAATTTCCTAGGCATCTGTCTCTAAAAAAAATGGCTTGTCATATCTTGGCAGGATTAGAAGAGGAATATGTTGAACCTTCTAGTTAATGGTCCAGATTGTAGCAGTAATCTCGTCATTCCAAGAAACATGCATTTTCTTCAATCTTCCTTGGAGGCATGCTATATCAGCTGCTAGTTTTTCATAAAAGTATCTTGTATAATTTAGAGATCCCAAGAATATATGTAGCTTGGTTTTATCCATAATCTTGTTTGGAAATTTAGCAAGGGTTTTTAATACATGATCTTGCAATTCAATTTTACCAAAAGCTAGAATCAAGCCTAGGTATTCAATCCTAGTTTTGGAAAATTCAATATTTTTTTTGGAGAGTGCCAAAGCATGTTTATAGAGTGCATCATAAAAATTCTTCAAATGTTGTACATGTCGATTTATGTCCAACAAATAAAGTAAAAAATAATCTATTATATCAACTACTTGTTTCTCATAAAAGTATCTTATATAATTTATATGTCATAAGAATCTATACAACTCGATCTTGTCCAAAATATTATATGAAAATTTAGTAACTACTTTTAAGACATTATCTTGCAATTCGATCTTACCAAAATCTAGAATCAATCCTAGGAATTCAATCCTAGTTTTGTAAAATTCAAACATTTTTTGAATAGTGCCAAACCATGCCTATAGACTACGTCATAAAACTTCTTAAGATGTTGTACATGTTGGTTTATGTCCAACAAACAAAATAACAAATCATCTATATAAAAAATGACAAAATCTAGATGCTTAACAATATATTCCATCCTTTTTTGAAATTTAGATGGTGCATTATTTAATCCTAAAGGTAAGAATCTCCACTGGTATTGTCCATGAGGAATAACAAATCTGGTTTTGAATCTATATACCAAAATCCACTCTTAAGATCAAACTTCCTATCTTGGAAAATATTGATTATTTGTTTGGAAGGGGATACCTAATTGGAAGAAGAGCCTCATTGAACTTTGTATAATTGATGACCATCCTTTGTTGTCCTCTTTTCTATTCTAAATTCTTATTCACATAAAAATAAGGACATTCCCATGAGCTTCTACTAGGCTCAATGAGATTTCTTTGCAGAAGTTGTGCTCTCTCGTCTTTGCCATATTTTAGTTTTGTAGGTGACATCAAATTAGTCGCATCCTTTTGTGGAGTTTTAGAGTAGATTTGTTTTTAGGTAAAGTCCACAAAACAATTTTCTCTGACCATAATGCATCTTGATAGTAAGAAATACAATCTTTGGATAGTTTATTAGATACTTCTACTATCTTGTCTTGGCCATGGAATTTTGCATTCTTTACTATGTTCATGATTTTGACTAGCTTGTCTACTAATTACAGTTGCTCTTCTATCGTTGCACTTTCAATCTTATTCTCCATAGTGTTCTTTCCTAGTATAGTAACAAATATATCATCCACTATCATAGTTACCTTATTCTTGTCAATTACAAATGGAAGGTCCTTATTTACAAAATCTTGTCCAAAAACCAAATCACCACATGGATCAAAACTACACAAGGTGATTGAGGTAGTGAGACCATTTATTTAAATAAAAGAATTAGGAGCATCAACATGAATATGAACCATCTCACCATATATGGCTTTGAACTTAATATTGATAGGTTTCCAATGATATTATGGAACTACTTTATACTCGGCTATTGAAATCATAGATCCAATATTGATTTGTGCATCAAGATAACAAATCTGATAGCCTTCAACTTTTATGCTAATTTTTATAACTAGCATATATTTTATGACACATATAGTAAACACATGTGCATCGGGGTGAGAATCATGCTTATCTGTTTCATATTAATCAAGAGTAATTGATACTGCCTCTTCCTTTGTCATGCATTTTCAAGTTGTTCTTGTATGTCTTTATAGGAGGAATATTCTATCTCATTTAGCATATCTCTCCACTTCCTTTTGTCTTCAACAATTGAATCAAGTAGTTCTCATACCAACTTCTTCTTTTCTTGTATTTGTTGATAAAGTTCATTCACAACTTCCATGCTAACTTTCTTCCTTTGATTTCTCAAATTATTTGCTAATCCCATAATGAGTTCTTTAGATCTAGTCTTCCTAGCCAGAGAAATATAAACAATAGATTTTGGATCCTAATGGTGTGGAGGTTTTGTAGACGAAGAGGTGGAGATAGGGGAAATAAAATGATCGATAGTTGTTCCACATTACTATTGTAGATCTTGTTAAGACAAAGTATTTATTGGGTTTCCCTTGCATGAGCATGCCTATAGTTGATCCTACATTCCAACCTTTGAAACTGCACATGGTTTTGGGTCTTCTTGGAACTCAAACTCTATGTCAATTCAACTTGTTGATAAAAATATGGTTCCTTCGTCCTCAATCACATGACATGTTAGTGATACAATGAATTGAGGTTGTTTTATGACATAGCTACTAACTTCACAGTCTTAGTGCATGGGAAGTCTCTTCATACAAAAATGAAAGTCTACTCCACTTTGTGGATTTCTTTTAAAATTGATGACATGCCAAAACACTTCAAAGATAAGATGTTCATCTACATGTTTAATATCTTTTAACAAACAATGTTGTTTATGGATTTTCTTTACAAGAGTTGGAATAAATTTATTTACTTTATATTGCACAAGAATATTTTTAACATTCCATTTCAAAAACCTTGAAGACATAAATCGAGTTATAAAATGGGGGCCTTAGAATACATTAAGGTTAGAGTACTAATTTGATTAAGACGCTAATCTCCCATGTCCATCAAATAGGGTGGGAGAAACTCCCCTTGATCCACTCAACACTCCCATGCATTTTTCTCAAGTCACCATGGCCATAATTGCCCTTATAAATTTTGCAATGAACATTGTTAAGCAAAACATGGTTGGCTTCATGCTTATTTTGTCAAGTGAATTCAAGGAACCCCTTTCTTCCAAGTCAGGACCATAAATCATGTTAGTAAAACTCCATTATATGTTGATAATACCCTCATCAAAAAATTCAATACGATCTCGTTGGGCCCCAAATTGCTTAAAGAATGGACAAAGAACAACAAGACATTGTTAATTTAAGGATGTGTGACCCATTGTTACTATGGTGGGGGTTGTTACTATTTTGTTTTCAAGTTTAGAGAAAATTGGGATACAATTTTAAAATAAGGACCATGATTTATGGGGTTTAATGGTTTGTGTTTGAACCATTAGTATATGATTTTTGACCCAAGAGAGGAGATCTTGAAAACAATTCTTACATAGGTCGAGCTTCCCTTCATCCTATTGATTTTGGGGACAATTAGACATTAGATCAATAATTCACAAACCTAATGGGGAAACAATGAACCTAAATTTGGTATCAATGTTTGTGCTCACTTCTTTGTGGAGGTATTTGTAGAAAAAGCTTCTATGTATGATTGAGGTATTTGTATTGCGATGTGTCCTATGAGTATAGGAACTTTGCAAAGCACTGCCCTAAGAATATGCCTCCCCCAACCTTTCTCTTCATTATAAGAAGATGGCTTCAAAAAAGTTTCAAACCCTAAAAGGAGGAAGCAACTCTAGAACCAATAAAACAAACAACATATAATCAATCAAAATGTGAAAATTTGAAACACATTTTTTATCTTCATTTCAGCCTCAACCCCAAATTAGTGTTGATAAGGAAGATTCTATGTGGACCTTTTTAACATTAAGAAAATTGGATTCCACACACAAGAACTTCAACTACTAATAAGCTCGTAGAGATACTTTCTATAACACGGGAAGAAGGATAAATGCTAACAAAAAATAGACACGTATGAAGAGCCTCAAGTCCCTACCCCCCCATCCTCATTTGAGAGTGGCTCAGTCCATTTTAAAAAAGGTATGGGAGGAGGAAAATATAGGGATGACATTAAATCCTATAAATTCCCGTAATGACAATCTCATTTCATTTAATAAATGACTAGTCCTATCCTTGAAGGAGGATCCATGCAAGATATATAAGAGGTAGACAAAGTAAGTTTAAGGAGGAGAAAAGACAAGATGTAAATCTTTGCTGACTTGATCAACTATACAATGTGCCTCTATGATAGGTCCTAGAAAAAATAAAAAAGAGGTAAAGAATGAAAATACTCTCTTTTGTGGAAAAAAGAGATAAACAATGGAATTGAGTGAGAATGGAAAATTGATTTTTTTTTATATCATAATAAACTAAATTGAGCTAGGAAGTGTTATAACATCATTTTACACCATATATGCTCATGAAAACTCCTTGGCCTCATTTACAACCCTTTCCCTATTTGCGAGAGCTGACCCCCCCTTTTCCTCCTTAAAAAAAAATTAAAAATCCCATTTTCCAAGATGTATGCGACTCTCCTTAAAGAAACTCACGTACATACACGCCTTGCTAGTTAGAAACCCATGTACATGTTTAATTGGATAAAAAAAAATATGATTCCTGATATTTCGGGCGGATTTGACGGATTCCCTAGGTTGTCAACCTCCTATATCCCGTGCATAACTACTCCAACTAACAAAATAGAGTATAAAAGAGAGCCTTGGGATGGAGGAAAGACATGATGAAAGAGATGCAACCTTATGTTGGCAGTTTCCTAATAGTCCTGCAAGCCCCTGTTTCCCTATATTTTTGCGATTGTCTTCCCCCCTAAAAACCCTTGTTTTGAGGATTTGTGTTCCTCTTTATCTCGTCAGGAAGAACCCTATTGATTCCTTGGACCCACTAAGACACAAAACCTTTTAGGTAGTATTCATCATCTCAGGCCTTGGATGGAGGAACTTGGAGCCTAGTTCTAGGATCATTTCGCAACAGTTACGGGTTGTAACCAACCCCCTTTTGTTTTTATCAATAAAATAACTCTCATTCTCGTCTAATTCTTTGTGTTAATTCATGATTTCAATGATATTATGTGTATCTTATTTTGAATCTAACATAAAATTTGAATTGATTATATTTAGTTAGTTAGAGGATAACTACTTTCTTGCAGTTGCATAATTATTTGGTTGCAAGACTTTTAGAATATCGTTGTCAAGGATTTCGGGAGTGAAATACCTCAAAAGGGATCTACTTCAAACGTAGGGTTTTAGGTATGTTCCTCTTCCTTTCTTCTAAAAGTTAGTTACTGTAGGTAGTTATTTCCAATTGATTGTCTAATTAGAGGTTGAGAGGAGTATTTTAATGGAACTTATCTATTGTGGCACTAACCCAAAGCCATAGGAATTGTATTTTTTTAATAGAACGGGTGACTCCGCCGGGGATTCTCCCTTTTTGGGTCATTAGGGGTTCTTGCATTTTGCATTTCTTTTGAAGCTTTTTCTGTGTTTTAAACATTTATTCAACATTCTTTGAATTTATACAATCCTTAGTTTTCCAGACCTATCTTTCTTAGGTTAGAGAGGATTTTATAGGTTGTTCACGCTTTTCCTTTGTTATATTCGCGTACATATGTGAGTTTCCTTCAACAGAGTTGCGTACATACACAACTTTTCACTTAGACAATCACGTACATGTTCTGAATTGGAGTTTTTTACTCTTTCAAGAACACTGGAGGTTGGGGTTGTGACACTGTAGGTTCTTCCCGGGTCCTGCTAAGTCTTTCAAGTTTCTTTTTGGTTTTAGAAATTTTTTCTTTCGTTCTTGACTTTGCTCTTTGTTTCCCATTATTTTTTGGCTCTCTTTTGCTCTCTCTTTTGCATTTTGTGTTTTGGGTTTTTTAACCTAATTTTCCAAGTTTTTCTAAGTGTATACACCCTTTCCCTTTAAAACAATCACATACATATGCTATTGTTACATAGGAGTAAGACATGTACATATGTTGAAAAAAGCGCGTAAGTGCTGGGTCATGCACACGACCTGTAGAAGGCCAAAGCACGCACATACACGCACTGTAGAAGGAAAAAAAAACATACATATCTGACCTATAGAAGGAAAAGTAGAATAAAAATCTCATACTTTCTCCCAATAGTGATATATGACACATACATACGTGAGCTACAATGGAGACAACCGTGTACACCTCCAAAAAAGTGACTTTTTTGCTTGTTTTTCAACCTTTTTGAAGCCATGTTTCAGCTAGTTTGGGGGTCTTTTTGGGGGAGTTTGATCCTATTTTTTTTTAATTTGAATGGAAAAAAAATCTTTTTGATCCATATTTTTCTCCCTTTTATCCCTTGGATTGCATCACTTTAAGACTAGTCTTGTTCCGATGATCTCAGTTTTTTTGTCATTGCTGTGGTCGTTTTTGAAACTTGAGTTTGTATTTGAGTTTGAGACTTTTCCTTTGTGTTTTACTTGGATTTTTAAAACATAAAACCTCAAAATTTTCTTTCCTTTACAATATTTTGTTAGTTTTTTCTTTGGTGGAAAGAAAAAGAAAACGAAAAAACCCTAGTTTTCTACTAATTAGGTCTCTTTCTTTCTTTGCATTGTTATTTGAAAAAGAAAAAGAGATTAGAACATGGTTTGTTTTCTTCTCATATTGAAATAAATTCAAGGGAAAAATAACAAAGAACTTCCTTTTTATTTACTCTTTTTCTTTTCTTAAGAGGTTGCATTGTCCTTCTTGCATTAGAAAGAGAAAAAATTGCATTTCAAGGTTTGAAAGATTGTTCATGCATTTTTATTTGAAAATATTTTTCATTGAAGAATTAGTGTAAAAGAACCAATAAAATGAACAACCAATAAAAATACTTTGTTTATAGGGTTCATAAACAAGTTTAAGGTTAGGGCCTTGGATTAGGATTGGAGGGATAAATCTCCAAGACCGGTAAACAAGCACAAGAGTTTGAGTTAGGGAGAGTCAAATCCAACTATCGTATAAGTGTGGCTGAGAAAATCCTTTCACATATGATCCAAGCATAAGTTTGTGTGAGGAAGAGCCAAGAATATATCCCCTCCAAATCTTGACCAATCATTGTGGAGAGATCGTATTTTTGGGGTTTCATTAGTGCCCATACCTCCCTGAGAGAAATTGCTTTCGAGGCTTCAATATTTGTTACCCTGTCAATACATTCGATTTGGAACGTCGATTGTTCCCCTAGACGCTAATTATGAATTGGTATATTTAGCTGATTTTCCTAGGTATCTTAGAGGTGAATGCGGGGGGTTTCCTGTGGTACCTGAGGCATACGTCGTATCACGCTATCAGTACCCCCAGAGAGTGCCCTGCGAAGCGAGGGTTACTTAGACAAGGTAGGGTTGGGAAGTGGAGGTCTGGGTAAGTACTTATCACTCTTTCGTTCATCGGTCTTGGTACTTGATCAACCCGTGTCGGTATCCGGAAGGTCCCTTTCCAATTTTTCTTTTCTTTGGACTTGGGAACTCATCCACCTAGGCTGAACTTTTGGAGAAGTTGTTTGCTTGTGATGTCTCTCTTAGGTATTTTTAGTGGAGTGTTGCTTTGTATAATTGGCCTTAGGTTGTGTCTATATCACTGCTTTTGGATCATTGATTCATGGTGGTTGAGAAACCGCTTCATTGGTCGGGAAGGACCTTTGGTATTTCTCTTGAAATTGTGGATCCGCCTCCTAGAAGGTGTGGATTTTTATACCACTGATTCACTGGAGTCAGTGCGTGAGAGTTTTATGGACACGNAACCAATAAAAATACTTTGTTTATAGGGTTCATAAACAAGTTTAAGGTTAGGGCCTTGGATTAGGATTGGAGGGATAAATCTCCAAGACCGGTAAACAAGCACAAGAGTTTGAGTTAGGGAGAGTCAAATCCAACTATCGTATAAGTGTGGCTGAGAAAATCCTTTCACATATGATCCAAGCATAAGTTTGTGTGAGGAAGAGCCAAGAATATATCCCCTCCAAATCTTGACCAATCATTGTGGAGAGATCGTATTTTTGGGGTTTCATTAGTGCCCATACCTCCCTGAGAGAAATTGCTTTCGAGGCTTCAATATTTGTTACCCTGTCAATACATTCGATTTGGAACGTCGATTGTTCCCCTAGACGCTAATTATGAATTGGTATATTTAGCTGATTTTCCTAGGTATCTTAGAGGTGAATGCGGGGGGTTTCCTGTGGTACCTGAGGCATACGTCGTATCACGCTATCAGTACCCCCAGAGAGTGCCCTGCGAAGCGAGGGTTACTTAGACAAGGTAGGGTTGGGAAGTGGAGGTCTGGGTAAGTACTTATCACTCTTTCGTTCATCGGTCTTGGTACTTGATCAACCCGTGTCGGTATCCGGAAGGTCCCTTTCCAATTTTTCTTTTCTTTGGACTTGGGAACTCATCCACCTAGGCTGAACTTTTGGAGAAGTTGTTTGCTTGTGATGTCTCTCTTAGGTATTTTTAGTGGAGTGTTGCTTTGTATAATTGGCCTTAGGTTGTGTCTATATCACTGCTTTTGGATCATTGATTCATGGTGGTTGAGAAACCGCTTCATTGGTCGGGAAGGACCTTTGGTATTTCTCTTGAAATTGTGGATCCGCCTCCTAGAAGGTGTGGATTTTTATACCACTGATTCACTGGAGTCAGTGCGTGAGAGTTTTATGGACACGAAAAATCTTTCAAGGGACGAACCTGTCCATAAGAATGATATGGCAAAAGTTCTTGAAGTTACCAACCAAGGGATCGTTTCCCAAGGGGATACTTGTGCTTTTTCGTTCTTTGGAAATGTTGGTACCCCATTGATGGCCACTTTGAACATTCCTGGGTTGAATGTTGGATTACCAGTTTGGTTATGGACCACTCTGAATGTCCTAAATGTTCTTAATTCTTCTCAGATAAGCACCTTATGTCATGGGAATCATATGGATGTTGATCATTTACCTTATGCATCCATAAAGTCTACTCCTTCTCCTTATCCCTCTTCTGGTGAAAGTGTTTCTACTAGTAACCAGAAGTCTAAAAGGAATAGGAAGAGGAAGAGTAAGAATAAGAAGTCACCAACCTCTTCCAGTCATGTTGGGGATGTGCTACCAATAATTTCTAGTCATGTTGGGGGCACAAGTCTAGTCCCTGCAAGTCATACTGGTGTCCAATTACCAACCTTTGCTAGTCATGTTGGGAGAAAAATTCCAGTCACTGCAAGTCATACTGGTATGAGTTCACCAACCTCTGCATTTCATGTTGGATATATGAAACCAAACACTACTAGTCATGTTGGGGGTAAGAAACCAACCGTTACAAGTCATGTTGGGGGCACGAGTCTAGTCACTTCTAGTCATACTAGAAAAAAGTAACCAACCTCTGTGATTCATGTTGGAGGCCAACACCTAGCCAGTACAAGTCATGTTGGGGGAAACCCACTGGCCGTTGCAAGTCATGTTGGGGGCAACCCAATGGTCACTGCAAGTCATGCTGGGGGAATTGATATTGTTGAGAAGCCTAGACGAATAGGATGTAAGCCCAAGTTCCCTTATAATATTTGCAAGTGAGATCACCTTACCCATTTGTGCCTTGCTATTGCCATGTTACAAAGAGAATGGTCCTTGTTTGAAGGCCCTTCTAGTTCTAAGTCACCTTTAGTTTACCAACAATATATTCAATCATTGGTTGATGAAGTGGTCTCACCGATGCCATCATCGATGGATACCACTCTTGTTTTTTGGGGTGATGTGTCTCTTGACCATGTTGTCTCGCTTCCTATTCAATCAGTGTTTGAGGAAGTGGTCATTCCAATGTAATCTTCGGTCAATCCCACTCTTCTCTTGGAGAGTGACTTATACCAAAGTGGTCTCACTGATGAAATATTCGGTTGATCCCACTCTTCTTTTGGGGAGTGATACATCTTTTGACCGTGTCTTTAACATTTCTAGTTCAGTACCTTCTAAACAAAAGGGCATTCCACTCTTTTCAAGTACGCTCCCTCAAAGTCATGGGATGGTTTCTTTTGATTGGAATGATCTTGTTGAGTCTCGTCTTCCTTTTTATACACCTTTCCAAATAAGGGTTAAGTTTAATTCAATGGGTATTTACCATTGTATTGTAGACAAAGGATCCTCTACAAGAATTTTATCCTCCTCATCTTAGAAAGCTTTGGGTTCTCCTAAGTTTGTATAAGTTACCAGTGAGCTGTTGGATTTTGATAGAAGACTTAGTGAAAGTTTGAGGATTCTTCCTTAGTTTCCTATCGCTTTAGGTGGGAATATTCTTATTCAATCTGTTAGTGGTGCCAGACCCTTTATATTTCAATATGATTCTTGGGAGTGATTATGTTTATGCTATGAATGTTTTGGTGTCTACGCTCTTTCGTGTGATGCATTTTCCTCACAACGAAAGCATGGTCACTATCGATCAACTTTCATCTGATAATCACTATCCTAGTTTGACTTTAGTTCAAGTTTCTCCTTTGTGTGTTCCTAGCGTTTGAGTCGAATCTTCCTTTCCTCGGGTAAATTATGTGGCATCATATCCTCAATGTTCAATTTCTTCTAAGAAGGATATTTTACAGTCATGTTGGCCTTCTTGAGACAAGGTCTCAACAATTGATCATGTGTTATATCCAATGGGGGTATGTGAGCCTTTGTTTTCTTGTTTTAGCTCAAGTAATATGAAATTTCCTCTTGAGTCTAATATTGCTATTTGTGAGACCTCGAGCCCCAGTATTTGTGTGTTTTCGATCCCCGATTTCATGGATGTTGAGTTTCCTTTAGATGAGGCTATCCTTGAATATATGATTATGGATCTTCGACCTCTTACTGAGCTGGAACATTTACAGGTTGATTACCAAAGAAACCCTTGGCCTGAGCCTAGCAATGGGCTCTACCTGGAGCACTAATATGCATAAGCCTCAAGGTTGTGCGTTGCTCTATACATATTGTACTTTTAGGGTTTCTTGTTTTCAAGTTATGTTTCCCATTGCACTTGTTTTTATCAGAGGCTTCTATATTGGACTTATTAACCTCTGGGTGAGTGTTTTTGGTCTTATAGACAATACACATTTTCTTTGGTACCTTTTCTTCCATGTCGATCCGTTCTGACATGTAATAATCTCGAAACTGGCATATAGGTTGTATTTTCCCCTTCATGTATTTTTGCATTATCCATTTCTTGTTTATTTTTCCTTAGGATTGACCCCACTGAATTGTGACACAAAACCTTCTTTGTTATTTATAAGTGTTGTCACATGGTAGAGCCTACCATTCATGGGCGCCTTAGTTATAACCTTGTTCGTAGTTTGGAACCCATGTTGAAATAAGTTCATAGGCTCGGGAGCCCTGTTTAGTCCTGCCATGACTTTGTGTTGAAGCCTCATATCTTCTCCTCATTGCTATTCTAGCTAATACCCTATGGGGCTCCCTCATTTCTGTGTTGAGTTGTACTTGCATTGCATATCGATCATTCGTTCTTTTTGGGCCTAATGTTGGCTTCAACTTGTTGTTATATAGCCCATTGTATATGCATTCTTGAAAAGTTAATATCCTTGCAATATTAGGCTTTGCGACTTGACACCTATATCTCTGGAGGAAAATTTCCCATGAGTGTCCATATCCTACACATGCTTTCCTTCCATTAAGCATAGATATGTTCCTTGTTCTTGGAACTAGTTTTATTGCCCGCGACACTCATTTCCTCCACTGTATCATATCATTATTTTATTCCTTTTCAAGTTTTATAATATGAAAAAGACAAAAAATCAAAAAACCAAAAAGAAGGATGGGAATGAGTCTAAATATTTTATAGATGGAAGCTACTTATGTCACCCTTGGACATAACACAATCTTATGAGTCTCCATCTCATTATTGGGTTTAATGTAGCTTTATGAGGCCCTTTTTGTCATTTTGAGAAAAATATCATCTGGATGGTTATTCTTCTAGTCATATGGAGCGTTTGTTGATGCCTCCTGTGTCATAAACGTATCCTAGTTTATAATCCATGTTGCCTAATTCACATCTTGTGTTGTGTCTCTGTTAAGGGAATTCAACCTGTGTCAGCCATTATACAGAAAAGTTTGACTTTTCAAGTCGGCCCTCCCATGTCAGTCAAGTATTTCTTAGTATCACAAGTATCTTTATCTTTCACTTGTGCTAGTACATAAGGTCCCCATTGACTTCTTGTTGCCGGGTCTGCTCTTATAGACTATGACACATTGCTCTGAGAGTATGACCTAGAGTTGCACCCTGGGCCTATTTACATCATTGATAGGTAAACTTGCACTCAATAGATGACAAACCATCATTGGTTGTTGACTGAGTAGTTTCATTTTTTTTCAGACGTCAACAACCATTATCGCACATAGGGATTGATGTGATACCTTAGTTTCTATTTGATCTCATTAGTGATTCCTCATCTTTTTCATTAGTCTCCATCATTGGATACTATTCAGAGAGTCTTTGTCGTGTGTTATTCCATCTAGTGCATGTCAGAGTCGTACCTCGGTGTGGTCCTTTCAATCTATTCTTCTGAGTCCTTTCAAATATTTGGCCTTTCGCTACCCCTCATGCTGGATGATGGAGGATGGCTTAATTCCTTCCTTCTAGCGGATCTCTTTGTATCAATGTCATCACATCTTACTCTCAGACATATATTTAAAGTTATTATTAGTACCTTGGGGCTTGTAGTCATCAGTGGCAGGTTCCCTAGCTATTGATAGTTGGAATACATTAATGTCCCCTGCTCGATAGATTCTATTAGGTGTTCGACATCAGCTCATGTATTCACACTTTCTAGATTTTACTAGGTACCTTGATTTCCATTATCATTATTGGTGGGTCATCTCACATTTGTTAATGGTATACATCAATGAATGATAATCAAATGGTGTCTCACTGTGTTCGACTCTGATACATTTATTAACATAGTGTGGACTCGTACCACAACAGATTGTTTCTAAGACCTCGGGTGAAGTAAGATCATCACATCTTTTGTGCTCCTACCTGACTTTGATTGTACCACCCTCTTTGACATTGGTACTTGCAGAGGATCAATTTGTTCACTCCATTGGTTCCAAATATCCTCTATTTGTTTCCGATACATAGCTCCACTATGTATCTATTCATGGCTATGATCTCCATTTTTGCATGGATCCATTGTGTATTTTCTCATGCCCATGATTGCTACCTCTATATATCACATGGATCCACTATGTATAGTTTTCATGGCCATGGACATCAGTTATGATTTCATTACTCATGGATCTACAATGTACTTGAATTGGTGAACATGATTACATCACATTCAAGCATGTTAAATGCCCGACTTGAGAAGAGAGTATCTTACTTGTTTTTGTTGTAGGTAGGATTTCGGGACTGGTCTTCAACTACTACTACCCAATGGCTCCTCCACAATCTCATGGCTAATTGTAATGTATTTTGACCATCAATTTCTCTTTTGACCTCACACATTAGGGGGCATCTATTATAGCATAATTTTCCACCATATATGTTCATGACGATTCCTTGGCCTCATTTACAACCCTTTCCTTCTTTGTAGGAGATGCCCCCCTTTTCCTCCTTAAAAATATATTAAAAATCCCATTTTCCAAGATGTATGTGACTCTTCTTAAAGAAACTCACGTACATACATGCCTTGCTAGTTAGCAACCCGTGTACATTTTTAATTGGCTCAAAAAAATTATAATTCCCGATATTTTGGGCGGAGTTGATGGGTTCCCTAGGTTGCCGACCTCCTATAGCTCGTGCATAACTACTCCAACTAACAAAATTGAGTATAAAAAAGAGTCTTGGGATAGAGGAAAGACATGATAAAATATATGCAGCCTTATGCTGGAAGTTTCCTAATAGCCCTGCAAGCCCTTGTTTCCCTATATTTATGAGATTGTCTTCCCCCCAAAAAACCCTTGTTTTTAGGATTTGTGTTCCTCTTTATCTCTTAAAAAAGAACCCTATTGATTCCTTGGACCCGTCAAGACACAAAAATTTGGAGGTAGTCTTCATCATCTCAAGCCTTGGGTGGAGGAACTTAGATCCTAGTTCCGAGATCATGTCGCAGCGGTTATAGGTTGTAACCAACCCCCTTTTGTTGTTATCAATAAAAGAACTCTTGTTCGCGTCCAATTGTTTGTGTAAATTCATGACTTCAATGCTATTATGTGTATCTTATTTTTAATCTAACATAAAATTTGAATTTATTATATTTAGTTAGTTAGCAGATAACTACTTTCTTGCAGTTGCATACTTCTTTGGTTGTAGAACTTTCAAAAGATCGTTGTCAAGGATTTCGGGAGTGAAAGACCTCAAATGAGATCTACTTCAAATGTAGGGCTCCGTGTATGTTCCTCTTCCTTTCTTATAAAATTTAGATATTGTAGGTAGTTATTTCCAATTGATTGTCTAATTATAGGTTGAGAGGAGTCTTCTAAGGGCACTGCTCTGTTGTGGCTCTGACCCAAAGCCATAGGACTTAGATTTCCGTAACAAGACAATTTTGATTCAATTAAAGACTCTCAAGAGACATAGTTCAATGTGGACATCAAAGAAGTGAGGGGCATATTGAGGATCATAATTCATTTGGAATCTCAATTATAATACTAAATGACAAGGTCAAGTTTATAGGAATCAATGATTTATCAAAGATTTTTGGGGGGTGATATTCAAAGTTCCTTAGTTGTAGAGATTTTTGAGTGGAGGTAGTAGGCATAGGTTTTTTCAAACAATGGGCCTTTGTCAATGCTATAATACAAGGCCCTAGCATTGAAATTTGTATCACATGGATGTGTTTTTTTTGTATGACACAAAATATGATGCAATTGGGGTTGTTGACATGTGCATTTCTTTAGCGTAACACTAGATTTTTTTGGCATCTTTTATTCAACATTGAAGTGGATGTGTCATTATAGTGTTGTGTGCATCTCTATAGAATCCCATTCACGTCAATAGATTTCACATTGCATCCTTTATGGTGTTATTGTACCAATGCAAAAAGAGAGGTGTCACATTAGCATCATATTGGCCACATGGATGAACTAATAACATCAATTTTTTATTCACATGTATAAGCCTTTTTAGAGTTGTATTTGAATTGGGTATCCAATTATTGATTATTATTATTTATTTATGTGTGTGTGTGTCTGTGTCTACACACACATTGATTATTATTATTATTATTTAATTCTCTCTCTCTCTCTCTCTCTCTCTCTTTCTCTCTCTCTTTCTCTCTCTCTCTCTCTTTCTCTCTCTTTCTCTCTCTCTCTTCTCTCTCTCTACACACATGAACAAAAATGGGTTCTTTCGTATTACAAATGGTAGCGACCTAACTAGTGGGCATTATAATACAAATATGAAAAAGTATGTCTTGGCTTACTACTAAAATTTCAAGTACGTATTCAAAATCAAAAACTTCTAAAACACCTAACCAAGAGATAATTATTATAATATGGCAAGTATATTGTTGTACATATTAACCCAAAATGAGTAAAAAATTGCAATACATTCAACATTAACTGGAGATTTTAGAAATTGGCTTGTGGAGAACTCCTTCTTGTGTCTATAAGTCCTTGGTTGAAATGTTATTTTACTACTTATTCTAGGATGAGATACAAGGTTTGAATACACTTTAGACACTCTAATATTCTTCTTTTATTTCACCACTTAGGGCCCAAGCAAAGTCGTTGTGCCAACTACAGGAGGAGGATTGTGCATAGGACCCTCTCTAGGAAAGTTTAGAAATTATGCAAAACCATCAACCCTAGTGACCACCAAATTCCAATTTTCCTCCATTGCTTGATTTCATGCTTACTGAGATTGCATGAACTCCCACTATTTTTTCCCCATAACCCTTAAGGTTTGAAACTATGCCATGGTTTGAATCCCATGCCTATCCCTCTCTTGTGTGTCCACCACCAAGTTTTATACCAACATTTGATGCAATTTACTCCACTATAACGTCACTTTGAACATCCCTTGTTGAGTCTCTATTGGCCCTTTCTCATAGATACTCATTTTTCATTAGAGGTCCCCCAACTCACACATCACACATCTTATATTGCAATGATGTTCTATACTTAGAACCAAATAGTAGACTACCTCGAATAATAAGTCTAACCTTTGAAACAAGGGCATCAAGCCTACACTAGCACAAAATGATTTGGAACAAATATGGAAGATGCTAGGAGAGCCAAATGACCTGACACGAATCCAAAACCGAACACCATAGTTTCATAATGCTCTCTATAGTTGAAAGGGTGCATAGAATTGAATGTGGGGAGGGTTATTAACTCGTCCTCCTAGCCTCCTTGCACAGACTTCCACATATCCACCATGAATGGAAATTACTATCCATGTAATTAATTAGTGGGAGGAGTACATGAGTTGATAACCTCACCCCTTACATTTACACTGATTGGTCCTTCTCCTAGGAGAGCACCTTTATTATCTAGATAATCTACCCTTTTGTTGAGAGTTTGAAGAACATGGAAGTAAGAAATGGATTGAAACTACTTCACTGAGTTTATAATTCTGTAAGTTATTATTTTTAATCCAATTGAATGAGGCATGGAGAGATCACAAAAGAACAGGGTGAAAATGGAAAATACCCCAACAAATATAATGCACTTTACCCCGCATTCCTTCAATCTTTGTAGTTCCCAGAATCGTGCGAAGGTTTCTGCCTCATTGTTTGGTGCAATCCCTAGACCCCAAGGACAACCACATTCCTCTTTTCCTATGGAATTAAAAAGGACCCCCAAATCATTATATACATTTTATTCAATTATTATTAATTAATTTTAAGAGATTTATCTTTTCATTATTATTTTAAGAATGATTAAATATTAATGAGATTAATGATTATTTAATGATTATTGAAATTTATTATAATTAATTGTTTTTATTTCCCCGTGTATTTTTATTCACATATAAGATATTAATTGTTGTGAAAAATAAAATAAAATATTTTTAATTAGTGTTTGTATAATTTATGCAATAACGTTTCATTAATTTCACAACACGAAAACAAAATAACATGTATACATAGACATAATTATGAAATTTCAAATCAAATCTAAAAATAACTGTGTATATTTTTCTTGCTTGTAATAAGTGATATGTTTCCACCCTAGGGAATGCTGACCTTTTATACAACATTGCATTGAAAAATATCTACAAATATAAGAAAATGAATGAGAAATCATTTGAACCATGGTCACTCCCCCCCTCGTCCTATGAACCCTCCTCATCTCCACTCTACAATAACGTAATAAAATAAGGCAAGTTTAATAAAATAAACAATTCTAATGCTTATAGATGTAATAAAGTGCACATACGTTTAAAAATTAGTGATATTGTTTTCTCCCTATGAAATAATAGGTCCAATATGGAAGAACATCATAGTTGAATTGATTAAGGAATTCTAACTATATTTTTTTCAACTTCGAGAACTCGTGGGAAAACACAAGGGATGCTTCCTCAAATTCGTGGTGAAAACCTTAGTAAAACCTTTGGTATAGAATAGTGGGCCTAACCTCGGGGAATTTGAACTGAGCACTTGTTGACATAGAACTAATTATATTCCCAACAACATTGGCAACAACTAGTTGAACTAATCCCTTGGGCTTTGAATTCTAACTATATATAAGCTTTAAAAAGTAATGCATATTTAACAATTAATCAATAGGGACATGGGATCATAGTCTTGCATCATTTTTTCATAATCTTTCTTGAGGGCATACTTCATTTTGTCATCAATTGGTTCGTGACTAGATTCATCAAATTGTATGCAATAAATAAAACCATAATTAATAATGACATGTATTGAGCTAGTGTAAAATCACCTAACTAGTTACTATCATTCTAGGATACTTATAATAAATGGCATTATATTGACAAACTTCTGAAGTAGCCTCTAATCACATACTTCCTTGGTTTCCCATTGAAATGTGTATTTTTTYCCATCAAAACTCATGCATTTACCTAATATTAGATAAGATAAGATAAGTTTAATAATGTTCAACAAATTACCACAAAAGTAGGTTAATGGTACTAACTAAAAAAGTACATAAGAGAAAAAATACAATGTGGGAGTGAAAATGTAKCTCTTGGAACGATGCCAAAAGCTTGTCAAAACAAACAACTAAAATCCAGAAGCTTAAGCAACTAGCTAACTAAAAAAACATTGTATTATTTTACATGGTTATGTAGAAGTAAAACAATTAATGGTAGTTGGGTTATAAACAAATTCTAATTGATAACACCACTACTTATATAGTATTTATTAACTTTGCATACCATTGGAATGCTAATCCCTAGACAATGCCAGATGTTAAAAATAAAACCCCTTAGATATTGAATTATTACATTTCTAGTGTTATATTAGTAGGTCAACAAGGACCCTTCATTGTACCATTTCATTATAATTGTACCCTTTATATCCTATATATACCAAGTATACCTAGTCTTAGGACCATATTGTCTCATCTTTTACATTGAATATATTGTAAAAGGAGGTTTCCCCCTTGAAATGGATTATTATTGATTGAATTTTTATTATTTTCAAGGCCCAGTTCATAACATTTGGTTTCAAAGCATCGATCCTAGAGTTTTGCATCTTTAAGTGAGTCACGTTGGAATTTTTGCTATAACTTTTTTCTAGGATGCTTTAGAGAGTGCAATTTGGACATTACTTAGGAGACATATCACAGTGGGTCTTGTAAAAATTTAAGGTTCTGATCCGTTATAGTTTTGGAGATTTAGCCTATGGAAGTTAGGATTTGTGACTAGTCCTGAAATTAGTCTCAAATGAATCATATTTTTATTTTTTCTATAAAAACCATTTATGTGAAGTACTAGACTTTGAAAATTTCAAAATCCAGAGGATACCTAGTAAATTACATGTGGATTTTTTTTCAAATTTTGAATGGTTATAACTTGTGAAATATATATTGTGGAAGTTGGGGTTGTTTATTAATCCTGAAATTAGTCTTAAACAAGACTTTTTGGTATTTTTGCTATAAATTTTTATCGGTGACGATTTAGACTGTCAAGTTTTTAGTAGTTTAAGAAGCCATATTAGAGTACCACAGTCCAAAATTTCAGACTCAAAAGGGTTCAAACTTAAGAGATATATCAATATAAATGTTAGCCATCCAAACATACTCCAAAGTAGGGTTTGAAAGCTACGCAACTTACAATTGGCATAACTTTTGATTGGAAGATATATTTTTCATTATTCAAAATTTGTGAAAAGGAGGAAAAATAAGAGAATTATCATTTTCTCACATGGCTCCAAAGGTTCCTCCAAATATTACTTCATCAACTAAACCTCTAGAAAGATCAACCATGACTCAAGAAGAAAGAGATGAACGTTTTCACTAGATTGAAAAGGTGGAAAATAAGATCAATGAAAATATGCAAAAGAAGATCAATGAAAATCGGGAACATATGGAAAATAAGATGAATGAAAATTGGGAACATATGGAAAAAAATATGGAATAATTAAAAATTCCATGCATGGCATGTTCTTACATACCCTAGATGAGAGACTCCCTAAAGGAGATAACAAGGTGCAAGGAAATCATGAAAATGTAGAAGAAATAAAGATTGAGTCCTAGAATCATTATTATTCATCACTTCAAGATCCATGTCATTGAGGATTCAATGCGACACCAAGGAACTACTTCATTTTGTAGATCGATATGAGGAAGATTGGTGGTAAAATCCTATAACATGGATATTCCAGATGGATCAATTCTTTGATATACACCAAGTGCCAAGCTTACAAAAGGTAACTATTGCATCCTTGTATTGAGAAAATGATCAATTTGTTTGGTATTGATGGCTTTGTGAAGTAAAAAAAAGATTCTATTATCTCTTGGTCTGTTTTTATAGATGAATTGATAACATATTATGGGGATATTAAGAGCAATACATTCTTTAGTAAAATGATAAATCTCCGAAAAAAGGTTCAATTATAGAGCACATTCAACAATTACAAAAGCTCAATCTCATGGTAAAAAAGATTCAAGAGGATAATTTGTTATATCTCTTTATGGGCACTTTAAAGGAGAACATTCAACATGAGGTGCATCTCTTCGAACGTAAATCCCTAGAGCAAGCTTTCACTATGGAAAGGAAAGTGGAAAACAAAAATATGGCTACTAGAAGGGTGGTTGATAACAACTATAGAGAGCACCATGTTCCCTCTCCTAACCTCACTCAACCAACAAAGTTGACAACTCAGCTAATGGATGAAAAAAGAACAAAGGGACTATGTTTCAATTGTGACAACAAGTACAGTAAGGGGCATAAATGTGGTGATAAGAAATTATTCTACATAGATTGTGAAGAGGAAGAAGATCAAGAATTAGAACCATCTAAAGATATAGATCTAGAAGATACTACTCCAACGATATATTATCATGCATTGGCCGACATTAGTACTCCAAAAACCCTCAAGATAGAAGGATATATCAAAAAGAAAAAGGTAACCATGTTGATTGATTATGGTAGTACCCATAACTTCATCAATTACAAATTAGCGAAAAGTATCAATTGCTTTGTATTTTCAGCACCAGAGTTTCAAGTAATGATTCTAGATGGAGGTAACATAAATTGTTCAAGGAAGTGTCACAGTATTAATCTCAATATGGGGGAGTATTTATTGGACAGTCCCATGATTTCCATCCAAATTGGTGGTGTTGATGTTGTATTAGAGGTCCCATGATTACAATCATTGGGAACAATGGCCCTTAATTTTCAAGATCTTTTCTTGAAATTTTCCTTACAAGGCAAGGAAATTGAGCTTAGAGGTATCCAAGGGAAACCCTCTAAAGTGATAATCTCTAATATCATGACAAAATTACTCAAAAAGGAACACCATGGTGCATGGAGGCTTCACCTTGTTGACCAATATATTATCACATTCATTCATAAAAGGGGTTTTTAAATTGTGAAAAATAAAGTCAATATATTGTAGGTATCGGGGGAGGGGATTTGGGGTCTTAGGGGGTTTATAGGTATTGGGGGCTATAAAAAGGGGTATCTAGTACAAATACAATTTTATTTTATTGGAAATATGTATTAGGAGGGGGTACATCAAAATGATTTTTTGAGGTATTTATCAATATCTAGTGAAATTAGGGTTTTTTTTAATATCTCACAAACAAAGTGAATACCCCGTGCCATGGTGTAAGTGCACAATAGTTCTCATTGGATGTTCAAACACCTATATCCTATGCTCTGGTGGATCTCCAAATACTTATCAAAAACCATTCCAAGGTATTTGGAGAGATTCCTAAGGGTATTCCACTTGATCAATATCATGACCATGCTATACATTTGCATCCAGGAAGTGTGCCACCTAACATTAGGCCTTACATGTATCCATATGCACATAAGATTGAGATTGCGTGTATGATCCAATAAATTTTAGAGGCCAACATCATTCAACCTAGCCAAAGTTCCTTCTCTTCACCAGTAGTGATGGTTACGAAAAATGATGGTTCGTGGCGTATGTGTCCAGATTATAGACAAATCAACAAAATCACCATCAAAGATAAGTTTACTATTCCTGTCATTGATGAATTATTAGATGAATTGCATGGAGAAATTTTATTTACTAACTTGGATCTTCCTTTTGGATATCATAAAATCTAAATGAGGTAGGAAGGAATTCCCAAAACAACCTTTAAAACACATGAATTTCATTATGAGTCTTTGGTTATGCCATTTGGACTTATTAATGCACTTTCAACATTTCAAAGCTTGATGAATTCTATTTCCAAATCCTTCCTTAGAAAACTTGTGTTAGTATTTTTTGATGACATACTAATATACAAAAAATCTTGGGAAAAAAATTTACAACATGTTGACGACGTATTACAACTATTGGAAGAGCAACAACTTTATGCAAATCCTTCCAAGTGTGCCTTTGGGGTTCAAGAAGTGGAATTCTTGGGTCATATTGTATCTCATGAAGGTGTAAAAGTGGACCCTCACAAAATTAAATATATGGGGGAATGGCCAACTCCCAAAACCTTGAAGAAACTTAGAGGATTCTTAAGATTGACGGGCTATTACCGCGAGTTTGTCAAGAACTATGGTTAAATAACATCATCTCTAACAACATTATTAAAAAAGGAAGTATTTTCTTGGACTCGGGAAGCAACCAAAATTTTTGAAAAACTTAAGGAGGATATGTGTACAACTCCTGACCTAGCCACACTTGAATTCAATTTTCTTTTTATTGTGGAGTGTGATGCCTCAGGCCATGGCATTGGTGCAATTTTAATGCAAGAAGGAATGCCTCTTGCCTTTGAAAGCAACCAACTTAAAGGAAACTCAAACCCATTTATGAAAAAGAAATGTTGGCCATACTACATGCAAATAAGAAATGGTGCCATTTCCTAATAGGAAGACACTTCAAAGTAAAAATAGATCATGATAATTTGAAGTGCTTCTTAAAGAACTATTATCTTCGGAAGAGCAACAAAAATGGGTTACACCGATGCTAGGTTAATACTTGAAATTATCTACAAAAAAATAAAAACATAATATTGTGGCAGATACATTTTCAAGGAAAGACGAATAAACAAAGGGTTCACTATGTGATATTTCTATTTCACAGCGTAATCAGGTGGAAGAAGCAAGGAAAGAATGGAAGTAAGATCAAGAGGTATGCAAGATCATTCAAAAAATACAAGAGGACCCCAACACATTAGATACATTTTTATGGAAGAATGATTTGCTATGGTGTCATTATTGCCTATATTTATGTAAGAATTCCAAACTCAAATAGAATGTCCTTATGGAATTACACACCTCCTATAGGAGGACATTCAGGGTTCTTGAAAACTTACCACAAGATCAACACAGATTTTTTCTAGGAATTTTTGAAAACTAATGTCAATATTGTTTTCTGAATGTGTTGTCTGCCAACAAAATAAGGGGGAGACAATGAAGATGTTAGGTCTCCTATAACCATTAGCTATACCAAGTCGACGTTGGGAATAATTTTCAATGGATTTTATTACAGGTTTACCTAAATCTGAAGGAAATATTGTCATCATGGTAGTAGTGGATCGATTGACAAAGTATGTGATCTAGATTATGTTGAGAACAAAATGAAGGCAAATATATAACAGAGGAACACACAAAGATATTGCAAGAAA
>SNQJ01S0000872.1:289939-334092 GCA_010110895.2 Picea sitchensis
GTTTTAAATTTAATCTAGTTTAGTTCAGTTTTAATTTAAGTTAGTTTAGTTTAGTTCTTTTTTTAATTTTGTTTAAATTTAAGTTAGTTTAGTTTAGTTCTGTTTTTTAATTTTGTTTAGTTTTAAATTTTGTTTAGTTTAGTTTTATTATTATTATTTTTAATTGTATTTTATTTTATTTTTTAAAGATAATTTTTCAATTTGAATTTTTTTAGATTGTTTTCTAATTTTTTTACAAAAAAAAATTCATATTTTTTCTTTAAATTTTATGTATTAAGTGTTATTTTTAATATTTTTTCCCCTTAAAAATTTCAATTTTACTCTCTTTTTAAGCTCATTTTTAAATTTTTTATTAAAAAAATGCAATTTGCATTATTTTTCAACATAAATTGTTTTTTTTTTTCTTTATTTTCAAAAGAAAATTTGTTTTTCATTAAATTAAAGAATTTGTTTAGAGGTATTTTTTTCCCAATTAAATTATTTTCTTAATGTAAATTGTTTAAAAAAATAAAATTAATTGATAAATAAATTATCAAGTTATAACACCTTTATATTCAGTAGTCAATTTTTAGTGTTTTATTTGTGATGGTGGCAGTGGTCAAGGCCATAGTTTCAATTAAGTCATAGTTTTAAGTGCAAAAAAAAAATGGTGCCAGTTGTCAAGGCCACAGTGTCAATTAGGTCATAGTTTCAACTAAAAAAAAAATTTCAACTAAAAAAAAAAAGTGGTGTGAGTGGTCAAGGACACAGTTTCAATTACATCATAGTTTTAACTAAAAGAAAAGTGTCACCAGTGGTCAAGGCCATAGTTTCAATTAGGTCATAGTTTTAACTAAAAAAAAAAATGGTTGCTACCGGTAGCATCTCTTTTTAATTTGAGGGTCAATTTCATGGTTTTGTCAAGGTTCTCTTCATAATGTCAAGGGTGTGGTTTCAAACAAATCCCAATTTTAACCAACTCCAAAAAAAGGGTGTTACTGGTAGCACCACTTTTTGATTTGGGGGTAAAAATGAGACCTTTAAAAAAATGAGAACTCTGGAGAGTTCTCATTAAGTTGGTAACTGTGTTTGTAAAATGCAAAGCGCACAAACTAGCTAGAATGGTGGTAGTTTATTCCTAAAGAGATAAACGTGTTGGCTACGCTCATTCATAAGAAGTTGATTACAAAGAGGTTGAAAAATCATTTTAATATAAAGTATCAATGAGAAAACCCTAAACATCCAAAACCCTAACTCCATAATATGAAACTCTAAGAGGTTTGTGGGCCCCAATGTGGTTAGTTGATACACTAACTTATCGGAGGCATAAATTTTGCATATGATCTCTGTCTGAAGTGATCAGTAGCTCGTCAGAAAGGTTTATCCAAGAAGTACACATTTATTACAACCCATTATTTGGTTATGGTTACATATCGGACCCTTCTGCGCAAAAAAAATGTCATTTAGAACCTCAAAATGACCCCAAAAGTCCGGGACCCGAAAAAACTGTAGAAATCTACCAAGATGTGGAACCATTCTGAATTAGTGGAACATGTGGGTGGCCACCAGTATCCATCTGGATCAGTATGCCCATTTTTTCTCTCTTTCTAATCCTTTTAAAGCAAGTATAGTAGCCTTAGCATTCATGGAAATAATTCAAAACCTACATGGAGTCCCCAAGATTATTGTAAGTGATAGAGATCCAATTTTCATTGGAAATTTTTGTACTAAATTATTTTCTTGTTTGGGTACTCAATTGGCTCACAACTCATCTTATCATCCTCAATTCAATGGGCAAACTAAGATTGTAAATAAATTTCTAGATGGATATCTTTGTTGCTTTGCATATGATAAACAAACATAATGGGTCAAGTGGTTTCCCTTGGTAGAATGGTGGTACAACACATCATTCCATACTTAATAAAAAAATGTCCCCATTTCTAGCAGTTTATGGATATCATCCTTCATCCATCACATCACCCTTGAAGGGGACTACAAAGGTTCAAGTAGTGTAGGACTTTATAGGGCACCAACAAGAGGTTCTCAAACTATTGAAGGAAAACTAGGTTATAACACAAAATAAGATGAAAAAAAAGCACATCAATATCACAATGAAAGGGAATTTGAAGTGGGGTATCAAGGATATTTTTTAGGCTACAACCATATAAATAGGTATCCCTCAAGCAAAAACATAAGGACAATAAATTAGCACCCAAATATTATGGCCCTTATAAGGTGTTGCAAAGGATTTGAGGTGTGGCTTACAAATTGCATTTTCCTCCATCTTCACATGTACATCCAGTCTTCCATGTTTCCTTCTTAAAGAAGGTAATCGTTGAGATGATCCTAGTCTAGAATATTTTACCAGAGGCTAATAAAGAGGGGGAAATCATACTAGAACAATAAACATTCATTTAAATAAGGATTAAGCAACTACGAAATCGATCAATTACAAAGAGCCTTGTTAGATGGAAGAACCTACCAGTGGAAGAGGTGACATGGGAAGATGATTTATTCATGCAGAAACACTTGTGGTTATTCAAGTGTTGAGGACAACACTTGTTTGAAGGGGAGGGGCTTGTTAAACCCTAGATAATGCCCCGTGCTGAGTATAAAATCCCTTATCGATCCCTAGATATTGAATCATTTCATTTCTAGTGTTATATTAGTAGTTCAACTAGAACCCATCATTGTACCCTTTCATTATAATTGTACCCATTATCTCCTATATACATACCAAGGATACCTAGTATTACGATCATCTTATCTCATCTTGTACATTGAATATATTGTAAAGGGAGGTTTCCCCCTCGAAGTGGATTGTTATTCAAACTTTTTATCATTTTCAAGGTGTTGGTTCATAACAATACTTATAACAAATGATATTATATTGACAAGCTTCCGAAGTAGACTCTAATCACATACTTCCTTGGTTTCCCATTGGAATGTGTATTTTTTTCCATCAAAATTTATGCATTTACATAATATTAGATAAGATAAGTTTAATAAGGTTCAACAAATGACCACAAAAGTATGTCAATGGTACTAACTAAAATGTTACATAAGAGAAAAGGTACAATGGGGGAGTGCAAATGTAGCTCCTGGAATGATGCCAAAAGCATGTCTAAACAAATAATTAAAAGCTAAAAGCTTAAGCGATTGGTTAACTAAAAAAACGTTGTATTGTTTTGCATGGCTATGTAGAAATAAAACAATTAATGGTAATTAGGTTATAAACCAAATTTTAATTGATAACACCGTTACTTGTATATTATTTATTAGCTTTGCAACCTTTTGTTATTGTCTCTAAGGGTCCACTCCTTGTGCTAGCTTTTCACGGGAGATATTGTCTCTCTTTGAATGCATCAAGCTTGTTTTTCGATATGTTTTTATCAAAATATGTTGGCATGCTTTTTTTTTCCCTTTCAATTTAAGGAGTTTACAGATTAAATCCTAAATTTGTTCAAAACCATAAAAAATGAATACAACTGAAAAAATCAATGAAGAGACATAATGAAATAAGAAGAAAAAGGACTAAAAGCATGAATGAATAGAAAAAGGAATAATTCGAATATATTTCTCCTAATGTGCCATATCATCCTCTTCACATATTGAACCATTCTCTTCAAATCCCATCCTTCATTAATTTGTGTGTTTGGAAACCGTCCATGAAGATGTCACGATGCATTTTGCATACTTTGATTATTTATCTCACTCCAATATTTGTGATATAAGTTTGAGAACTCCTTGGTAACATGATTAAATATTTCTTGATGGAAAAATATGTCATTTTAAAACTTTAGAACTTCTACTCTAGAATCATTACACTCCTTGGTGACAATATCAAATATTTCTTGATGGAAAAATATATCATTTTAATACTCTAGAACTTCTACTCTAGAATCATTGCACTCCTTGGTGACAATATCAAATATTTCTTGATGGAAAAATATGTCATTTTAATACTTTAGAACTTCTCCTATAAAATCATATTGTATCTCTTCAATAGTTGATTCATATGGTTATTCTTCCCATAAGATATGAGATATATCTTTGCCTCTGTTTCATCATCTTCTTTGTATCCATGATCAATCATTAATATGCATGTCATATGATCAATCATTAATATTTCTTGATGGAAAAATATATCATTTTAATATTCTAGAACTTCTACTCTAGAATCATTGCACTCCTTGGTGACAATATCAAATATTTTTTGATGGAAAAATATGTCATTTTAATACTTTAGAACTTCTCCTATAAAATCATATTGTATCTCTTCAATAGTTGATTCACATGGTTATTCTTCCCATGAAATATGAGATATATCTTTGCCTCAGTTTCATCATCTTCTTTGTATCCATGATCAATCATTAATATGCATGTCATATAAGGAATATGTACCATGAAAATTATAAAATATTAATTCATTTAATGTTATAATTCACACTCCAAAATTCATTAAAAATACCCCTAACATGTGTCCAACAAGATTCATTGAACCTGATCCAGTTTCAAGAATGTAATCCCTCTTAAAAACATATTCTCTTGTGATGTTAGCCCATTTATAAATTTTTTAATTGTATTCATTAAACATTTATGAAAAAAAAAAAACATTATTAAAATTATAAATGCAAATATTATTAAAATAAATACATATGTTTCAATATTATATAAATATCATAAATTATGTAATCACACATCTCCTTATCCCAGGTTCATCAACTTCTTTTGATTTTTTTTGTTCTTCTTGATTATTACACCTCTCTTTTCTTGCATCGATCATCATCTTTTGATCAACATCTTTTGATCAATCTTTGTTGGAAGATGCATGATACATAAATGCGTTGAAATGATAATAGAATCATGGAATCAAATATATGTGTGATTTGGCATGAGCATTGAAAATACACGTGCATAACATAAAAAAAAAGGTAGAGGCACCTTGGTCACATGGATGAGAGGGGCGGTTCCATGCGACTAGCACGATACTTATTGAATACAATTTCATATTTGTTTTAATTAATGGATATAAAATATCACACCATGACCAACACCATCTCAACCTACTCTCATGCATACATATTGACTTAGACATCTATAGAGTAGGAGTAAAGGTAAAATGAAACAGAGAAGAGGAGTTAAAGGATCTAATTTGCAATAATGTATTTTACTATCAAGTAATGGGTGTGTTTATTGATATCAACCTAAGTACGACCTGAAGTAGTGTAATCATGGTTTAGTTTAAGGGTAAAATAAAAATAATTTGATAATAATAATAACAATAAGTATTAATAATATTTATAATTAATTTAATTAATTAGATTTGAGATTTAGTTTTGTTATTTAAGTTTTTTTTATTTTGGATATATAATCTTGTGAGAGGAAGATGAAAAAAAGAAGAAGAAGAATAAGAATAAGAGAAAGAGAGAAATGAAGAGGAGGGGTGAGGAGAAAAAGAGGGAGAAGAGGGGGTAGAAGGAGAGGGAAAGAGAAATGAGAGGAAGAGGGAGAACTATAGGACGAGAGGGAGAGAATAAAAGGGAAAGAGAAATAAGGGGAGGGAGAAGGAGTGGAAGGAGAAAGAGAAGAAGTGGAAGGATAAAGAGAGGAAGAAGAAGAAGAGAAAGAGGAAGAGGAAGGAAAAAAGGTGTTAAAACTTCACTATAGGGAAATTAATGCAAATTTAGAAATTTCCCATCAAATTTGAGGTTCCTCTTATCTATTCCTTATGATGTTTCAGTCTCGAAGATGAATATGACCTCAAGGAACACTTCCTAAGAAAATGACATATATGAAAATGACTTATGACATCCTATTATTACAATAGTAAATCTACCCCTTTATCTCCTATATGTGTATTAAATAACTTAACAATATCTACCTCAACCTATGTTTAATCATCTTGCACAACCAATGCTAGAAACTGCTCAATCATGAAGATAACATAAGTTGAAATTCAAATATACAAGTACATAAATGTTGTACAACATGCACACTTCATACATATGTATAATATGAAGTGCAAGTACATACAACATCTTAGTACAATCTAGTACAAGCCATGCTCTTCAAACCCAAACCATAAGACAACCTTTGTCACCAACTCCTTCTAGATAGGAATCACTCCCAACCAAAGTTCGTTGTTCCACCAAATATAATCAATGATCTAACATACACATTTAGAATTCATCCTTGGAACTTTCATTTCCATCAAACAAGTGTACACAATAGTCTTGCCACATCTTCTCGAGATAAATCACTCCAATTAATACCAAGGTTTCTTAATGCCACAAAACCTCAATCTTCTTCTCTCACAATAACTACAATATCAAGTGCTCCCTTTGATCCTATAGTATTTATCCTAAACCCTAGCTTTCCTTGTCTTCCTAAGAAAAAACCCCAACCCTAGTCTTCCCTTAAATCTCCTCAAGAACCCTAGCGCTCAAAATAAGAGAGAGAAAATAAAATGAAGAAGAGTACAAAGCAACTAGTTCACTTTAGATTTCACATCTCTAACACAAGTATGTTATTACATGAGTGAAAAATATGAATAAGTGAAAATACTCTCTCCTCCCTTTATTTATACAAAATTTGAGGGAGGCCAACAATAATAAAATGGACCTAGTACATAATAGACAACTTAATTAAACAATAGATAGGCCTACTTGTGAAGTGCTTGAACTCTACATGACAGATGTAAAACTCCAAGGAATGCACATCCAACAAGAAAGGGTTCCAAGGTGAGTGCTCCAAAATATTTTTTCAATGCTCCTCCTCCAAAGGCCTCCAATGCTCTAATGCTCCCTCTTAAGCCATTGTTACCTCCTGGTTTTCCACACTTACATGATCACTCCTTAAACCAAGCATCCTTAATTCAAGTACAAGCCTACATCCAAGGAATCAAGTGGCCCAATTCCACTAAAGATTTAACACCCTCCTTCAAGATACCCAATTCTCCTCCTCCAAGTGGGTCATGCTCCCAAGCAAGCAACTAAACTCTCCAAGTGCACACCAAGAAGAAATTCACCATGCCACATAGGTCTCCAACCTCTAAAGGAAATGTGTGATATAAGCATCAAGTCAAGTTCTAGAAAACGTAAGTAAGCTATCTTTGATGTGTATTTCCATCACAATAAAATCAAGGGTAGTCAATATCCCATACACCCCACATCACATGGAGTGCCCTCAAGAATGGGGTAAACACTTTTAACATTCCCTCTTTATGAGAAAAGTGTTTTCACAAACACTAATTTATTCTATTTGCAACTCGATGAAAATTGTTGTCTATAATTGGTCCCTATAAAGGAATTGTCACCAAAACATCATTCTCCTCCATCAAGGAATCACAATTCACCACCTTAAAACAATTGGAAGGCTCACAGATGGAAGTAGTCAATGCAATATAGTTAGCATACATTCTATGAGGTATACTCATCCTCATCGAAGATATTAGTGCTCATACATGCTCATTTGTATCCTATAATGCTTGAGTAAGCCATCTCAACTTCATGTGTGTTGAAGTAGAAGGCAATGGCATATCCATCCTTGCACTTTCTTGCTCCATACTTGGATTTGATTTTACTCTATCCTCTAAATCAATTCCTTCAATAACTAAAGGAGATACATGTGATACATACACACATATCTTCACCCCCACCATCCACCCTCCCAAGGGTAAGAACATGTGTGTGTTTAGAGGACCACATATCCCCATCAAACATCACATCTCAACCCACCACAATGTAATGTTATGTTAGAATTTTAATCTTGAAAGATTCAAAAAATTCATTGTATCCATAAAAATACCCTTGATACTCGAGGGTTCAACCTTGGTCCTCTTCTCCTTGGAACTTGAATATAATTTGGATAACCAAATACATGGAAATGTGATAGCTATAGTTTCACACTGGTGAATTCCTCCTTTGGTATATTTCCCTTCAAGATATTGTGCTTGTCTAACATATACACAACTATATTACAAGCCTCAACCCATAGATACATGGGAAAATCCATGTCACAAATTAAAGACTCACTAGTCTAACCAATAGACTTATTCTTCCTCTCTACATCTCAACTCCCTTTTGATCTTTTCTTCCTTGCAAAAAGAATCAAACTTTGAGGAGGTATACTCACCTCCATTATTTGAGCAAAACACCTTGATATTATTCCATGTATTATTTCAATCAAGGCATTGAACTCTATGATATTACTAAACACTTCATCCTTATTCTTCAAAAAATAAATCCAGGTTGTGCATGAGAAATCATCATTGAAGGTGTCATAATACAAAATACCTATAAGAATTGAGGAAGGCATGGCTCCAAACAAATGTGAATGATCAAATCAAGGGTCTCTCTAAATATATGGTCGTTACTGGGAAAAGTAACCTTAGCATGGTTACCAAATGCACATCCCTAACATACACATTCCTTCTCTATTTTGAAGTTCGACAATCCCTATACCAAGTTCTTCGAGAAAGTACGCATTCCACTGTGCAAGTGTCCAAAATGCATGTGTCGTAACTTACACAATTTGGTGCTACTATGTATCAAAGCACTCTACTTCATCGGGTCTACCTATAATCTTTAAAGAACTCTAAATTGAACCCCTTTAGACACAACATGGGCTCTGTTGTTTCTAGAGTCTATACTTAAGGCTTTAAAGTATAAAGTCAAGGCATCCGAAAAAAGGTAGAAAGAGTTAAGGTATAAAATGTATGAGTAACTAAAGGGAAAAGCTATGGCTGGTTTCTTAACTGTCTCTATCTAGCTTCCCAGTGTTTCTGGATGCTTATATCCTGTTCAATTACCGCCCATGAACGTTCTAATTCTACCCGGGTGTTTGTTGTCTGTAAGATAGTGTTAAATAAGTTTAAAGCAATGCTAGTCTGATCTGAAAGGCCAGGTTCTATGTTAAGCTGTCTTGTAATAGGTACAATCATGAGGGATAATGGTTAATAAATCTATTACTTTGTTTTCAAGTTTTGTTGTTTCTGTTTCGGATTATAAGAGAAAAGTTCCCAAACTTAAATTAATAATATAATAGTTTCAGAGGCCGTTTCCTATTCCTGGGTCAAATTTGAAAAATCATGAAAGTGATGGGAGAAAAGCATAAAGCTATTGAAACAATGCGAGGCATCAATCATGGAGGAATATCACTTTGCAACAGGGGAAGAAAAAGACAAGAGATCTCTAATGAAGCATAAAAATATAGTGATCTGAATAGTCTACAGGTCTTGAGCCTGCTAATAGAAAGCACAAAGGAAAAACTGTAAACGATTAGATAACCAAATAACAATTAACCACAATAGATGTTGTACTAAATTGTGGTTGAGCATTCATCAAAGATATATAAGAGAAAGAAGTTGAAAATGAAAGTAAAGAGAAACACATAACTCAGGGTTAGCAGAATCTGGAATCTCTGTTTTGTATTCTCATTAATCACTGTAAATAGAAAAACTTCTCTAGTACAACCGATCGCAAAAAATCCCTTTCTAAGTCTTATGAAATTATATTTATACAAAGTCACAAATTCTTGATGGTTGGTGATTTCCTAACTCCTAGGGGCTAACGGTTACAAAAATGCAAACTTGAACCGTTTACATGGTTATCTTTTATTTCTCTATCTTCTTGATAATATGAGCCTACAATATGATACTTCATTGCTTCTTTGAAGTATCTCCTTCTTTTGGTCCAAGACATTCAATACATTTTTCTAGAAAATGCACTAAAAATCTAGGAGGCTCTGGCATATCCTTTTCTTCGAACAGATAAAGCTTCCTCTGAATTTTTGAAAATCGTTCTTCAACCCCTTTGTCAGCAAACTTAACTGATTGCAATTTTAAATTTGGCTTTACTAGCCACCTGTCTATTTGGAAAACATCAACCTCTTTTAATTGCGAAATTTCTATCTGAATTTCATTCAAATTCTCTTTGAGTTTCAGTTGATGTCTTACAATATTGATCTGGCCTAGTAGCCCAGAACAATTATCTCTTCCAATGCGTAACGATCCTTTGTCTAGCGAATCAAAGGTCTCTTCGCAATCATCTTTGAATTCCTTGGCCATTTTCTTGCTTTCGGCTATGTTGGCCTCCCATACTTTAAGCATGATATCACCCCTGATCTGCTCTGCAACAAACAACCTTGGAGTTTCTGATACCGCCTCTTTTTCTAAAAGCACAACTGTCTTTTGAAAACTAGCCCAGGATGCTTTAGCCTCTTTTTCTTTGAGAACAATGTTGTCGAAATATTGACTTACTTCTCGGAAATAGTTCTAAATAACCTCTACTTTAGAAATCAATCTTTGTTGCTCTGCTTCTATCTTTTGATGTATTTCCAGTGCTTGGGTTCAAAACTTTGTTATATCTACAACCTGGCCTTCAGTGGAATTTCAATTTAGATTGTAGTTGTCTTACAAGTTCTTCTTGCCGAATAACTTGCACTTGACTTGTTTGCATCTTGTTGTTCATCTCATCTAGACTTGACTTAAGCAATTGAATTTCTTGTTTGTCAACAACTCTGGCTTGCTCAAGTCCTTTAGTTATCCCCTCTCTGATATTTTTCTCAGTATTTTTTATTTGACTTTACAACTGGTCTATCATTTGATTCCTCTGTCTCAATCTTGTTTTCAGATTGTCAACTGTGAATAAATTGGTTCTTGCCAAAGCTCCCATAGAGCCTGATACCTCTGTGGCGAAATCCTCCTCTTCTAGGTTCTGTCCATATACGAGCACTCTATGCTTCTTTACCATTGTGCCTTTTCTCAAATGCATTTCTTGTTTCACTACTGCCTTCCTCTTTTTACTGAAAAAGTAATTAGAGGAAGGTATCTCTTCTCTAGAAATTGGAGTGAGGTCACTTACATATATGACTTCTAGATGGGGTGTCCCAAAAGTTGACTGTAAAGGAGTCAATGATGTAATAGGGCTGCCCAAGTCCATAGATTGGGTTTCTCCTATTGTTTTGGGGATATCGGTAGGAATAGTTGATGATAAAGGAGGAATCATTTGACTCGACTTTGGAGGTGTCTCGAGCCTAAATTTTGTTTCCGACCTTGGGTACTCTATTTGTGAAGCTTCTGCTTTTTGTGAAGACACTTTCGTCTTCTTTGTCCCTTCTTCTGTAGTCCCTTTATCTTGAGCCTCTGGTTCGAAACCTGGAGGAATATTTTCTTGTACTTGAGGAGGGGTTGTTGATTCTCCCCGTAGTATCTTTGGAAAACCACTTTGTCTGTGCTTCTGGAAAGTCAGAAAGTTGGTTTGTAGGTCGGGTGGTAACGCTCGGACTCTATCTAATATCTCCTCATAAGTTCTAGCTCCTTTGAATATGTCGTCACAGGGGGAATCTTCATGTTCATACGTTTTCATATTGAAATGAGAAATATGATTTCCCACAATTTGATAAGGATCGTGTCTTCAGAGTTCAACATCTACCAGTTTGATGTCTTCGAGTGCTGCTGCTTCTACCTTGGAATGACCAAATTTAAGCAGTGAAAACTTGCCAATTTGTATAGGAAAGACTGGCCAAAACTTCTAATGAACTACTTTCAATTCTGTGTCGATGCCACCTATTATTATTTGGTAGGCTACCTCCCTGCACACCAGTCTGTCAAGGAGGATCTTTGGAAGTCCGTGAGGAGGAATCGAGCACCCGAAAACTATGACATAAGAGAAAATCTCCTCATTAAACCAATCTGCAATTGCTCTGAGGTTTCCCATGATTTTATCTGAAATCCTAGGGGGTGCATTACCATACAAAATTTGGTGCACATGTATCACTATGTAGTGATAGACTTCGTAAAAGAAATCTTTAACGTTCTCCTCCCATATTTTAGAGTGATAAACATGAATGGGCTCAACAAAAGCTGGGTTCCAACTCCAATTCATCAAGGGGAATGGAGTCATGTAACAGATAGCATCCATAATGTATGCAGACATGTAGAAAGATACATGTTGACCTTTTGATTTTGTCGTCTGGTAGTCTGCAATCTCCTTGGTGAGGTTATCTGATAAAATTTTATCCCAATTGAAGGTGTAACCCTCGACTACCTCGTGTAGAATTGGAACCCATTCCACAGGGAAATGGGTAGGGATTTTCCTCCCAAACAATCTACATAACATTATTGCTATATAAACCATGTATTCATTTAACGTTGTTGTGGCATAAATGCCATGGGTATCGGCTCTAAATTTAGCTAGAATACCCCACCATTCTTTGATTATACCTGGATATGTTTGATCAAATTCTGTACACTCTTTTCTTTGAAATTCCTTTACAAATTGGGCATTATAAATGTATTTAGAGACAAGGGACATTTTATACATTACTTGGATGTGCTCTGGTTTGAATGAGCCGACGACGACCTTTTGGTTGTTTAGAATGCTCCTTGTCTGAATGTTAATTTTTTCCAAAGCCCAACTTATCATGTCATTGTATGGCCTGAGTCTCGGCCATGTGGCTATATTATGGAGCTCAAACTCTACTATATCCCTGAGTTTATTTTCAGTCCTTTCGTTCCCGAAATCGTCAAGTTAATTCCTAACCTCATAATCCAACATATCAAAAAGTTGTCTCCATGACTTGATTGAACATGTGGTGTAGTATCGGATATAACATCTCCATCCGTATTTGAGCTCTCACCGGCCTCCTCGCTTTTTTGAGGCGCTTTTTTGGGTGCCATGATGTTTGTGCTAAAAATGAAAACCTGTTACAGAGAAGAAATGTGTGAGCTCTTTGAATGTAATTCTTGTCTGAAAGTAAGAATGAAATTGAGCGTACTGATACATGCAATAAAAATTAAATTCTTTAATGGGGATGGTACGCCTGTAGATACACACTTTACACTAAATTTTTTTCTATTAATTTGTTATGAATACTACCACATATTGGCAATTCAAAATTGGGATTACGAAAGGAATGTCTTCAAAAACTCCCGAATTGTGAAACACGAAAAGTCATTTAATATCGTTAATCATGTTTTAAGGTTAAGTTAATTGCACTTAGGCGCTTAATACTTTCAGAATTTCGGGCTTCGAGGTTTTATGAGTGTGAAATAATGATAACTCTTTGATTTCCCGAAACATGACTGATTAACAATTTTTTAAGTATGTTTAAACTTTAATTAATCATGATTAAAAAAGAGATTTCATAAAAAGTGCATTGGGACTTTTAGCTACTGTTTAAGTTGAGATTCCCGAAAAAAGAAAATACAAAAGGCTTATAAAGTCATTAAACATTTTTAATTAGTCCTTTTAATTCGGTTTAATTCCTTTTAAACAATCACTTTTCAGGATTTCGGTATCGGGACTTTGGAGTTGATGTTTAAAAAACATGTTTCATGAATAGCTGAAATTCAGAACCCAAAACTTTTTGAAAGACTTTGACTCCTCTTATAACTAAGGGCGGCTCCATAACCAAAGATTGAGTTTTAGGTTTAGAGAAGAAATAATAAACTTTGTTTCAACAGGCTCAATTTCTAATAACGACCTTTTGATTGTCAAATTTGGCCACACAATTTGTCATACAAGAAATTGAAAGAAGATTTTTCTTCAAACCAAGAGCAAACAAAACAACATTCAAGTCAAGAACATAAACTAGTGCAATGTAGAAGGAAATTGAGACCAATTATTTTGTAGGATACGTAGCATCATCATCTAAATCCATTCTCATTTCTCCCTCTTTCTCCTAAAGTCTGATAAATAGTTTCCCGTCATAAGTTATATGTCTCAATACCCCATTGTCCACATACCACCCAACACTTGACACAATGTTGGAAAGTAAGCAAGATACCATGGAGAATGCACTCTTGATGTGGGATGATAACTCGTCCACTCTTGTTACATTACCTAGACTCTTTGCAACATGTTTATGTCACTTGGCTTTCCCCCTCTTCTTCTTTGTACATTGTTTAGCATAATGTCCCTTACGATGACACCTAAAACATTTCACCTTACTCAAATCCTTCTTACCTTGGATTGATTCTTCCTTCTTACCCTTATTTTATCCTTTATTGCTTCCCTTCCTCATTCTCCCAGCAAAAACCGTGTTTTTTACTTCCTTTTGCATCATTGAACACGATTCCAACCTTATATCTTTATGCACAAATTTATCCCAAAGCTTCTCATAAGTAGGTAAATGTTCACGAACATAAACACCTTGGATAAAAAGTTCTAAGATGGTGGAAATCTAATCCAAGCAATACATACCAACTCTGTATCCTCCACTTTTGTCCCCGTGATAGCCAAACAATCTCTCAAATCTGTGACCTTGGATAGGTAACTCACCACTATATCTACGTTGGTCATGTAGACAATTGAAAACTTGTTTCTCAATAGCATTTGTTTAGAGGCAATTGAAATATTATATAACCCATATAGATAATTTTATTGGTCTTCTTCTTCGCAATATGATTGATCAAGCAATCCTTCACTGAGTCAATAATGATTCTTTTTGTCTTGGCATCCTTCTCAACATGAACAACCAATAGTTTTGGATTGGCAGGTGCAACAATATCTTTCTCAACATGGTCCCAAAGCTTAGCCTTATCTAAAATATTTTTCAACTTGCACTTCCAAAGAATAAAGTTGGAAGCACCATCTACCTTGTCACACTCTCCAAGACCTTACAGTCTTGGAGAGTGGGACAAGGTAGATGGTGCTTCACCTTACAGTCTTGGATAATGGCGATCAGGGTGAAATATGGGCGGCCTCACTAATATCGCAACCATGCAGACCATTGATGAGCAGGCCATTACGTTGGTTGTTTTAACCAACATTCTTCTATTGCGTGACTCCGGGAATTCACTGTGTTTGCATTTATTAAGAAGTTGTGACGGTCTCAAATTTGGGGCACTGAGGAAATTTACCAGCATAGCATGGTTTGGCATGTGCTATTGACATAACCCATGGCACCCATCGTGGGCATGGGAATCAATCATCAAAGAACCCTAACACATTTTATCATTCCACGAATTTGCTAGGAGTGGTTGATATGGCAATGTCTAAAGATTGGAAATAGGGCCATGGTGAAAAAAAAAACTCAACAAGAAAAATCTGGGCATGAAATCTCCACCACTTCCAGAGGAGATACATTCATCTCAAGTAGCTCAAGAGCAATGGATTCAATCACAGAAGTTTTCCTTGCACCTTCATAAGGAATTGGATTCCTTTCGCGGCCTACATCTTTCTTCCCTAGCGTCATTCTTCGATAGGATTTACAATAATAAACAAGTGTTGTATGGCAGCGTAGTCCCTGCCACATTGGAATGGGAATAAATGTGACCGAGTACAAACACGTGGGAAACAAGTTGAAGTACATGAATTTATCATTCCCAAATAATTTTTCTTTCAAATTTATCAAAAATTAATACAATGTTACATCAACAAAGGTTCCTAGTATCTAAATTTGATAGTACATGAAAGCTACATGATCCTCTAAACACAAGAAAATAATCCTTCTATAACCTCACCATTGAAATGAAATTTACAAGAGGAAGAAGTAGAGGGGTTGAGGTTTCCATACTTCTGTTTCTGTTCGAAACATTCAAACACAATAGAATACTAATAATATCTTGAATAGAATAGTAATAACGTCTGTTACATCAACAAAGGTTCCTGGACAAAAAAAATAAAATAGTATACAATAGGACACAAAAAATATAGCATTCCCGAATTAGTTTTCTTTGAAACAAAGGTTCCTGGACACAAAAAAATTGAAATTTATCAAACCACTCATCGAAATAAAAATATTTTGTGAAATAATGCTTGTTACATCATGTTTTCCCTAGGGTCAAAGGTTCCTGGACACCAAAAATTTAGCATACAATAGAATAGTAATATCGTCTTGCAACAAAGGCATTCCCGAATTAGTTTTCTTTAATAACGAACAAAAAAAATTCAGCATAAAATAGGACACAAAAAATTTAGCATTCCCGAATTAGTTTTATTTGAAACAAAGGTTCCTAGACATAAAAAATTGAAATTTATCAAAAATTAACAATGTCTGTTACATGAAATAGTAATAATGTCTTGCACCAAAGGTATTCCCGAATTAGTTTTCTTTGAAATTTATCAAAAATTAATAATGTCTGTTACATATTTCTGGAAATTTAAATGTGTTTGTCATATAGACTGGGATTGGGGCTCCCATGGACCATAAAAATAAATAAGTACAAGAATTAGGAATGTCGAAAGAAGAAGTGTGCGACGGTAGAGAGGAAGACCTGAAAAGAAGAACAAAGGTTCCTGGACACCAAAAATTTAGCATACAATATAATAGTAATAATGTCTTGCAACAAAGGCATTCTCGAATTAGTTTTCTTTAATAATGTCTTGCAACAAAAAAAAATTAGCATACGATAGAACACAACAAATTTAGCATACGATAGAACACAACAAATTTAGCATTCCTGAATTAGTTTTCTTTGAAACAAAGGTTCCTGGACACAAAAAATTTGAAATTTATCAAAAATTAATAATGTTTGTTACATCAAATAGTAATAACGTCTTGCAACAAAGGCATTCTCGAATTAGTTTTCTTTGAAATTTATCAAAAAATAATAATGTATGTTACACATTTCTGGAAATTTAAATGTGTTTGTCACATATAGACTGGGATTGGGGCTCCCGCAGACCATAAAATGAAATAAGTACAAGAATTAGGAATGTCGAAAGAAGAAGTGCGCAACAGTAGAGAGGAAGACTTGAAAAGAAGAAATTGGAAGTTATGAGTGTTTGGTTACAGTTTTTTATTTAAGGAGGTATAATAACTAGATTGATAAAGAAAACAAGATGACAGTATAGACTTACTATGAAGCCGATGCATTTTTTTTTATGTCATCGATGGTCAGTGGAATTGTGTCAACCGATTGTTTCCCTTCCTGGATGAGGTTGTCCATTATCCGTTGGAACCATTCTTCAATGTAGCTTCTCATGGGAGCCATGTTGATTTCATCCCATATTTCTATGTCATAAAGGTAGTTTTCTAATTTCCTTAGATCCATTGAAATACTATGCATACTATGTTCAATTTCTTCATTGTGTGTCGAATAGTCCAGTGCCCAGCGCTCGAGATCATCTACACGATGTTCAACTATGCCATAAAACTTTTCAAAAGACAACCCCTTTAAAATATCAAGTTGTTTATCGAAGGCTTCTTTGGTCATTGACAAGGATTTGAGAATTAAGTTTGGGTCTTGAACCTCGTTGGTACTTCTGAATAAGTCTATTTGGATTAGGTTTGTGAATAATTCTTCCTTTTCTAATATGGCTTGTTTACATGATTCGACAATGAGCTCCAGGTTCTTAACTTTCTTTTGCCAGCATGTTTTTACTTTTTTGGTCCGCTTTGGGGAGGGGAGATTCTCTTGCATTCTTTTCAGTTCTGAGGTGTTGATGGCATGGTTTGAAAAAGGGGTCAACACCTGTTCACAGAAACGTTGATAATTTTTTAAATTCGCCTACAAATGTTCAAGCAAATCATTTTCCTGGTTTCAGAAGGAAACTATATTTTGTGATGTTTCCCAGGCTTTAGTAACTAGCTGCATTATTTTCTTGATGGTATTCTCTACATGTGCTCTAGATGATGCAAGGAGGGTAGAGGATACTTTCATCTTGGCTGCAGTGGTAGTAGGCATGTTTTTTTCTAAAAGACTAGCAAATTCTGGGGTAGCAATGAAAGCGTCCTCAAATTCCTTGAGGCGGTCTTTCAGTCTGCCATTTTCCGCTTCAATTCCTCCAATGGAATCATCGAGAGCATCACCGGTTACGCGGTGAAATAGGGAGATTTGGGACGGCCACATTTTCCTAAAGTTAATCTCTGTGCGATATTTGTCTTTCCTATTTGTTACATCTCTCTTTTCAATGACCATATTTTTAGATTGACTGTCAAAAACAACGCTCTGGAATACGAAAGAATCATCTTCGTAAAAAATGTCGGTCTCAACTATTTCCATTGCGGATAGACCAACTTTGTGCATGTGCTCAGTTTCAATTTTAAGTTGTAACTGTTCACTTTCAATTTCGGGTTCGTCCGCCTGCTCTGCATTGTTTTTTCTCTTCTTCGTCAGTGGAATTTTGTGAGAACTATCAATTTTTATGCAAGGAGGGTTCTTATCTCCTCCTCTGTTTGAATATTTTTGGGTTTATTTCTTACTAGGGTGGGCCATTGAAGCGATTCTCTATGATGTCGTTCTCCTGGGAGTGCTGGCGGGGGACTGAGCACTCTTCTCACCATATACTTTTCCCTGTTGTCTGTACAATTTAGTCGCACGTTGCAATGCCTCTATGTCGCAGTTGCTAGTAGAAGGATTGTTGTCGTCATTGTCCCTATCTTCGGTCAAGTGTCTATGGATAAAAAGAGTCGTTAAAGCCAACTTCCAGTAAATGTTCTCGAAAAATCCCATTGGTGTCGAACTCTTTTAGCCTTTTAGCATATGTTAGGTTCAATTTCTTGAAATGTCGGACAAATTTGTCAATCTTGTTGATGTTTTTGCACACGAAGTCCCCGACTTTCTAGGGCAGAGGAATGAAATGTTTTTTTTTTTTTTTTTTCATGGAAAAAATGAAACCAATGGTTGTATTTCCTTGCTATTTCTGCAACAAACATCTTGTCTGTGATGTGGCATGGAAGGAAATCAGGATTTCCCTTGGAGATAAAGACCATTAGTACACTGTGATTTTCCTTTTTTTCAAGTGTGGCCTTCCTATTCAAAAACTTGGTTCCCTGGCCAGACATCCGCGAAGCATCCTTCCCTAACAATAAATATTTGAAAACTGAGAAAAAATCATTAAAAACTTCATAAAAACAATGGGAGGCCTTGTGCTTCCACAAGGCCTGGTACCAGAATGTTACTGGGTCGAATCCACAGTTTATTTTCTTGGAAAGAGATAATTTTGGAAAGGGACAACAATGCACTATTGCAAAAATCAAGTAGGATGACATATAAAATTTATTCGATTATTTGAATCGTGACAACTGGGAACAAATATCAATGTAAATTAGCTTCCCCCAATCGAAAATGAATTGTTCCTTGACTGTGAAGTACAAAATATAAGTAATTATATGGGAAATGGTTACCATGGATGCATGTCCCATTATTCTTGTAAACAACCAAGCAATTTCCTAGAATGGATTTCTAAAGGAACTTACCTGCAACTTTTTGATATCTTCAGGAACTGTTGTCGGGTCTTCGAGGAACTCGGCTAAGATTTCCAACCCATTATCATGTTTTTCCAGGAACTGCTTGCAGTTTTGTCCTCTGAAGGTCAATGTTGGCTTCGACAATTTTAACATCTTGTGGAATATGTGAGGTGACAAAGAAACAGGAGAATGGTTGCACAGTGGAATAATTCTTTGGCTTGGAATCTATTTTTCGGCGCACCAAGAGACCACCTCCTTACAGTCAAAAACCTCAGGGACGCAACCTGCACGAGCGATTCTAGAGGCCCAAATCACTTATTTCTGGGCGGAATGAGATGAATAGTAAAAGTATGCCCTAGACCACTAAAATTTTTGGTCCTGATGTCCGAAGATATTTACTGTATCTCAACAAAACTGTTGTCGACCTGCTGCTATAAGATTACAAGAACGTTTGTTTGCTCCAGACGATGAATGAAATGAAAATTTGGAAGGGATAATATAACGCTCCACAAATCTTGGTCCAATGCATGTGAATGGGATATCTCCTCGATACTTTTTCTCATTAATGACAATTTCGACGGTTGTTGCATGATGCGTTGTTAACATTAAACACTAGTAATTGCATACATAGAAATGTGAACATGGGGGATACGACAATGAGGGATTAAGAATTGTATATTTCTTGAACGATCCAATGCGATGACCTGTGTTTGAGATGAACAATTGGAAGGGACAATATAACTCTCTGGAGATCTTGGTTTAATGTGTAATACTGGGAGATCTCCTCGAGCGTTTCGCTCATTAATGACAATGTTGACGGTTCCTGCATGGTCAGTTGTTAGCATGAAAGTTTTCTAATTGCATACTAAGAAAGAAGTACAGAGGTCGCGGGGATGGGAAAAAGCATCTTCAAAGTCGGGTTACAAGGTAAAATTGTTCGAGGTGAGGGCGCGAGGGTCAAATTGTATGTCTCAGAACTTTTTGAGTGCAATATGCATAACACCGAAAAGGTTATGATAGGACAGTCCAGAGGGCAATTTGTATATCACTAGTAAGAGCATAACTAATATATATTAGGAAGGACAGGAAGTTAGTGGGGATGGAAGGCAATGACAAATATTTTGAAACATTTGTGAGCCATGGTAGAGTGAAGATTGCGAGTGCGAGGAGTCCATGGAGGAATTGTAGATCACATAAGTTTTGAGTGCATGATGTATATCATCGAACAAGAAGCAACATAGTTCAAAAATGCCAACCCGACAACCATGGCCATAAAATTGGGTAAGTATGGAAAGGAACAATGGTCGGCCGGATTCGTCATGTGAGGATATAGATGGAGATGAAGATATGTTATCCCACCAATGTCGGAACCCGCGATCATAGAAAGGTGACCAAGTATATAAGTAGAAAATGATAATACATGGGAAGAAGAAAAGGGAAAAAGGGCTAAGGAGTCCACAGTGGAATTGTAAATCACGAAAATTTTGAGTGAAAGATGTATATCACGGAACAAGAAGCAACAGAGTTTGAATGCGCCAACCCAAAACAGTGATTAAGAATGGGATATTTTGTGAACCTGTCAACACGAGGATCCAAAATAGGTTGACAAGGTCTCCCCAGAAGACGTGAGGACCCAACGATCAAATTGTATAGCTTAGAACATTTGAATACATAATCTGTAACACGGAAGAGGGGATGATGTCAGAACTCGGTAGTCAATTTGTATATTGCGGAGGGCCAGATGCCAACTGTTTCATACCAGTGTGTGTAGTTGTCACTAGCAAGAGCATAACTAATGTATATTAGGAAGGACAAGAAGTTAGTGGGGATGGAAGGAAACCACAGATACTTTGAAACATTTGTGAATCGTGGTAGAGTGAAGCTTGCGAGTTTGAGGAGTCTGTGGTGGAATTGTAGATCACAGAAGTTTTGAGTGCAAGATGTATATCATGGAACAAGAAGCAACAGAGTTCGCAAGCTCCAACACGACAACCACGGCCATAAAATCGGCTAAGTATGGAAAGCAAAAATGGTCGATTGGATTCGTGATGTTAGGATATAGATGGAGATAAATATATGTCAGCCCACCAACTCTGGAACCCACGATCATGGAAAGGAGACTAAGTATATAACTAGAAAGCGATAATACATGGGAAGAAGAAAAGGGAAAAAAGCGAAGGAGTCCGCGATTGAATTGTAGATCACATAAACTTTGAGTACAAGATGTATATCACAGAACAAGAAGCAACATAGTTCGAAAGAGCCAACCCAAAACAATGACTAAGAATTGGATATTTCGTGAACGCGTCAACACAAGGATCCAAAATAGGGTGATAAGTTCTCCCCAGAAGACGTGAGGCCCCGACGATGATGCCAAATATGTGGAGTCTATAACTACATCTATAGGACAACGAACAAACTTTGAAAAAGAACATGGATTTATGTCAAGTCTGTTACCACACCCAGAAGTAGCTCAGAAAAAATTGAAATAGAAACTTTTGTAGTTATAATATGTCATTTTATCCACCCATACAGTTTTTGTTGCCCGCTTCTGGGTACATTCATGAATGGAGTAATATTTCGTGTCATTTATGAACATCACAGACCATTTTGCAAGCCACGGTAAGTGTGACACCCCTGACGAAGACAAATTCTTGTGTGCGCTGCATAATTCGATACACTTGCCAAATCTGTGTTGTTGGCAGAAACTATATACTTCAACGAAGAAGTATTTTGCACGTGACCTGAAAATCCATTCCAACTCCCAGAAAGAAAACAAAGAAGATCAACAAACAAATCTCCAGGCATGATTTTCAACCAACCAAAGCATCGAATACAGGGATAACACCAACCAAAAGATACTTGTTCTTTTTTTTCCCCCTGTCTGAGTTTCTGTTGCATAACAGAGTTTTTTTTTGGCTCAAATCTCACGTCACATAAAACCAGTCTCTCTTATTTCATTTGGGCCTCAATCACATCTCTAAGTTGTCTTACATGTCCATGACCAGGAACATTAGAACGAAGGCACCCTAAAGCCCAACTCTTTGATAATAGAGAGAAATGGAAATAAGTATTTAAAAGCAACGTTGGAGGATGACAGTATGATCTTCCATAGATTTTGGGTTAATTTGTTTAATGACAGATGCTCTCGATATTTTCGCTTATTAATGCCAATCTTTTTGAATATGTATGTTGAATAGTGACTAATAGCACATATTAACATTCCCATATCCGAGCAGATTCTCAAATTTGACATCTAACATATGCACAATATTAAAGAGGGACATGAAGTCAAGGCCTCTGTGGGTGACACGTTCGTGGATGACAGTGAGGTAGTACAATATTGCACTGTTACTATGATGAAGACTTTTAAAAACTAAAAGAGCCAATATTTTTATTTTTATTGCAAATTCAAAATGCAGGCAAAAGAAATTACCAGATCCCATAATATTCTCTTGTCTATTAATTTTAATGGGAGATGTCCTCGAGATTTCCGCTTATTAAAGCCAATCTTTTCAAACCTGTCTGGTTGGTTGTGACTTTTGAAAGCATAATTAATGTCTATTGGGAAGGGTGGAAGGTAGCGGGGATGGAGGGGAGTGACAAATTCTTTTAAACTTTTCTGAACCCGAAAAGGTGTCAACTCGCCAAACTTTGAAAACTTGACTAAATATGGAAAGGTAGGTCGGATAGACAAACTCATCGTAGGCAAAGGCACGATTGCGAGTTCGAGTAGTGCGGGTTTGAATTGTAGAGCACATAATTTCTGGGTGCAATATGTATACATCGAACATGAGCTACCATAGTTCCATAACACCTATCAGCGAAGCCGCATTCATAAAATCGGCTAAGTATGAAACTGAACGACAGTCGATCGGAATCATGATGTGAAGATATAGATGGAGATAATGATTTTTTAGTTCGCCACACCGGGAACCCGCAAGCACAAAAACGTGAGAAAGTATAGAACCAGAAATGCATAACAGAGCGGAAGAACAAAAGGTAAAAAATGGAAAATTTTACAAGAGGAAAAAAAAGGGAGAGAACAACTATATCGCCCAGACAACAAAACTTACTCGCATAACTATGAAACCATAATAAGACATAAACCATGGAAAAATCATCACCAACTATGAAATATAGTTGGAGGCCGACAGACTCTGGTTGAAGGCGTAAGAGATGCAATTTACATCGACTACAAAATTTTGTATGTTATTTTATCTTAATAGCATTTTATGGGGAGTCAACTGCAAAACAATGTAACAACAGATCCAACTGCAGATGAAACACCCCAACATTCCAAACCTTAGGCAAACAAGAGAAAGCAACAAATAACAACCCAATTAAGAAGCACCAAAAGACCCAACTGCGGCCGCAGGACTCGAACCTTGCAAAGTTGAATCAAACAACAATAAACAACATCCAACGAACAAAGAAGCAAGCAACAACCAGTCCACCAGGAATTTCGCAGTTCCAATCGCGGTTGCATAACCCCAAACATGAAAACTGTAACAAGACGAGCATGTAAACAAGAACAACAACAACAGGCAAATAATAAATTAGTGGAGATGCAAGAAGCAAGCATGAACCAGTGAACCAACAATGTCGCTGAAGCACAATATTGCCCAAATTGACTGCAGAGAACATTGCAAATAAAATAAAAAAACAGAAGAAAATGTATTGTAACAAGCCTGCTAAGTAAACATTCAATGTTGCCAAGCTTGTTAGGTAAACATTTAAGTCTGTCAGAAATGCTCTGTAAACATTTAAGAAAAAATGCAATGTGGCAGGTCTCTGACGTACCAAAAAAAATTTATTATAATTTATGTAACAATAGTTCGAATAGTAGAGAATGTATTCGAAGGACAAACTTTGGATATGCTAGCATATCAAACATTGGGATAAATTTATCTAGTAGAAAATGCTAAGACAAACATTCAAACTAATGCTAGCATTAATCCACCTTCAAGCAATACATAGGAAAAATATATGATTCAAAAATATTTTACACGATAAAAAAGTTTGGATATGTTAACATATAAAACATTGGGAATAACGAAGCTGGTAATAAGACCTCCAATCTATTATCTAATCAGATCACTACACATATGGTACTTTTTAGTATATAAAAATCAATGTTTTTAGTTCCCTAGCTCCAATAATAGAGATTATGCAAGTATTTGTGGTCAAAGGACAAACTAATATCCAGTCAACGAATTATCGATCGTTATATTCCCTCTATTCCTATGACAGGGACTAATAACGACTTGAACATAATCTCATTACTCTACCTATGGTCAGAGATACGAATAAAACCATGAGGTATTATGGAGAAAAGGTGCTTGATTTTTGTGCCTAGGGTAAAAAGATTCATGCAAAAAATATCAAGCAATTCAACGGTGCTTTGAGTGGGTTGGTGCATGTCAAGGCCAACACTCTAGTGTGCCTTGCTACTGTTATTAAATATATCGGTGTCAATGTTTTGGAACTTGCTAGTAATTTTTCTCAAAAGAAATGCACTCTTTGAAGGTATCTACTCACCTCTTTTCCTATTGAAGTAGAATTGAACCGAGTTGATTTGTTTTAACAAGTTGAATATCTCCCTTGGGTTGATTTCTTCCTCAAAATTTTGAATATTTCATTGTGGTCTGTTGAATTTCATTGTAAACAAGTGCATTTTTGGTAGAACCTGATACCCTCCATTTGTTGCTTGCATTTTTTAGTCTGATTGTAAAGTCAGGGTGGAGTTGTAAGAAACCCAGTGAGGTTTGAGCTATGGCTCGAGTTGAGGAAATTTTTGAGTTAGTGAACACTCTAATCCTCTCCTTTGTGGATAATACAGTCACCATTGACAAAACCACTTTGCAACTTGTTTTGACCTGTTTATAAGTTACGCAAGCCATAGTTGCAAACTTAGACTCGACTTCTTCACAATGCAATTGAGTGACATAATCTGGGACAACATTATAAACTAGTTCTTGTTTAGAACCCTATTTTCAAAGATGATGAAGATTATGTTTCCTATTCATACCAACATCCAACACAAGAGCCACTCAGTGAGCCAGCTACATATTCAAGTACAGGTCAGATTTATTTTTCCAAGTGGATCATCAGACCTTGGGAAGAAGTTAGGCACAAAAAGCACATAACCGATATCGGATATGAAAAGGATGTCACCTTTCATAATTCAGATCACACCAAACCAATCCAATTCCAGAGTGTTGGACTACTACAAGATTGTTCACCTTCACCTACTCCAGTTCAAGAGAAGATTATGATATGCCCACATTGTTAGCGAGTTGGCCATGTTGAAGATCAGTGCTTCGATCTTCATCCTTGCGATCATTGTGGATAGCACAATAATCCTTCAGATAGGTGTTTCAAATGCAAGACCATTGCAAGAGTAAATAACCACTATGTGTGGATTCCTTCTTAGCGATGTTCATCAATAGTCAAGAAGATATGTCAGTCATATTGAAAAATTCACTTTCGAGTATTGACACATCTTGCAATGAAAGTATTTTCATCTTCTCACCTTTTACCTGAAAGGAGGGAACAACATCAACGATTGACAGTTAGGCTTCAAGTTTCGAAGTCCCATTAATCAAATAGTAACAAGCAAGCGTGATTCGGTTTGTGGTCACCCAAAACAACCACTCTTAGTAGAAGACTTTCAACTTTTGCTAGACAACGGTTTGTGGCTCCCCTTAAACCTCCACTTGGTAGAAAACATTCAGCTTCTTCTACATCATAGTTTAAGGTCATCTTTAAAACAACATTCGAGAACACTTCCAATTAGAAAAAGACACCAACTTCTAGCTTCTAGCTAACTTGGGAAATTTTCTGAGAACCATTGTGCCTAGAGCAAGGTTCTAGAGTTTGTGGTCGTCCTTAAACCACTAGATTGGTTTGTGGTCTTCCTTAAACCACCATCTCCATTTGGTTTGTGGTCATCCCAAAACCACCATATTTTGGGATCACATTCAACGATCAACAACTGCACACTTCTAGATTTCAGTTGTACACTTTAAGATATCATCTCTCACCTTGGACTCGCATACACCCGTTCGGATTAAAGGGGGGAATGTTGAAACAATAATTTGTTAGGGTTACTGACGAGACATAATGTGAACCATCATGTGTGCATGAAGAGTCATCGGGAGTCCAAGAGACCTTGGAAGATGAATCTAAAGGTCAAGCTCAATGTATATATACATGTATAACACAGTTACCAACTTAACAAGAACTATAATCTCAAAACGAGAACTCTAGCCCTTAAAACTGATATTTTTGCATAAAAAAACATGAAAATCAACCCCCGATTTAAAAATTGGTGCTACTGGTAGAACCATTTTTCTAACCGAGTCAAAATTATAACATTTTTCAATCATGGCCTTAAAAAATCAAATAGTTGTTTAGAAAAAACTTAAATCAACAGCTAAATAAAAAAGTGACGCTACCTAAAGAAAAATGCTTTTTCTAAGAATTAAAATTATAGCTAATTATGACCTAATTGAAATTGTGGATAAAAATACCCAAAATAAATAAATAAATAAAGATAAAGGATAAAACTTTTGCAGTTTTTTTTAAATGGAGAAAAACACACATTTAAAAAAATATATTCAAAATCCAAATTAAACAAAAAATATATATTAAAAAAAGGGTGGAAAAAAAACTAAAAGGAAATTAAAGTGTTTTTTTGCCCATAAATTTATTTCTTTAACCTTTTTTTTTTCCTCANTTTCTTAGTTTTTCTAGTATATGTGTGTGTGTGTGTGTGTGTGTGTGCTAAATATTTAAAAATAGTGTTATTTAACTACAATTATTTTATGTATTTTCACTATATTGAAAATAGATGAAAAAAAACATTTAAAAAAATAATGTGGATACATTATGGATAAGAAGATTTAANTAATTATTTATTTCAATTGTTTTGTTTTTCTTAGTTTTTCTAGTATATGTGTGTGTGTGTGTGTGTGCTAAATATTTAAAAATAGTGTTATTTAACTACAATTATTTTATGTATTTTCACTATATTGAAAATAGATGAAAAAAAACATTTAAAAAAATAATGTGGATACATTATGGATAAGAAGATTTAAAATATCAAAAAACAAACTAAAAACAAATGGGGGGTGCTACGGGTAACACAACTTTTCAAAACGAGGTAAAAAATGCGACCCCCCAAAAAACGAGAACTCTATAGAGTTCTCGTTAAGTTGGTTACTATGTTGTTTCATATTGATTAATAAATGTGCTTCATGCCTTATCTTATCTACTTGTCTAACACAATGCAACAATGCTTTAGCCCTTAAAGTACACTTCCTGAGAAAATTACAAGTTTAAAAATGACTTGTGACAATAGATTATTATAGTAACAAGTTTTCCCCTTTAGCTTCTATATGTATGTTAAATCACTTAACACAATTTTCTCTAATTTATGTCAAATCGGTATGCATAACCATCATTAAAAACTACTCATGCATGAAGATAACATAAGTTGAAAATCAAATATGCAAGTACACAATTTTTGGACAATAGTAACACTTCATATATATGTATAAGAAGAATTAAAAGTTCATACCACATCTTAGTACAAGAGAATATAGGTCATGCTCTCCAAATAGTTAGGGAATTCATAAGAAAACCCTAGCCACCGACTCCTCCTAGATAGGAATCACTTCCAACCAAATTTGGTCACTCCACCAATTATCCTCAACAACCTAGCATACACACCAACAAGTACTCCTTAACACTTTCACTTTCATTAAACAAGTGTACAAGATAGTCTCCCCATATCTTCGCCACATCAAGCACTCCAAGTACTAGTACTAAGGTTTCTAAATGCCACAAAACTATAGTATTTTTCTCTCATAAGAACTACATGATCAAGTGCTCCCTTTGCTCCTCTAAGATTTCTCTTGGACTCTAGATCTCCTTGTTTCCTTAGGGAATAAACATAGCCTATGTCTTCTTAGGGAAAAACATATCCCTTGTGCTCAAGACAAGAGAGAGCAAGTACGATGAAGAAGAGAACAAAGAGACTAGTTTTCTCTAGCTCTCACATCTCTAACAGAAGTATGTGATTAGATGAGTGAACATGAACGGGTATATGAAAAGAGTGTCTCCTCCATTTATTTATATGAAAAGTGAGAGAGGCCAACAATAACAAAGTAGACCTAGTCCACAACTAGCAACCTAGGTAAACAATAGATAGACCCACATCTAAATCACTCTAACTATAGGTGACACATGTCAACCTCCAAAGCATGCACATCCAAGAAGCAGGGTTTCCAAGGTGAGTGCTCCATGGGATGTGTCCAATGCTCTTCTCCCAAAAGTCTCTAATGCTCCAATGCTCCCTCCCAAGTCATCTGTACTTTAGGGTCCACTACACCTATGTGATCACTCCTCAACCCAAGCATCATCAATACGAGTACAAGCCTTCATGTAAACAACCAAGTGGCCCCATGATACCTAGGCCTCAATACCCTCCTCTAATATGCTCAATGCTCCTCCTCTAAGATACCCTATGCTCCTCCTCTAATTGGGTCATTGTCCCAAGTGTGCATAATGGAGAAAGTCACCATGCCACGTGGGTCTCTAACCTCCGAAGTAAGAGTGGAACACAAGAATCAAGTCAAGGTATAATAATCCACGAGTAATATATTTCCAATGTGTATGTACAATGTGGTACAACCAAGAGTATTCAACATACCATGGACCCCACATACAATGGATAACCCTTAATCATGGTTTAAACACTTTCAAAGTAATCCCAAATGATAACAAGGGGTAGGAGAGGAAGAGGAAGAATAAGAAGAGATAGATATATGACAAGAAAAAGAAAAGGAAGAGGAATAAGGAGAGGGAGAGGAAGAAGTATGAAAACCATGAACCCTTGTTTTAAAAACATTTTGAAGCAGAAATATATGTTTAAAATACTTAAGCTCTTATTTAAGTTTTTGGTATCTTTTAATAATCAACTCAATCTTAAGGACCCATACCCTAATACATTTACATGCATAAACAAAAACCTGCCACTGGAAAGGTGATACATAAAAAAATAAAACCTACTAATCAATCATTAATATTATTATATATTATTATAGTTGTGTTAAGCCCTAGACAAAGCCCCATGTTATGTATAAAACCCCTTATTAAACCCTAGATATTGAATTATTACATTTCTAGTGTTATATTTGTATGTAGGATAGAACCCTTCATTGCACTCTTTCATTATAATTGTACCCCTCATCTCCTATATATATATATATATATATATATATACACGAAGGAGACTTGTCTTAGGATCATCTTATCTCATCTTGTACATTGAATATATTGTAAAAAGAGGTTTCTCCCTTGAAGTGGATTGATATTCATTGATTTTTTATCATTCTCGAGGTGTTGGTTCATAACAAGTTGTTAATATTATGAATGTTTTTTATTAGTAGTAGAAAACATAATAATCAATATTATTAATTGATTTTTGAAGTGTGATTATATGTTTAAAAAAATTAGGCATTTATTTAATTTTTTGCTAGCTTATATTAATTAATTAATTGTTAAGGGAACCCTAGCTTAATACACTTACCCACATAAGAGAGACATAAAATGGGGAAACTAATGTAAGAAATGCATTATGTTGTATTTGCATTATAATTTCTTCCATAATTTTATGTTATTTTATATGTTTTCATTTCTTTAAAATTGCACCAAGTTAAAGAGTTTGAATTGATGAAGGATTAATACATTCACTTATAAGCAATATTCATTTTTTCCATTTCCCTTTAAGCAATTTTCCAAGTTTAGTGATATCATCTCACTCTTTCAACACATAGGATACCACACAAGAATGTGAACCCTTAAAATCCACCCTTATAAATATATTCTATCATCAAACGATCCTTTGAGGAAATCACTAGCTTATGACTACTACAATGGTATCAATTCACAAAAGGGTGTACAATGAACAGACGGCTAGTAGATATCCTTTGACAACATCCACACTTGTATTAGATTAAGACCTTGGGTTTAGCCATCTAAATAATTCCCCATAGTTTGAAAATTTGAAACATAGAAGATTCCATATGGAACTTGAAAGACCTTTCTAGCATGTGTGCCTTGCGGGTACAAAGGGCATGCCATATTTTTGGTGTTAATACTTAGGTTGGTGAAATATATTTGCATGAGTCTCCAAAATTTTTCAAATTTATGCATTGATTGACATAGGAAGCTAGTAACCCCTTCTCCATGGCCTATGAAGAGGCATCTTAGTGGCCAATCATAGGTTTATCACTAGGGGTCGAAATAAACAAAGTTCATTTGATGAGCAATATCCAACATTAGAAGGATAATAGGTTGAAATTAGTATAAGACCAATAATAGTATAACATAATAAATGAATAAGATATAATATAATTGAATGATACAATGCCATGTGACAATATACGTATATGCATTGACTAGTCACCATAGTTGAGTGGTCATGTCCCTTGGTTAGATTATGTCTTTTAGATTTATTATTATTATTTTAACATGAATGATTATAATTTGTATTCAAAAATTGTTTCAATTGCATCATACAAAATAAGTGAGGCTTTCCAACAGCCAGTCTTCCAAGAAGAGTCCAATATTCAAAATCGTTTCCTACATATTATGTTGTTCTCACATCCATAAAGATATAGAATAAATTCCTACTAGTATAGATATTGAGAAATTGGCTTAATATGAAAACTACCTTGCAAAACATGGATAAACATAGAATCAAAAGAAAAAAATACATGCCCAATATGGGTTTATTGCTTGATATATGTTGGTAATTAAAGCTCCTGGTCCACCTATTCCATTTCCAGATCTTCTAGAGATAGTCTAACTATCACTTCATCTTTTGCAATAGTTGGAGTAGACCTAATTGATAACTTTAGATGAGAAACCACAATTTGAGAACTGTTAGTGAGGCCTGAGACTAATTGGTAATGCATGTCACATATAACTTTAATCTTCTCATTTTACCTTTTTTAATGGGTCACTATCTATAATAACTTTGCATGAATAGAGTTTTGAGCTTCATACCAACTAGAAATTATATTACTTCCATGGGAGAGACCTACCTGATTGTTTACAGAAAGACATTCATTTTGATGTAGTGCACATCGCAAGTCTGATGAATCAAAAAATAATTACTTGGAATGATTGTGTCAATCCATAATCTAATATCTCCAAGAATTGCTTAAAGAAGAATTGGAAGATACCTAGATCCAAACCTGGAATGGGCTTCTACTCTAGAGAGGAAATTATCTAGATTAGATCATTATATTATTTTTCATCTATCTCAATGATTTTAGAGTGGAAAAAAAATTGATCCAGGTGGATATCGGTGGCCACCCACCTTTTCCAACTGGCTCAAAACAGTTTTCTGACAATTTTGGCAATTTACTATTTTTAGCAGTTTTAACTTCTGGGGCCATTTTGAGGGCCTAAATGAAGGTTTTCGGGATCGATCTTCCCCATGATATTTGAAGACATTATTAATCCCCAAAAATGAATCTCCTTGATGATACCTTTCCAACGGGCTATCACACGCCTAAAATAGAGATTGTATGCAAAAGTTACGACCCTGGGAAGTTGATGTACTAACTTACCCAAACGGGGCCCACATGACTTTTGGCGCTTCATCTCCTAGGGTTAGGTTTTTGGATGTCTAGGGTTTTGGGAATTCTTGTTTATTGTAAAAAGGCCTTCAAAGCCGCATTGTAATCATCTTCTTTTGAATGAGCACAATCGTCACATCTCTTCTTAGAGATAAGTTGTCACCATTCTAGCAAGCTTGTTTCCGCTACATTTTACAGTTTCAGCTTATTTCCTTATTGAATAGAAAAATAGTTTTAGTGTATCTATGTTATTTTGTGTTAAGAACCTGTTAATAATCTGTAGTCATTTCGTTCTACTCATAAAATCTGGATCAGTGGTATCAGAGCGGTCTGCTCCTTGTTGTTTTAATGCATGTCCCCAACGAGGTCGGAGTATAAAGAGTTGGGTCTTGAACTTGTTTCTATTGAGGAAAAAAGCTCTCACACACCTAAGAGACCTCTCATGGAAAGAGAAAATAAAGATGATGGGACAGAAGATCCTTTCAAACTGTTGATTGAGGAATCCCTCATGCAACAAAGGAACAAGATGATGGATAGTTTAGTGCAAATCCTTCGGTGACTACCAACAGGCGACGCATCTTCTTCGAGCGGAGGTGCCACCCCCTTCAAGGTACAAATAAACTTTTATATTACTATATTTGAAGGTCTTATAGATGTAGATGTTGTATATAAGTGGTTGAATATACTAGAAGGGAATTTTTCTGTCCATAACTTTTTGAATAGACAAAATATTACTTTTGTGCTCCTCAAAGTCGTTCCCCATGCCAAAGATTGGTGGGAAAATTTTTGTGAGAAAAAGGAAACAGAGGAACCCTCATTATTTACAGTCATGGCCACCTGGGATTCCTTCAGGGATGCTATTAAGGAACAATACTACCCTGTCGGAAGTTATGACGACTTGTATACCAAATGGACCACCCTACAGCAAGAAAGAGACCAAGTAGTGTCAGATTTCATGAATATCTTTCATACCTTGCGCACCAAGTTGGGTATCAAAAATTCAAAGCGACATCTGGTGCTCAAGTATCGTGGTGCTCTGCATAGATACATCCAGACCAAAATGGAATTTTTGGACATCTCATCCTTGGGTGCGGCTTACCGATATGCCATCAAAATCGAGCAGAAGCTCAAACAAAATACGCGACAATTTGGTCCTGGGAACCACTCACAACAAAAGCCAGGAAAGGGTGGCCCCAACCCACAGAACAAAGGACAGAGAAAATATGGATAGTATCAGGACAACCATTCCAAGCCATGGGCAAAGAAGGACACCAGAAAGATACTGGGAAGTGGTGCGACTTTCATAAGATCCCTTGGCATAACATTGTTGATTGCCGCTCAAAGCAATCGTTAGTGGCCGAAGTGAAAGCCTATGAATCAGATGCGGGTTTAGAATATGAGCCAGAACCCGAAAGGGGAAGACATATCATTGACGTGGAACCCAGTGCCACCGTTGCTACCACCAAGCTCCAACCTGGTGAACCAGACGAGCCAGAAGAAGGAGAACACCTCTTCCATTCACTCATGTGGGTAAAATCCACCCCATTGCACTTCATCGTGGATAGCAGTAGCCGGAAGAACCTCATCTCAATAGAGGTTGTCAAGCGGTTGTCCCTGTCGACAACACCGCACCCACAACCCTACACCATTTTATGGCTCCGCCAAGGAAGCGATCTTCGCGTCATCCAACAATGCCAACTGTCGTATGGAATCAAGCCCTTCAAAGACGAGGTATTGTGTGATGTTGCTCCTCTCGAAGTTTGTGATGTTATTTTGGGCCAACCTTATTTATGGAAATGTCATGTTATATATGAGTCTAGGCCTTGTAGTTTTATTATTACTTTGAATAGGAAATTGTACAGGATACCTGAGGCAGTCCCACCTAGTGATATTTCCTTGATCTCTGCTAAGAAATGCAGGAAGGTCATCTCTCATACGGGGAATTTTTTCTTCTTCGTGATTCGCTCTCAGAATAAGTGAAAGATCATAGCCACATCCAGGGTCTTTGTGTTCGACCTCTCCACATAGCAGAAGCAAGTAGATAATCTTGTGGAATAATACTCAGATATATTCTCCTTACCTACCGGGGTACCTCTACATTGCCAGGTCAAGCACCCCATTGACCTGACCCCTGGCACACCGCTGCCCAATGGGCCAGTCTATCGCCGCTCTTTGTTAGAGAATGAGGAGATCAAGTGACAGATACAAGAACTGCTCCACAAGGGGCACAACCATCCTATCTCATCACCTTGCGGGAGCCCAATTGTACTGGTACAGAAGAAAGATGGAACCTAGTGACTTTGCATTGATTACCAGGCTCTTAATAAAATCACAGTCAGAAACCGGAACCCGATTCCTTGAATCGACGACCTCCTTGATCAACTCACGAGGACCAAATAATTCAGTAATATTGATCTAAAGTCTGGTTACCACTAGGTCCTGATAAAACAGACAGATGTATGGAAAACCGTCTTAAAGTCAAAGGAAGGCCTTTTTGAATGGTTGGCCATGCCCTTTGGTTTGACAAATGTTCCAACCACTTTCATGAGAATGATGGATGCTATCCTATGACCATTCACTAATACTTTTGTAGTGGTGTATATGGATGACATTCTCATTTACACCAAGACTTGGGCCGAACACATGCAACATATTCAGCAGGTTCTGCACACCCTGCGACAACACAAGCTATATGCCAACTTGGAAAAATGCTCCTTCGGCATGGACAGGGTCCATTACCTGGGCTACATAATTGATCAACATGGCATACATGTGGATCCAGCCAAGATCCAATTCATCTGTGACTGTCTAGCCCCAACCACACTCACCGAGCTTCAGATCTTCTTGGGCCTTGCCAATTTCTACCACAGGTTCATGTTGGGATTCTCCCATATTGCGTGGGCCCTTAGAAAAATAACCAAGGGTGGTGGTAAGGCAAAATTTGCGTGGGGCCAGTCCCAACAACAAGCGTTCAAAGATTTGAAGCAACGCTTGTGCTCAACCTCGGTAATTTCACTACCATACCTGCAGAAACCCTTCGAGATTGAGACATATGCTTCAAACTATGTGGTGGGTAGCATTCTCACTCATCACGGCCACCCTGTGGCCTATTATAGTGAGACACTATCAGATGTTGTATGTAAGTGCCCTACTTATGACAAATAAATGTACTCCATTATGCAAGCTTACCGCCAGTGGAGACATCACATTCTTAGGAAGGAGACAATCATCCACACTGATCATAAGCCACTGCAGTTCATGTAGACACAAGGAAAATTGCAGAATGATCGCCATCAAAAGTGGTCCACATACTTGCAACAATTCCACCTCAACATCAAGTATAAAACAAGAAGCACCAATCATGTTGTTGATTGCCTCAACAGAACTCCAGTTGCGGCACTCACCATGGTGCTAGACTCTTGCAGCCATGAGACCTTTGGATGGCCCCAACTCTATGAGACAGACCTGAAATTCGCCACCACCTACCAAATGTTGGGTGAAAACCCAGTTGTTAATAATTTCCATCTCCAGGATGGGTTGTTGTGTCATCTAGGCCATATATGTGTTCCACCAAGCGAGTGAGTGAAGATGATCTGGGAAGCCCACTACAGTCGAGTGGCAGGACACTTCGACATCGAAAAGACAGTGTCGATACTACAGAAACATTTCTATTGGCTGAAACTTCGACAGGAGGTTATCAAGTATATCAGGTCCTGCACTGCCTGTGCTATTGCCAAACCGACCACTAAGAAACATGGCTTGTACACCCCTCTTCTTACTCCTTATAGGACATGGGAGTCCATCTCAATGGACTACATGTTGGGCCTCCCATCCACCAAGCGGGGAAATGAATGTGTTTTTGTGGTTGTTGATCGCTTTTCTAAGATGGCGATTACGGTTGCCTGCAATAAGAGCATCATAGCAACGGCCACTGCCAAGCTCTTCTTTGAATGAGTCTAGGTACATTTTGGAACCCCAAAAACCAATGTCTTAGATCGGGACAATCGATTTCTCATCACATTCTGGTCGCGCCTCTGGTCACTATTTGACACCAAGCTCACCAAATCCACGGCCTTCCACCCCATAGACAGATGGCCAAACCGAGGTCGCCAATCGAATGATTGTGCATATCCTTTGCATGTATAATTCAAAGCACCCTCACACATGGGATGAGAGCCTTCCCTATGTCCAACATAGCTAAAACCGAGCCCTACATAGCTCAACTAGCCACAACCCCTTTCAAGTGGGGTTGGGATTCCAACCATTGGATCCCATAGATGTTTCACTTCCCCTTGCAGTCACCTCAACTGACCCATATCCTACTCCAACTAAAGCTAACAAAGCCACCCAGTTCATTGAGAGGATCCAACACATCCACCAACAGGTTCAGGATATCCTACAAAAGTCAAATGACAAGTACAAGCAACGCCATGATCAACATCAGGTGCCACATAAGTTTCAGGTGGGCGACAAAGTTTGGTTGCACTTGCAGAAAGAACGCCTTGCATGACCCCATCAAAAGCTTCGACCACTCCGTTATGGGTCATACACCATTACCAAGGTCATGGGAGATAATGCTTTTGAGCTCAACATTCCTCCTTTCCTTGGCTTGCACCCAGTGTTCAACGTGGATCTCCTTCGCCCTTATTTCCCACCATTATTAGACACCTCAGACGTAGCAGAGAAGCTAACACCAACATAACTCAACCCCGACTGCATACAACAGGAATCCAACGATCATATTTTGGACACACAGATCAAGGGCACTCGACAACAAAGGATCCAACTTTATCAAGTCGTCAAAGTAGGGCAGCTCCTGCACCAAGGCAAGTGGCTCACTTGAGGCCAAATTCAGTAGAAATTTCCTCATCTGATGGGGGAAATCAACACAATGGAGACCGTTTCTTCCTAATTAGGGAGGATTGATCTAGGTGGATATTGGTGGCCACCCACCTTTTCCAACTGGCTCAAAACAATTTTCTGACAATTTTGGTAGTTTACTATTTTTAGCAGTTTTAACTTTCAGGGCCATTTTGAGGGCCTTAATGAAGGTTTTTCTGGATCAAGATTCTCAAAGATAGTTGAAGGCATGATTTAGCCCCCAAAATGAATCTCCTTTTTGATACCTTTCCAATGGGCTATCACACGCCTAAAACAAAGGTCGTATGCAAAAGTTACGACCCCGGGAAGTTGATGTACTAACTTACCCAAACGGGGCCCACATGACTTTTGGCACTTCATCTCCTAGGGTTAGGTTTTTGGATGTCTAGGGTTTTTTGAATTCTTGTTTATTGTAAAAATTCCTTCAGAGCCTCATTGTAATCATCTTCTTGCGAATGAGCACAACCATCACATCTCTTCTCAGAGATAATCCGCCACCATTCCAACAAGCATGTTTCCGCTGCATTTTACAGTTTTAGCTTATTTCCTTATTGAATAGAAAACCAGTTTTACTGTATCTCTGTTATTTTGTGTTAAGCACCTATTAATAATCTATAGTCATTTCATTATGCTCATAAAATCCTAATAAAAAATGGAGGAATAAGCTTGCAGGGTTATTTTAACGACATGTCTCGGTTTGGAAAACTGGGGTTTGAAACCTTCCACAACCATTTTGAGGCATCAAAAGACATTTTTCAGGTCAAAATTTTCTTAGTTTAAGTTTATACCCATTGATACAATCTACATTTAGAGACTTTTCCAATGGCGTAAAAATCATGTCAATCGAAGCTCGTATGCAAAAGTTATTCCTCTCACAAGTTGACCTACTGTGTTGACCACCATGGTACAAGAGAATGCCACATCATCCCCCATTACTCATGCATATTGGGCTATCCACATGTGAACTTTCAAGAAGATTCTAGAAGATCCAAAACCTTATCAAACTTGAGGGTTGAAGAAGTCAAAACCTTACCCCTAGATGGCTATCATGCTATGTTAAATACTAGACCGTTAGGAGGAGAAGGGGTTCCATTATTTTGCCTTGTATCTTGTTCCATAATGGAGAAAAAAATTTGAGAGTGGTATTTTGTTAGTATAACAGAGGAGGAGGAGGATTATGTAGCAATCGTTCAAGCCACAGTGTCAAAAGGTAACTCCACAATGAGTTCCCATTCCTTTCTATGTGCATTTTATGACAGAAGCAAAGAGAGCAGAGCATAGGCCTCACCTTCTAGTTGTGTTTTCTCCTATTTTGGGTTTCCCAGGTCAAATATTGTGTTGATTTGTGTGGATGATCTGTATTTTGTGTGTATTCTTTCATTTTTATATTTCAATTATTTCTTAAATTTAATCCATAATCTAGAGATAATAAATCTGGGATCTAAGGAAATAAACCACATAAATCTAAGATTTTAGAATATTATAAGATCTATTGTGATGAACTATTATGGTGGAATATCCACAACAGTTTGCAGATCGGGCAAGAATTTCTCCCAAAGCACCAACATAAAGAAAACACCAGTGACCCAATAGAAAATAGCCTAAGGAAGGGGTATTGACCTCCGAGTTTGCAATAACCCTTGAGCCAAGCACATTCTTGAGGGAAATGAACAAAAGATAAGTCCAAAATTATCCCATCGGTGATTTCTAAAAAAAATTCTATCCTTTATTTTTTTGTAACGTCATCATGAATGGAGTGCTTGATAGTACTAGAGGGCTGAGGACTAATAATGTTCATCTCTTCATATTGAATGCACTCCATTTCCTGCATTGATAAGTGTCCTTTTGTGATATGGAGGTTGTTCATGAACTTAGAATATTAACAAATGAACTAGGGGATATGTTTCCTTTTGAACTCTGAGGATGAGCCCTGCTAGGGGATATTAACCTTGAAAAAGTGCCATTTTCTTCACTTGATTATTAGTGGTTTCCTCTAATCCCCACTCAAAATTTATTTCATGATTTCCTCTAGGATAAAAAATGATAACCCCTCACACCTACCACCCCTAAATCATGGTTGTAGTAATAATGGTTACCTCAAGGATTGGATTCCCTCATGGGAATTGAAATTTTGTCACCAACAGAAAACTATTATTCTTCATCGATGAATCTAACCCCTTTGGGCATCCTTTAGCTTTATTGTGTGTGTGTGTGTGTGTGTGTGTGTGTGTGTGTGTGTGTGTGTGTGTGTGTGTGTGTGTGTCCTTTAGCTTTATTGTGTGTGTGTGTGTGTGTGTGTGTGTGTGTGTGTGTGTGTGTGTGTGTGTGTGTGTGTGTGTGTGTGTGTGTGTGTGTGTGTGTGTGTGTGTGTGTGTGTGTGTGTGTGTGTGTGTGTTTTACATTAGTTATCCATTTAAGATGCTTTTTCCTCAAAGCATTTATGGAAAAGAATAAATATTCATTCTTCCCTACAATACCTTGTCATAATTTTGTATCCTTGAGGTTGAACACATGAGAGAATATGACCTTAAGACTTGAGCATATTTGTCAAACTATGAAAGGGTATGTTATGTATTATTTCAACCAATGGTTTTGACCAATTGTAAACTAGTTCTAGTTAAGGAAATACGGTTTTAATCTAATCCAAGTTAACAGATGAGGGAGGTACAACGCTTAGTTAGGTTGGTTTTCCTAGTTAAAGGTTTATGAGGTATATCTTGTGTATACCATGTGAATGCACCATTGTTATTATTATGTTTTAGATTCTATTAGTATTGTTTTTCTTGAATAATTTTATCAAACTCTTCAAATTGGGGCACTTTCCCAAATGAGAGGTTATAGGCCTACATCAAGATGACTAGGTCGGCCTTAACCACAACCTAGTATTATAATTAATGATTAGATTAATTCCTAACTAAATGCATTGATGACACAATATCAGTTTAACGTAGTCAAATGTGAGTATTACATCACTCTCAACACACCCATTATAAGTTGAACAAAGGACTACGGAGAATTTTTTTTAAAGAAAAATGAGAGTGGGTATATGAATTCCAACCGACTCGATAAAGGTCGATCATGGCAGAAAATGAAAATTACTCTTGCATTCAACATACCCCCTTAATCTCAATAGGGAGGCACAAAAATAAGACATTCCATCACATGTTACATCCCTCTTTAATTTTTAATAGGATCCAAATAAATAGTCCCCCCCTAAATTCCATATCTCCCACTACAGTGGAGTTCCACAAGTTGGCGAAGATGATCAAAATCATTAGTTCCACAATGAAAAAAGAGATGATCAAAAGCATTAGTACCACAATGAAAAAAAAAATAGTGATGACACCAACCTTCAACCACATATGAGCTCAAGAAAAGATGGTTGAAATAAATCAATAGGTAAACCCTAATGTTGGTTTCTCCAATCTTTGGACAAGATCTCTTAAACAAGTGCATAAAAAGGAAAAAATGGCCTCAAATAGGTGGCTTTCTTTAGCTAACAATACACCATTAAAACATTCCCAAAACTGCTCAAGTTAGGCACTCTTTCATATGCCAAAATGAGTAGGGTGAGGTTCACACCCACTACGATACCATGTTAAAATTCACAAATGACAACAAAAGAATTGAATGGAACGAAAACATAACCAAAATGTTGCAATAAACAAGTAGAAAACAACACTGAGGAAGCATAAAGATTGCAGATAAATAAGTGAATATGGGGAAACCCAAGTGAGAGAAAGTAAACTTGAATAAATGCACTAGAGTGAAATAAACCCATGCACAAGAAGGAGGGGAAAAATCCCAAACACAAGTGAATGCCAAAGAAATAGATGCCCTTGGGAATAAAACACATTATAACAAAACGATGATCATAGGATAAAGAATGATCAAGAAGATAAAATATAGTTGAGATAAGATAAAACAAGATAATATAATTTTATCAATGTCTAGGAAATGACAAAAATTAAGTTATTTGAATTGTTCAGTACACAAGTTTTGATACAATGTGAGAGTACAAAGGCCACTCCTATAAAATTCAAAAAGAAAAATTGATATATAAAATCCAAGGTCTATTGACTAAAATCCAAAGTGAAAAAAAAAATGCTTTGGAAGAGGGTAGAAGAGAAAGAGTCTCAAGGGTCCAAGTGCTCATCGTCAGAAGAAGGATAAGGGGGGTTGTCATCCTTTGAAGTATCAAGTATGGAATATGAAGTATCTAGATACATGCAAGAACTGTTGATAAGTGGATCTTCGGTCAAGGATATCTCATAAGAGGGTAGGAGGAAGCTTCAACACCCCTGGATGCCATCTCTTGAAGATGAAGAGGGAGGAGGGGAAAATTTCATCCCTCAAGACAAATGTCTCAATAATTTTATATCTCCTAACATTTGAGGCATATGGAAGAATATCTTGATAGATGACAAATAAGAAGACCTTGAATGATTGGTCTAAGGTATGTATCACTTCCTAGACAATGTAATCTGTTGTCAAGATCTAGAGAAAATCACTTTTCTGTTGGCATTATGTGAACTACATTTCCATGAAAGTGTCACTCATTAAACATGGATGGCCTCCCGTGGTCTCAAAAATCTAACAACTGAGTGTTGTTGTTGTATGCTTGCCTCTTGGTGCCTCTATGTATTGGGAGAACCATAAATAATGAAGTAATATATCTAGAGGTATCTTGTTGAAATATAAGAGAGAGGGTATTTGTGCATACCCAACTTGATAAAGGTCATACATGTCCCTAATACAAACAAGATTGGGTTTATGAGTACCCAACTCAATACAAGGTCAATCGTGGTCGAAAATGAAGATTACACTCTTGTATTCAATATCCCCCCTTGATTTCAACAAGAGAGCATAAAGAGGGGACATTTTATCCCAAGCAATATCCCTCCTTAACATTGAATAAGAGAAAAATATATAGCCCCCTCTAAATGCCATATCTCCCACACATGTATAGTTCCACAAGTTTGTGAATATGGTTTGCAGAAAAGGTATAAGAAAGATCCATTGTAATATGTTGAGAATATGCAATAGAATCATCTATAAAACTTAGTGGTACATATCATAGGTACATGTGAGTAAAAACTACATCAAGGAAGGTGAATAAGTACTTAGATTACCCACTAGAACAAGTGATCACAGACCCATAAACGTCGTGATGAGAAAATATTTGAGAATAAGGCCTCACATCAAAATAAACCAATGCATCCATTGTAAAACAACATACTCTTGGAACATAAAGAACATCTCTAAATGTGGTAGAGTCAAAATTGATATCATCACATATTAGAACAAGTAAGGCCTGGTATGCAAAATGCATTTCCAATTGTGCATCTTAACAAGAGTCTTTTGAGTTCAACTACAGTATAGAGGAAGTATTTGTATAATGTGAATTGATAAGAGGAGATACAATAAACCGATTTAGAGAAATATCCACTCTACTATGTTGAGAATCATTCATAGAATCCATAATGACAAGTACTAGAAAAACTAATCAAGTAAAACTAATGAAGGTGAAGTCATACATTAATCGAGGGTTTGGCACAATATATGAAAACCATGTGCACAATGCATGGCCTCATGTGCACTGTAAATTGTTTTAGTATCATTGAGAAAATCACTATCACACCCTATTACTCTTGCAATCTCTTCAATTTGTTGAAGACCAACCATGGGAGACTTGGAGACATATCCCTTATTATGATAAAATTTTCATATAGGTTCCTTATTTATATGATCATCTCAAATATAAGTAGCCTCATTTAGTAGGGTAAATATCCACAATATGTTCAAGGATGACATAAATAGGTTTGCAAAAGGTCACCTTGATTAGACCCAAAGAAAGAAAATAGTACTAGCTTCTCCCAAAAAAATTACAGTGTACGGTTTCTACATTAGGATGGAGCAAGCCTCAACTAAAGAGGGTAGCCTAGAGAGAAAAATTATGCTACAAAACTAAGAAAGAAAGAAAGTGTTGGTTTTGAAAGAGGTTTTTTCTTAAACCCAAAAGAAGAGGTGTTTTAGAAACCCTAGTTCCACAGCCCTTAGAATAATGCCTCTAGCCACTAAAAAATCTCTAGACAATAGCTAAAAAAAATCAGATTCAGAAACCCTATATCTGCAACCCTTAGGGAAATACCACTAAGCAAAAAAAAATTGAATCGAATGCTAAAAATATCAGATATGAAAACCCCACTTTCACAATTCTCAAGACAATGGTAGTAACCAAAAAGATCAAAATCAACACATGAAAACTACATCTATAAAACCTAGTTGCACAATGCTTAGGGCAATGCCACTAGCCAAAAGAAATTGGATCAGTTGTTGAAAAAAAATTATATATAGAAACCCTAGTTATGCTACCCCTAAGGTGATACCACTAGCCAAAAATCTCCATATTGGTGGAAATAAGAATAAAGAAGGTGGTTTGAAATCATAATTATGCAATCACAAAAAATAATGATGCTACCAATCCATAACCATGGATCGACTAAACAAAATATGGCTGAAGTAAATCAACATGTAAACTTTAATTTTGGGTGCTCTAATCTATTGACAATATCTCCAAAACAAATGCATAAAATAGCACCAAAGGCCAACAAGTAAGGTGCCTTTCTCTGGGCAAAAATACACCATGAAAAAATCCCAGAACTCTTCAAGTTAGGCACTCGTCCAAATTCCAAAATCTGATTACAAAATATTCCATCATGAACAACAAAGAGGAAACCCTTATCAGTAGTGAACTGAGTGGGTAAAGGTTCATGCCTTCTTTCATACCATGTTGAGTTTTACAAGAAACGACAAGATAATTGAACAAAACCAAAACAAAGCAAAGATCTTGCAGTAAAAGAGAAAACAACACTAGCATAGTGTGAGTACTTAAGATAGGTCAACCAATAGAGAGAAAATAAGCATGAATAAGATAGAGGAATAAACTCGTGCGAGAGAGAGAGAGAGAGACCAAAACAAAACAAAAATCCTGCAATAAAGGAGAAAAGAACACTAGCATAGTGTGAGTACTTAAGATAAATCAACCAATAGATATAAAATAAGCATGAATAAGTTGGAGAGGAATAAACCCTTGCGAGAGAGAGAGAGAGAGAGAGAGAGAGAGAGAGAGAGAGAGAGCAAAGATCCTACAATAAAGGAGAAAATAACACTAGCATATTGTGAGTACTTAAGATAAATCAACCAATAGAGATAAATAAGCATGAATAAGTTGGAGAGGAATAAACCCTTGCAATATTGAGAGAGAGAGAGAACAAACCAAAGAGCATGCAATAAAGGAGAAAATAACACTAGCATAGGGCAACTACTTAAGATAAATCAACCAATAGAGAGAGAGAGAGAGGATCATGCAATAAAGGAGAAAATAACACTAGCATAGTGCACATACTTAAGATAAATCAATCAATAGAGAGAGAGAGAGCATGATTAAGTTGGAGATAGTGCAAATACGTAAGATAAATCAACCAATAGAGATCA
>SNQJ01S0000872.1:334142-348436 GCA_010110895.2 Picea sitchensis
GAGAGAGAGAGAGAGAGAGAGAGAGAGAGAGAGAGAGGTAAATTCCAAATATATATGTGTCCTCGGGCATAAAATAATTCATAGGATAAAGGATGATCAATTAGATCATAATATGAGAGGATACAAATGAGTTATGGTGTATTTATACACAACTTAGGTAGGGTGGTGTCCTAAGGAAAATTTATGGGCCTACATCAAGATGACTAGGTTCGCCTTAACCACAACCTAATATTATAATAAATGATGACATTGATGCCTAACCAAATTCATTATTGACATAATATGAGTTGACCATTTCCAAATGTGACGATTATACCATTCTCAACACCCTCTAATAAACAAAAAAGAGGGTTACAGAGAAAAATGTTGAAATACAAGTGAGAGTGGTTTATGGATTCTCAACTCAACAAAGTTTGATCATGGTTGTAATACAAATGAGAGTGGGTTTCGCAATACCCAACTCAATACAATGTCAACCCTAGCAAAAAATGAGGACTACACCCTTGCATTCAACAATGATGATGTTAGAACCATTCGTTGAAATTATTTCAACAGAGAGAGAGAGAGAGAGAGAGAGAGAGAGAGAGAGCCATATACAAGTAAATACCAAATATATATGTGTCCTCAAGCATAAAACACTTCATAGGATAAAGGACGATCAAGTAGATCACAATATGATAGGATACAAATGAGTTATGGTGTATTTATACACAACTTAGGTAGGGTGTTGTCCGAAGGAAAATTTATGGGACTACATCAAGATGACCAGGTCCACCTTAAACACAACCTAATATTATAATAAATGATGACATTGATGCCTAACCAAATTCATTAGTGACATAATATGAGTTAACCATTTCCAAATGTGAGGGTTATACCATTCTCAACACCCTCTAATAAACAAAAAAGAGGGCTACTAAGAGAAACATTGAAATACAAGTGAGAGTAGTTTATGGATGCTCAACTCAATAAAGTTTGATCATGGTTATAATAAAAATGAGAGTAGGTTTAGAAATACCCAACTCAATACAATGTCAACCCTAGAAAAAAATGAGGACTACACCCTTACATTCAACAATGATGACGTTAGAATCGTTCGTTGAAATTCTTTCAACATCGGGAGAAACTGGCTCCATAGAGATAAAGTGCATCCCCGCAAGTCATGGATTGGCATCGAAAGAGATCGATTATGGGCATTGAAATCACCCAAAATAATAACAACCCCTTGGTGAGGAATTTTGAGGGTCCTTAAGATAAATATCGAGAAGGGTTATCCATCAAAATGGTGCATGAAACTCAAGGATGCAAGGGAGAAGTAGAAAATGGAAATGAATGACATGGAGGGGGGTGGTTGTGCCCCAATAAAATTGAACCTACAAGTGACTCTCTAGATCAAAGACTATAAAAAATGAGGTAAGCCACACCATTGGAACCTCAACGCCCCCCTCCTAAATGTTGATGTCAAGTGGTATCTTAAGATAGATGGTAAGTTACTTATGGGGCTCTCATGAATCATGTGTCTCGATGAGGAAAACAATCTACCACATTAAAACACTTCCCAATAGGTACTAGGGGAAGACCATGTGGAATTGTTTCAATTTAAATAATTTCCTCTACCCCCTTACCCTATTGTGACCATCATTCTATTAGTTACGATGGAAGTCGACACTCATGCATAACAATTTGAAGGTTGTGGATAATTTCCCATTCATTCTCCTTCTTGGTTGTTGCTACTTGAGCAGTAGTTGTCTTGAGTTCCCAAGCTACAATCGAGATAGATCACAACCAAGATATATCTTACTAGGGATGGTGCCAAATTTTTTCTTAGCTCTCAAGGCATGAATATGATCCTAGAGATAGCTAAAATAATGATGAGGAAATAAACAATTAACCAAGCTCATTCCAATTTGATATCTTCTAGGCCAATAATATCCCGAATGGAAGATTGAACCCTCTGTAGAGGATCGAGTGGAGGAGGGAGACCCTGGATTATCTAAGGTGACTACAAGGGTTGATTTCTTACAAACAACATAAGAATATCATTAAAATGAGACTTATATCTAATAATCCAATTATATTTTCAATAATTGACCTAATAGTTAATCTTGAATAACTTCAAGATAGATTATTATTTTTTAGTGGAACTCAAAAGAGATTTGGACAAGAAAAATAAATCATACAAAATTACTTTCTTAATCCTTGATGTTATCACTTCACTAGGGAAAACCCTGATCATAGAAAATTAGTTGTGTTAGATATGCTTGATTATGAAAAAAATAGTGGAACACGAACTTGATGGATTCCTTATTTTTATTGGACCTTTTCACCCTATCGTCATTATAAATTGTCTAGGTCTTGTAGATTGCACTTAGAGTCATCCCTTCCTCTAATTCTAATCCAAGAAAATAAACATTCCATTCGACCATCCAAATATTCCACAGATTCCTCATATTTCAAGAGTGCAAATATTTGTTGAGTCGCTGGGAGGGAAATGTATACAAGAATACAAGAAATTTCCAAGCCTCTTACTAGTTTAAATGTTCATCTCATCCCTTTGGAAGATGTCAATGATGTAGACAATGGGATGCAAAAGGTGTTGGTTGTGGAGCCTAATTATCTTCCTAATTCATGCAGGTCAAAGAAATTGTAGGATACACAATTCTTGGCCCCAATTTTTTTTTATGCAATTTAAATATTGTAATTTCGTAGTCAATCAAAATCGTTCATTATAAGGTCACAAATATGAAGGTAGAAGTTCTGTTAGGGTTTTTTTCCCTAGAAGAAAACCCTCTTTTATGTATGAGGGAATTGTATTGTGGTGATAGAGGAATGTGAATATTGTATTTTGAGAGACGAGACCGTGAAAGTAAGAAGAGGAAGTTACATCAGATGTGTTGTAGGTTGTATCCCTTCATTTGTTGGATAATAAAAAGAAAGGACCTGGAAATTTCTCTAGTGGAAGTAGCCCACATTGGGTGAACCATGTATATCTGTGTCTCTATTGTATTGTGTATCTTTTGTGTTTTATTTATGCATTTGTTTTATTTTATTTCTCTACAATCATGTTTTTCTAACAAAAGGAAGGCAATAAAATGGTATTATATAGCTTTTAAACTTTAAGGGTTTATATTGAGAATTTATATTGAAAGATCCAATACCTTCTTAAACGTTTGTTTATTTAAATTATTATGTGAGACATTTTCATGATGATTGTTCAAGTTAGTTATTTCATATAATTTGTTTTTTGGTTTTTAGTCTTACAAAATCAGATAAAATTATCAAAAAAACAGTCCTTATTAGTAGCATAGGATTTAATGGATGTCCACTCTAAATAAAACTTCTTGAGAATTGAAGGTTCCAATTTTTTTGACAATGTGATTATATTGATAATATGCATCGGTGCATCAGTATTTGATATGCACAAGGGCTTCAAAAATATAAAATACACATTATATATTTTTTATGACCTGGTGCGTATTTTAGATATTGAAAGCACTAGTTTGCTTATATTGATAATATGTACTAGTGTGCCAATATTTGATATGCACCAAGGCTTCAAAAATATATAAAACACACTAGTGTGTATTATATAATTTTTAATACTTAATGTATATTTCATATATTGAATGCACTAGCATGTAATACATATGTAAAATCATTGATGCATGTATTATCTTACTCATCGCTATGTCTCGTAATGGTTAAGATAATAGTAACAACAACAATAACAGTGTCGTTGAAGGAAACAGTGTCGTTGTTGTCATTATTCACACCAGTGTTTTTATTAAAGTTATTGCACCTGTACATAATATTGATATTTAAACATGATGGTGTGTAAATATGTACGAACCAAATTGTTGCGTTCAAATAAATAAAATGCACCGATATGTTTCAATGTTGAATTTTTCCACATCAAGCTAGTAAGAGTGGGTGGGGTTCTTCTTGACCCTAGAGGAAACATGGATTTTACATTTTCATGGATTCTAGGCTTGGCCTCCAATAACCAAGCATAAGCATGCACTTTGTTGCAAGGGGTCACCTTATATTGCTCCCAAAATGTCAAGAAACTTCTCATCATTGGGGATTCGAAAAACACAATCTGCCATATCCAACTTGGCTCGATCCCACGTGATGCCAGGATGAGTTCTATCTTCCATCACATCCAATTAGTGCTTGATTCTATCTCGAAGGTGGAATCCTTCTACGTATTTAGAAAAAATAATGCACAAGCTAACCTCCAGGACAACAAGGAAATACATGGGAAAATGAGTGATATTTTGATCAACGGTCATCGTTCCTTCTGTCCAATTGCATAAAATCCAGGTGGTATGCCTATGTCTACATTGCATCATGTTGGTGTCCTACTCCCCATCACCTCTTGTTAAATTGACATGCCCCACACTGCATTTAAACATGCTCTCATGTTTTTCTTAGGATTGTGGTGCGATCAATCAGTCTGTGATGGATTTAGCCATTTGGAAGAGTCATAATTATGTTGAGTGGGATTAGACGTGGATGAGAAAGGTCATTATGGAGTGGGAGAAGTATGTAATCCTTCAAATTGGTGTTTTTCTTGTTTGGTTGGTCCATTGGTGTCTCTCATATCCCCCTCTTGTTCTTGTTGTTACTCCTTTGTTTTCGGTGGTCCTCCCCTATCGATGCTAGGTTGTTCTATTGGAACTATTTCCATGGCCCACCAATAAATTAAGGAACCTAGGGCATCTCACTATCAGGATGAGAGTGAAATTCAAGAGCTTCATCCTTTGTTCAAACTCCTCCAAATTCAAATTGCAATCTTGAAAGCTCAAGTGGAAACAAAAATGGACATTTTAATTGAGCATAAGTAGTTAATGCAACAAGTTCAAAATGAGTATGGAGCTCTACAGAGCTAGATTGAGGATCTTCATGATAGACATCCTCCAGAAATGTATAACTCTTCTTCATTATTCCACTCTGACATGGCATTTACACCTTCTGAAAAATTCAACCTTCCAAACTTGAATGACCCAGATCTCGGGGAAACTTCGAAAGACAATGAAGCAATGGGCTCTCCTCCAACAAGTTAACTTTGATGAAGAGTACATTTCTATTAATCCTCGACATATTTTACCAGATTTATTTTGTAAATCTCTTCACTGAACATTTGAAGTATTCTCTATTACTATTGATTAACTTTTCTTTTGAGCCCTTTTGTTTTGGCCTGGTCTCTATCAGAAGGAGCTCTTCCATTTTGTACTTTAGTTGTAAGATTTAGACGCAGATTTTGCTAATACAAAATCACCCAGTTCTTTTTAAAAATAAAATGTTGAATATTTCCACATTGCGGATATGCAAATGCAACTTCTTGTTTTTAAACAAAATTTCAATTAATCATCAAAAAATCAAATACTTTTTATATTTTAATTATTATGTTTGGATATAATTATTGCATTAATGTGTTGTATAATTTAAAAAAATATACCAATTGTTTACACCTATATTTTCACTAAGAGTAGCAAGGTGCTCTATGGTAGAGTATGGGGGAGATTTTGAGGCATTATGTTATGTTAGATAATGCTAGATTAAGAAAAAATCGGCTCAATTAAAAAAATAACAATAATAAAAATAAAGTCAACTCAATTAAAAAAACTATTACACGCCATAATAAAAATAAAGTTGGCTCAATAAAAAAAACAATTACATCTGCCATGTAAAAATTGACATGGAATGAAACGATAAAGAAACAATTACACCTTAAGAAATTGGATCCCTCTCGGTGCTTGATAGATCCAAGTTTAAGATGGATCTACACTGGTTAATCAACAACATAACATTTTACGACACAAGACAATGTGACAGAATAAGAAACCCATTTCACTATATACAAATAAAATACCCTTCGTCATACAAAACATGACAACATAAAGATCCACAATAATTGAAATTTCAATATGTAATTGTTACAATTATTGGTAATCCATTGTCATTCAATTGAATAATGTGTCTACATTAAACAAAATGTATGATTTTCATATATAAATATTTCAAAATATACTACTTGCAGTAACATTCAATTATATCGATCATCATTCATCACTCTAACTATTGTTATTGCTCAATATGCTTGCATGCATCATTTCTTCATCACTTGCAAGGGATGTTGTTCATGGGTGGTTTGGAAAGTTTTGTCAACTCAATTGGGTTTTAACATTCTACCTCTTCATGTTCCATCTACAAGCATACAAACACAATGCAATAAGTATATCTACATTTATTGTATAATATACACGACTACATAAATCCAAAATTATACCATAGCAACAAGTGTTTCATAAACAATATGCATTCTTTCGAAGCCATGCTTCACGTTGTCTCTCGAGATATCTTTTGTTTACTCCATACTTTGTTTCATGAGAGTTTTATATGCCATGAAAAAGTATGGATATAATTAAAGTTTTATTGTGGTTCCATTATTTATAAAATAAGGGGAGTAAAACAACATAACTACTTACAAATTGTTCAATTAACCCTTAATACTCCAACATATACTCACAACCCATACTTAATCTCATATCAATCAAATTTTTGTATGGCTCTTCTTTGTATGTTAACACCTATTAGAAAACATCCATGGATGATTGTAAATTAATTAAAATACAAACATCACAACAAATATCATATCTTAAGTAAGGAAAGCACAAGTACTCACAAGCTTTTCCATCAACCCTATTATGCCTTGTTGTCTTGTCTTATGTCTTGAATGGGTTCCATTTTCTTTTATTTTTTGCAACAACAAAACAATTGAAAACCAATATTTTGTGCAATAACTAAACTCTCTATACATAAAAGGAAATCAATGATACACATGTTTGATGCACGTTGGTATTAAGATGGCTCCTCTTGTGATGTAATTGTGTTCATTTGTTTAACCATTTCCTATTAAAACTTTTTTCGACATCCCTACCAGCATGCTTTGAATATCACCTTATTCAACTTTGAAATTTTATCAATGTTCTTGAAAAATAAAAAACATAATAAAACAATCCATTAATATTTATATGAAAATAAATACAATAAAAATATTAATTTGGTATTCTTTTGGATTAGTATATGCATATTGTAGAAAAAAATGTTGAGCAATAATTCTTTTAAATGATTCTTTTTTATTATTGTATGTTTTTGTTATTGCAAATTTCATAGGTCCCATGGACCATTGCTACAAAAATACATGTTGTAGTTGTTGAATTTTCATTAGTTTCGTTAACATTAGATTTACCATAGAAATTCAATCTTCTTTTTGCATACTCATTTCACCATAGGCAATGTTGCACCATCACCACCCAACCATCAACACCTACGTGTGCCTTCCCCTAATCTAAGCACATATTGCAATACAAAGTACTAGTTTATCCCGGGAAACCCTTCTACATAAGGGAAGAAAACCCAACAAAATTTTATTATAGAGAATATCCTTGCCAAGAACCATCTCTATCTAATAGAGAAAACCAACAAAGAAGAATACTTATCTCCATAAGGGATATCCCAGCAATGTAGCAGCATCAAACCCTAGCTAGAGCGTTAGAGTATTTGGCCTCCACTACTGTATCACCAAGACATAAGATAAACCCTATCCAAAGTGCACTTTTCTTCCTTCCTCCTTTTCTAGATAGTTGCAACTATTGTTCTCCTCAAAACTTGCGCTATAGATGAGTGAGAGTATGTGACAAATGCGGAAGGTGTCACCTTTATTTATAATAATATTTCTAGTGACTTTTCAAGCAGGGTCGACTTGAATTTCTAGAAAATATATTTTTGTTTTCCTTTTTCTTCTAGAGACGACTTTACTCCTAGAGCATTATAATTATTCTTTATTATTTTAGGTGAGGTCGACCTCTCTTCTGGGATCTTCTTTGACTTCTTGGCATCTTCATCTATAAGAAAAAAATTCCTGGAGGTGAATACCTCTCGCTACTACTAAAAACATCAACACTCCCTCTTAGCTAGGGAGGTATTCTCCATGATGTTCTCTTCTGGTCCTCATAGCCCCGTAGGCTATGCCATGTTCCTCAAACCATGCTATAGGTAGAATCGTCATGTCACACATGGATACAACCAATGTGGACCTATCAATCTCGTGTAGGGGATACAACTCACTAGAGAACACTAGGGATACAACCTCGTAGTGTGTGTCATCATCGTCAAGGGATACAACCATAAGACTTGTCCATAACAACTTATCATTCCATTGATAAGTGTCATACTCAACTCATTCCATTGATAAGTGTCATACTCAACTCATTCCATCGAGGAGTAATATCATAAGTTAACTCAACTCATTCCATCGAGGAGTAATATCGTAAGTTAACTCAACTCATTCCATCGAGGAGTACGACCTGGAAAATATCCCAACCACATGGGATACATCCCAAGCGTCATTGGGCACCAACCCAATACAAAGTATTTGTCCATCGATAAGTGTCATACTCAACTCATTCCATCGAGGAGTATCATCAAAGGTCAACCCAGCTCAATCCATCGAGGAGTACAACCTAGAAAAATGTCCCAACCACATGAGTTGCACCTCAAGGGTCGTTGGGCACAAACCCAATATATCACCGCAAGTCAACTTGACTCAGTCCATCGAGGAGTATGACCTGGAGAATATCTCACAAAGTTGATCATCATGGGTCAACCTGGGTCATTCCATCGAGGAGTACGATCTAGAGAATGTCTCACAAAGTTGCAATTATCAACACTCTGAGAGCTTCACACAACTCTGGTTATCACAATGAATCACGATGGGATCCAGCATATGCCCAAACAATCCTGGAAGGAGCTTCCAAAGCCACACTACTTCACATATTGCCATACATATTGCAATATAMTCGGCTTTTGTGGCACTCAAAGCCACAGAAKTATGTTTCCTGATACACCACGAAACCATGGTAGACCCCAAACTGAAGCAACACCTATAGGTGTTATTCTTGTCCAATGCGCTCCCTGCCCAATCAGAATCAGCATATCTCTGTAATCGCATGTCAATATTGGAATCATATCTTAGGCCATATCCAATTGTGCCTCGCAAGTATCTCAACACATGCTTCACAACTGAATGCAATTGTCTCAACTGACTTATGAATTGGCTAAGTGCACTCACTACATAGAAAACATTTCATCCGATGTTAACCAGCTACATCAGTGATCCAATCAAGTGTTTGTACATAGTTGGATCAATCAAGCCTGAATCGGAAGAAGGCTCACTCAACTTCTTCAAATTCGACACCATCGGTGTGGCCATGGACTTACAGTCCAACATATCAAATCTCCTCAAAATATCAGTTTTATACTTCCCTTGACTCAGGAATATCTCATCATTTCTTTGCCACACCTCTAGTCCCAAGAAATAGTGCAGCATGCCAAGATATTTCATCTCAAATTTAGAGTCCAACTCATATTTTCACCAAGAAATGAGGCTCTCTTCTCCGGTGAGAAATAAATCATCAGTGTAGAGGATCAAAATCATGGACTCACCATCAAAAACACTCTTGATGAAATCCAAACTCATCAGGTATTTATCAATCCTCGCATACCAAGCTTGAGGTGCCTTCTTAAGTCCATACAAGGCTTTCTTCAACCTGCACACATGGGACTCCTTCCCATGAATCATAAAACCATATGGTTGAGCTATGTACACCTCTTTGTCAATCTCTCCATTGAGGAAGGTTGTCATTACATCCATCTAATGTAATCTCCAACCCATGGTTGAATTAAGGGAAATAATCATCCAAGTGGAGGTGTACCAACCAACAGGAGAAAATGTCTCATCATAGTCTATTCCCTCTACTTGAGAGAATCCTCTAGCCAAAAATCTTGCTTTGTGCTTCTCGATGCTCCCATCAACTGTATGTTTAATCTTATAGATCTACTTGGAATTCACCACAGACTTCCCCTTAGGTCTTGGAACAATATCCCAACATCATTCTTCATGACAGACTGATACGCCTCCATCATGGCATCTCTCCATACCTGCTGACTAGATGCCTCCTCATAACATGAAGGTTTAGAATCAATGATGTGGCTCATAGCTGCAACATAGCTCGAGAATCTTCAAGGTCTCTTACTTTCTCTAAAAGTACCACGGGGATTTACATGTCCCTCTGCCTCCTACAAAGCCTAATGATCTCATGCAAGCCTCTTCCAGCCTACTGCAATATCCCAGGGAACATCCACATGATCCACATGATCAACTAGATCAACATGCTCAACTATCTCCATGGGATAAATTGTCTCCCTTTGAATTGTTGAAGGGTGAGTAGATACCATATCCTCTTTCCTCTCACTATCAATCTCCATGTGAGATCCTCTAGATATCCTGGAGGCTACCTCCTCCTTGAAGTAAACAACCCTGCTCATCTCAATTTGTCTATAACTTGGGATGTAGATATGATATGCCTTCAAAGACTCACTATACCTAACAAATGTACCCTTCCTTCCTAAAATGTCTAACTTCATCCTTTTATCCTTGGGTACATGAATGTAGACAGGACACCCAAATATCTTGAAGTGTCCAGCCTCGGGCTTCACTCCAGTGAAGGCCTCCTCGAGATTCATGTTCCTCAATATCCAAGTCTAAAGATCACATAGTATCCACTCAAAGAAGCAACTATCATAGGCCCACACAAGTATGAATGCACCAAGTCCAAGATCCCCTTGGATCTATGTTCACTGCCCAAAAAATATCCCTTGGCATTCTGCAAATGCCATCATGCTCTACATGGATCTCTGGAAGACCTATTACCATATTCCCTAGAGAGGGAAGAGATCTATAATCAAAATGATCAAGTCCCATATGTCATAACTCACTCATACTGATAGAAACATGCATCGGGGCCTGAACCGATCGTACTGTCAATATGTACAAACTCCTTGTCTGTTCAGATTGCTTATGTCTCAAACTAGAGACTATCTAATATGTTGTCTTCTGCAATTGTCACTATAGCTCCCTCTTAGAGCTATCACTGGTGACATGCTTCCATGGTAACCTGCCTGGAACAAGAAACAAGAACAATAAAGTTTCCATGGAAACCTCCATGGGATTTAACGAGTTAACCTTCCCGGAACAAAGTCAACAACCAAGAATATCTTCTAGAGGAGATCAATTTAACTTACAAACAAGWGCATATCATAATGATCATAACTTCAATAGATTAGAATGCAACATAATATCGTAATAATTCCATAACAACTAGAGGTATATCAAAACAATCAAACCTCGAGTCTTTACTTCCAAGAAGGGTGCATTTTTTCCCTTTGGATATCCATATTGCCACTTGGACAAAAGATCCCTTCTCCTACAAACACCCTCATGGTAATGATACAATTATATACAATTGTGTACCTCGAAAATTTGTACCACCATCCATCTTTTCTTCTAATCTCAATACTTGCGCAACTGGAAACTGGAAACTGCAACTGCAACTGGCGACTGACAATTGCAACTGTAACTAGCACGAAGCAATTGGCACTGCAACTGTAACTAGCACGAAGAAACTGCAATTGACACTATAGATGTAACTCTCCAATAGGTTTCTCAATGAGCTTGACAAGCTTGCTCAACGAGCTTGACAAGGTTTAGGTCATGAGCAACAGAAAATTACAGCAAGGTGGTAAATCTCACGATCTTCCTTCCAAAGATTAGACTATTCTGAAGGAAACCTACTCTCATACCATGTTGAATTTTCATTATTTTTGTTAATATTAGATTTACCATAGCAATTTAATCTTATTTTTGCATGCTCGTTTCACCATAAGTAATGTTGCACCATCTCCACCCAACCATCAACACCTTTGTGTGCCTTCCCCCGAGTTAAGAACATACTGCAATATAAAGTAGTAGTATATCATGGGAAACCATACCACACAAGGGAAGAAAACCCAACAAACTTTTCTTATAGAGAATATCCTTGCCAAGAACCAACTCTATCTACTAGAGAAAACCAACAAAGAAGAATACTTATATCCACAAGAGATATCTCAACAATGCAACATAATCAAACCCTAGAAAAAGCGCTAGAGTATTTGGCCTCCACTAATGTATCACCAAGACAAAAGATAAACCCTAGCCAAAGTGTGCCCTTCTTCCTTATTTGTTGGATAGATGTAGCTATTGTTCTCCTCAAAACTTGCACTATAGATGAATAAGAGAGTGTGACAAATGAGGAAGGTGTCACCTTTATTTATACTAATCTGACCAGTGACTTTTCAAGCAAGGACGACTTGACTTTCTAGAAAATATATTTTATGTTTGGCTTTTTCTTCTAGAGCCGACTTTACTCCTGTAGCATTATAATTCTTCTTTGTTATTTTCTGTGAGGACGACTTCTCTTATGGGATCTTCTTTGACTTCTTGGCATCTTCATCTATAAGAAAAGTTGTCCTGGAGGTGAATACCTCTCGCTGCTACCAAAAACATCAACAATAGTTTGTATATAACTTGATTCTTGGTGTCATTGGATCGATTTTGTACTATAAGTGAAACAAATGCCTATATGTTATTTCCATTATATACCTCATAGTTTTATAAAAGTTTTTTCTGTATCTCACCCACTTCCAACACCACTCCATATGAATTGAGGACTAATTTGTCATCATTTACATATTTCATAATTTTGTCTTCTTGGGAAAATCTTATGTTCCCTCACTTTCAACCCTGCACAACATTCAACAAATGCGAAATTGAATGTTTGAAACATGTTAGCAATTATTTTTAAGAAGTACATTAATCATTATGATCACCATTTGATCCACCCAATTCCTCCCTTTACAACATTTTGATAAAGCTTTTATGCTCTTTTACACTCAGATTGCGAACGATTTTATTGGGTTTCTTCAAGTTTTTCTCTACATGATACTTATTCATCATTTAAACCTACGCATAATTCAAATATATTACTTTTGTATTAAATTTTCAAATAACTTTCCATGTTGTTCTTGGGATTAGCCAAAGAACTTTTCAAACAATTTTCAAAGAACTTTTCTCGTTGCTATAAGTTTTTTTTCCCTAATATTCTATTATCCATGTCTAATCAATAAACACCCTACATAATGAAATACACAAATTATGAAATATGTTTTAGAAACTAAGAAAATAATTTAGGCTAATTGTTTTCGGTTTAGGTGATGTACAAAATACAATAATATGAAATAGTGTGCTTAATAAAATTATACACATCGTTTCTTATTACTATACTATTTGCACTGTTAAATCTAAAAATATTTTGTTAAAAATTTGTCATAATCAAGTGGTGCTCTATATAGTAACAAATGCATTGGTGTGTTTTTATTGTATAGTGCACACCGCTATACCCAAAAATGCTTTAAAAAAATAGGCAGTGTTAAACATTGAGCTTAAATTACAATAGAAAAAACAAACCATTGCCTATTTATCGTACAATGCACATCGTAAAATACAAAATCATTTTTTGTTTTTAAATTGACAGTGAGAAGAATTGGGATCTAATGCAATGACTGGTTGCAATCCAAAAAATACTCCAAGCCCTATATACAAATACACAAAGCCAATAAATATTCAGTGCCTAAAAAGAATAATATCATTGTGAAATATTAGAGAGAGTAAAACCCCAATGCTACAGTTTGTAGCAACATAAAACAAAAGGGAAGAAATAAGAAAATTAAGGTTTGTGGTGTTGAATGTAACTATGAAATCATTCTATTTGATTGAAAATGCATTGTAAATATTAATAGAAATAAATAATAATAAAATGAACATTTTTTGAACCAAATGAGGGAAAATTTGAGAAGAATAGAATGAAATGTGACCTACAATGATCCTTTACAAATTTGGCTCTTCAAAAGAAATCTTCCCACTCCATATCCTTCCTTAGTAAATCTCTCTTGCACAAGTCTCCCCTCCAACTTTCGACAAAATAATGGAATAGTGATTAGGATTTTCTTTCATATACATACTTTTACAAAATGAAAATTCCATTGATTTTTTCGTTTGATATTTCATTGCAATGATGGTAAGTGTGTGCATTGTTAAAAAGGAAAAAACAACTCATAGTGCACCCTTCAAAATTAATCACACCAATGCACTATGTTCATTTAAATGCATCGTGGAAACATTTTATAGAAAAAATCAAAGTGTGAACCTCCACAATTAGAACTTTGTAGAGGTTCAATATCAATGCATCTCATAATTTAGCACATAGGCATGTTTAGCATGCGCGTGTGCACGTACACACACACACACACACACACACACACACACACACACACACACACACACACACACA
>SNQJ01S0000872.1:356389-395581 GCA_010110895.2 Picea sitchensis
CCCCGGCAGCGGCGCCAGAAATGTTAGCGTCGAAAGTCACTCCTGGATTGCTTGCAGGAGCAGAGCCCGACGCCCATCAGTTTTTATGTCATGGTTTAATAAATGGGGTGATCAAATGGGTAAAGACTCAAGAAGATAAAACTTTGACTCAGTAGACCGGGCCTGGTATGTATGCAGCAAGGGAGGTCTTGATCCAACTTCTGTCAGTAAATGGATTAAAGGGTGACAGAGGGAAGACTTGTGAAAAGGGCGAGCAAGACTGCCTCGGGCGACAAGCCTTCGGAAGCTTGAGGATGAAAAACTCAAAAGCCAATATCCTCTTGGTCTGGAGCTTCAAGGAGCTGAAGAGTGACTCAACTGGATCCTCCAATTCTAAGTCGTTCAACGCTACGAAAATAACAAGAACCGATTAGAAACAATGTAACTGTTACAGTGATCCAACCTACATCATCCTATAACAGCTACAACTCGACTGGATCCTCCAATTCTGAGTTGTTCTAACACAGTATACAAGAGATGGAAAAGAAGCTGACATCCATAAAGTAAGAAGTCTCAAATGCCTTATACATTAACCAGAGCGACTAGCGCTTCATCAAAACTTTACAATCAGGAGCCTTGCTCAACCATCAATCGATACAAAATACGAAGACTGAGTTTATATACTCAAGAAAATTCGCCTCACAGAGGCATGTTCATTCATCCAAAGTATGGTGTCCCTTTAGCCAAATTCGGACGGATAATCCCTGTCAGACGCCACCTTTACTGCGCATGGATCCTGCAAGGAGGGTAGCTGAGCCATTAAGTGATGAGCTAGCGTGTGCAGACTTCCCTGTCTAGTCGAGGACTTCGGCATGGTTTCTTTGGAACAACTGGCACGCAGGACCTCTTCGAGAAGACCACTTGACAGACTTTCCATTACTCACACTTAATGAATGAAAGGAGGCTTCAACCACCCGTCCTCATCTTCATTTACTCTGAGCGAACACCAGGATCAAGGGCGCATCAGATGGTGCATGGAGATCGCGATGATACCCTCTGGTACTAAACTCGGTGCCTTTGGCCTTCTTTACACAGCTTCATTTTTTCCCCAAGTAACCACGGGCTGTGGCCATGTGCTTATTCCTAAGGCGCTTTCGGCGTTCGCGAATGGGGGGGGGATAATCCCTGCCTTTTGAAAACGTGATGAGAAAAACACTGAGATAGCTCAATCTGGTGCCACGCGTCCCTCTGAGATCTGATGGCCCTGAATCCACTCGATGATATTGTGGGCCTGGGTCCTGGACACTCCCTGCACCTCATGCATCGGGATGCAACGGAGCTGATCTTCGCGCCTTGAAATCGCGAGGGGCGAAACAGCAAGGAACCTAATCGCGCGCCAGGTGTCTCCTGTGGATGAATGGCTGAGGTTGCTTCGTGATACTGTGGGCCCGACTTTGGGCGCTTTTGGCACTTTCGAGGTTCGAGGTTTCGAGATGTAGAACAACATAGAATCCTCACCCCTTGAACTCTCGAATGTCGAATCGCCGACGCGACTAGATCTCGCGCCATGCATCTTTTGGATGGACGGCTGCTATATTTCATGCATGCAGTATAGGCGCTATCCATCGCGCCTAATCTTGGCACAACTCTGGCACTAGCGATTTCCCGCCGACCATTGATATGCTCATATGGACGGATCCAGACCGTTGACACCATAATGTTGCCCGCTCGCTTGATTTTAAGTCTGAAAAGGACTTCTTCTATGCGTCGCGCTTGGGCGCTCCTCGTGCAACCTGCAGACCTGGATATCCCGATGCCGAAGACAAGTAATGTTGCTAACAGTTTGTCACCTCAAACCCTCCTCTTGTTGTTGCACAAAATACGTGAGCACGATCTATCATGATGTCCTGCTAAAACGTGGTGAAACGGTATCATCATCATTTGCTTCCATCAGCTTGCCATGATGATTGTATGATGTGTGTCTGACGTGTCCTTTTTTGGGTTTCTGGAGTCATTGGAGAAAAATCCGTGTTAGCGCTCTCACCGGCTCACTTTCTGTGGGGAGTACACTTTAACCATTGAAACCTAAGGCTTTCACCAGCTAAATTCAACTTCAAAACAGATGTTAGATGTTGAAAGGCTTTTTCTCAAATTTTTGAAAAGACCTTTTGAGGATCAATTTATTTCTAGGATAAAATCTTAAATCCTATGTTTTGACACTTCTAAATTCTAAAAATTTATATAGAATCCTATTAATGACCATGTTATCACCTACAAAATGGAGCAAATTGACTTATTCATTTCGGGAGATAACATTTGGCTCCAGCTAGGATGGATACCTCCCTGTAAGGTCACCAAGAACCTAGTTTGACTCAGTAGCCTTTATTACAACTTGAATTCGAAAATGATTTTACTCAATACCATTGGTCATGGAGTTATTGACAAAACAAAAACTGAAAAGAATATGTACAAATAAATAGGCTTTAAGGAAAGCCTCATGAAAAGTAGGGTTTCAGAAACCGCCCATTGAAAGGGCCACCTAATACTTCTTCACCTGCAAGATCTTGGAGGACAAAGGTATTATTCTACTGAACTGCTGCTATGACAAATGGACATGTCCAAAGGGCATCAAATTTTCCATGTTTCCCCTTTTTCTACCTTGCTGCATCCCATTTCAGAACCAGCTCCCCTGCTTTTAAAGTATCTATCTTAACTTTCCTGTCAAAAGTTTCCTTCATATTCATGTGGTGTAACTCTATCTTTTCCATAAGTTGCTCTCTGTCTTGCTACAACTCTACCAAGTTGCGGATCCTCCTAGTTAGATCATTTGGTGTGGAGTCAACTTCTTGTAAAAACTTTTCAACTAGCAGTGCAAGTTGAACGGGAAAGATGGTTGCAGTGCCATATACTAACTTGAAGGGGGATGTACCAATTGACTTTTTATTTGTAACTCTGTTAGCCCACAAAGAAAATTTCAACTTGGAATCCCAGCCCTTCGTATTTTGTTCAAGCAACTTATTTATGATTCTGACTAAACTCTTATTCGATGACTCAGCTAAGTCATTCCCTTGTGGATAGTAAGCAGTAGAATGTACTAGCTGAATTCCCATCTCTTCACATAATTTTACCAAGTGTTTATCATTAAATGCAGCAGTGTTATCGGTGACTATTCTCTTGGGGCAACCAAATCTAGAGAATATGTTTTCTTGCAGAAAATTAATGATGACAGTGTGATTGGCATTTCTTGTAGGAATGGCCTCAATCCATTTGGTAAAATAATCAGTGGCAACAAGGATCCATCTATGTTGATTGCTAGAAGGTGGGTGAATATCACCTATGAAGTCCAGACCCCATTGATGGAAAGGACCTGTGACCACAACAGGTTTGAGGGGAAGAGATTTTAGTTGTTGTTTGCCTGCAAACCTTTGGCACTTATCACATTTTTTCACAAATTTACACACATCTGAAAATAAAGATGGCCAATAATAACCAGCTCTCAAGATTTTGTGAGCGGTAGTCTTCCAATAGTGATGTCCTCCACACTCACTATTATGAAATTCAGTCAAGATTCTAGCTGATTCTTCTCGGTTTATGCACCTCAAGAGTATCCCTGTTGGGTTTTTCTAGAACAATAAGTTGCCATTAATGCAGAAATTTATGGATTTGAGCTTTAAGGCTCTCCCTTGTGTTTTTGTCAAATCTGAAGGAACTGATAAAGTCTGCAGAAAATATAAGATGTGGTTGTACCATTCACAGTCAGCTAGGTGAGGAGAAACCCACAATTTATCACTACCTTTGTCCTTTGAAAACTGAATATTTTTTGCATTTATACTCACCAAATTTATCTCAAGTAACTTACAATTTTCTTCTGCAAGGAGCTTGGCAAGGCCTTGACCTTTCACAAGTTTTGTTGGCTTGATCTTGACATCAAATTCAATTAACTTTTCTATCCACTTACTCCTTTTTCCATCTATGTCAGGTTGTAGAAGCACATCTTTAACTGATCTTGAAGGTACATAAGCTATTACCTCTGCTTGAAGAATGTAAACTCTGAAGGCTTTTAATGACTTGATGAGTGCATATGCTTGTTTTTCCAATGGTTCATACTTCACTTCAACATCTCTCAAGACTTTACTGAAGAAGGCAACTGGCTTCTCCTGATCATCAACATTTCTCTGCAATAGTATAGCTGCAATTGTATCTTTTGAAGCAAATGAAAAGATATAAAACTCCTTGTCAAAGTCAGGACTGATTAAAACAGGGGCTATCACAATGGCTTCTTTGATAGCATTGAAAGAGTGTTTAGCTTCTTCAGTCCATCTTACTTCAGAATTCTTTCTTAACATACAAGTAATGTTCTTTGTAAGTTCTGCAAAGTTTGTTATAAACCTCCTAATAAAGTTTATAGTTCCAAGGAAAGATTGAATATCCTTTTTAGATCTAGGAAGAGACAATTTTTTAATGGCTTCTACTCTTTTTGGGTCAATCCTTACCCCATTAGCTGAAATAATATGTCCAAGCAATTTCCCTTCTTTAAGTGCAAAATTAGATTTCTTAGGATTAAGAGAAATGCCATACCTTCGGCATTTTAGGAATGTCTTTCTCAAGTGTTGTAAATGATGTTCATGGCTGCTTGAAAAAACAGTTATGTCATCAAGATATATCAAAAAAAAATTGTCTTTCTCTCAAATGAATGCAATGTCCATTGCCCTCTGGAATGTTGATCCTGCATTCATCAATCTGAATGGCATCTTTTCGTACATAAATGTACCCCATGGAGTGGTAAAGGCGGTATTTTCTCTGTCATCCGGATGGACAGCGATATGATTGTATCCGGAAAATCCATCAATAAAGAACATCACATTTGATACTAACACCTTCTGTAAAATGTGTTCCATCTTGGGCAGCAGGTAGTTGTCTTTCCTAGAACACTTATTCAAATTTCTAAAATCCACACAGAGTCTGATCTCTCCATTTTTCTTTCTGACAGGTACAAGGTTAGCAATCTAATCTGAGTATCTGAGAGGTATAATAATTCGGGCATCCAATAGTTTCTTGATCTTTTTTTCCATGGTAGGCAGCAACATAGAACTGAAAGATCTAAGTTTCTTCCTAAATGGTTTTGTATCTGTGTTTAAAGGAATCTTGTGTTGAATTATCTCAGTGTTGAATGTCTTTAAGTCGTCATATTGCCAAGCAAAGATATCAGCAAATTATTTTAACAACTCACCGTAATCAGCCTTTTGTTTTTCAAACAGATGAGACGCTAAGTTGACATATTTAGGATCTTGTTCACTGGCTACATTAAACTGAAAGACCTATGATTCCTCTTCCTTCTTTTACAATTTGACAACCACATCGTTATTATCAAAAAGATTTTCTAAAGGGACCAATCCTTTAGGGATTTTGTTAGTGGACAATTGAACTATTTCATGTGCTCCAATTTTACTTCTGAGCTTTGTCTTCTTAGCTTCTTCATCATGTTCACTTTCCAAATCAATTTGCAAATTTGCAAACTCATCTATTACTGCAAGAAATCTAGTGAGTTCGACATCATCTTCAAAAACCTTCCAAAACTTTACATTATCAGGGAGTGATGGCCTATACTTTAATTGGATTTTGTAATTCAATTTAGGGGGTAGATGAGGTATAAAATCACAGGCTGATACAGCTAATGAATCATCCAATTCATTCATTGCTCTGGGTGTGTATGAAATTTTGAAATCTATAAAAGTATGAATTGTTGTCAAAATTTCATCTCTATAGGCTTTCAGCCTAACATGTTTGGCCTGGAAGGATTTGTTTACTTGTTGAATGATTAAGTCTGCATCTCTTTGGCTGCATTTAATCCCAGGAGCAGCGCCTCATACTTTGCAATGTTGTTAGTCACTTTAAAATCAAGTTTAAAGGACAAGTGAGTAGTTTTCTTTGAAGGATAAATTAACACCACCCCTGATCCTATTGATTCTTTAGTACAAGCGCCATCAAATAACATGGTCCAAAGGTCATCTTCTGCTACTTTTGTGGACTAAACTGCGGGCTTCCTAAGCAACAATGAATCTGGTAATGAATCATCAATTTGTAATATGAAAGATCCCATATCTGTGTCAACTGAGTAAATAGGATGGTTGGCTGGATTTTGTTCATCATTGATGACATATGCAAGTTGTGACTCACTGTATAGTCTTTTGTTTACTCCTCCAAAAACAGGGATAGTAGCATATGAGAGATCCATTTGAAGAGTTCCCTCGAGCCTCTTCATCCACGATCTTGATAACAAACATCCAAATTTAGGCGGGACCTCTACTACTACTACATCCATAACCATAGTTTTCATAGATGCCTGGGTCAAAGTTATAGCCAAGTCCTTGATCATTCCAAGACATTTAACTTTCTGAGAGTCAAATGAGAAAATATCATGGTAAGACTTGGTAATCTCTAATCCAAGCTCATCCATAATCGCCTTTGGCATTAAGTTGTGAGAGGCACCAGAGTCTAACAGACAGTTATGTAATGTTTTGTCATGAATGTTCAGAGAGATATAAAAAGGTGGAAAGATTTCATCTCTATCTTCTATCATTTGGCCTAAAACAATGGTTGGATTGTCATCATATATATTAAGAATATCAGCAGAGGGGGATATGAACTTGGGGTCAAGAGTTTTGAGGATATCTTTCTTGAATGTTTCATTCTTCATTAACTCAACCAAAGGGATGGGGATTTTAATTTTCTGTATTTCAGCCTCAACTTAACAGAGTTTTGAGGATATCTTCTTGAATGTTTCTATCTCCAACTAGATGGGATTTAATTTTCTCAGATTTCAGCCCTTGGGAACAAAAAGAATATATATTTTATCATAAATTTTACCCTATTTGAAGGAGCTTTCAAACACTTCGATGGTCATTAGGGTCCTGGATTTCTTCCTGAATTTCATTGCTGCTGTCAGGGACAACGGTCTTCTTTAGAGGAGTAGGTGTGTTTACCTTTGAAGAGGTTGTTTGTTGATTCTCTAGTATCTGATCCTTTTGCTTGACAGGGGCAACAATCTTCTTAGGAGAAGCTGGTGCATTTTGTTGGGCAGTATTTGACTTAGATCTGAGATTATATCTGTTCTTCTCTTCCATTTGAAAAAGACCATTATCAATATAAATTTCATCTATATGTTCGATCATTAATGCCTCTTCATAGTCATGTTGTGTCAGATAAGACTTCCCTGTATCATCCCCAACGCAGTGAATATTATACTCTCCATATTCTTGATAATCACCTTCATCTTTGTCCATCACAACATTTTGAAGAGGAGCCTTTATCCTCTGATACTCAGTAGGATTTCTTTCTCTCTGCAAAATCTGCATTGGTTGATTATTTCTTCTGAAGTTGTTTGGATTCTGATTGGGGTTTCTATTTGCATAACCATAAGTACCCCTTCCCTTGACAGGCTGCTTGTTTTCAATTTTGAGTTTAGATATCTCAGAGGTTAAAGACTCTAACATTTTAGCCATCTTGTCTAATTTTGGATTAGTATTGGATGAAGAGGAAACTTCATCTCTAGGCTTTATTCTATCAGTGTTTCCCTTCAACTTATGAGCAGCCAATATATTTGATTCCACTTCAAGGGAAGAATATTTCATCATAGATAGTGTAGGTGACCTCCTTTCTCTCAACAACAAACATAATTCTGAATCAAATGAATTGGCATATGTGATTTTGGCAGAGGCATCTAAAGGATTTATCTCAGCTGGTATTTGATTGTACATTCTATTGAATCTTTTAGTGAAATCAGATATTGATTCACCATTTTCTTTCCTTAGATTTCCAAATTCAGTAATATAGTACAAAAAATATCTTCTATCACCCCAGTGTTTCAAAAAGATAACATCCAATTGCTCTATGCTAGCTATTGAACCAATAGGAAGTTCTTTGAACCACTTCCTAGCATGGCCATCTAAGATTTGGACAAAAACTCGGGTCCAAACATCTTCTTCCTCAATGTTAAGGTTTTCTGCATAACTATAAAAGGCCTCTATATGTTCTTCAGCAGTCACATTGCCTTCACCTGTGAATTTGGGCATGTACTTCTGATAGTCTTCTGTCGGCATGACTGATACTAGATTTGGAAATATTAGTGGCACATACCTAGTAGTTAGGATTTGTTGCATCTTGGTCAAAGGAGGAGATGCGGCCATAATGATTATGGGTGAGAGAGGTGATAGTCTTTTCTCCGATTCCTCAGCACTGGGGGAATTTAATTTTAAAGAAGGGGAATTCTCTGATGGGAAAGAAGTCTGATATGAGGCTCTATAGAAATTTGCAAGTTGTTCAGCCAAGTTTTCTTCACCTTTAGCAGACAACTCTTGAAGAAGATGTTCTATAGCAAGGAGGCTAGTGTGAATGTTTATATGATCTTCTTCCTACTGTGAATGAAAGGACTCAAGAGAGGAAGAGATGTGATTTCTTTCTAGGGTCTTAGATGACTCTTCAACCAAATTTGAGTCTATCACTATTTCAACAATGACATTTTCCTGTTGATAAGAAATAATTGATTCTTCTACAGTGGTTACAGTTGCTTTTTCACTGACAATCTTAGTGGAAGAAGATTCAATGTTTTCTGTAGTGGATTTCTTATAACTAAAGAGAGGATTACCTTTAGTGCCTGATTTTGAAGTCTAACCTTGGAATGAGCTTCCTCTTCTGAGAATTAGTTCTGGGTTGGGCACTGTTGTGACAGGTGATTCTTGTGGATTCACCCTGGTATTGATCCTCTTTGGAGCCAGGATGAACTTGTGGAGTCACCAGATAGATAATTACAACCAATGTAATGTCTAATCTTTGTCTATCATCAAAGATCAGCTCTGTGTCGTATCCCAGGAAAGTTGAGCTTCAGTCTCGTCTCCCCGGCAACGGCGCCAATTTGTTATCGTTCCAAGAAACTCTTTGAGTTTGTAGGTCAAAGATGCTTGGTAACTTTGAAGAAAACTTGTTTTTGTGTTTTTATGTATGTTTGGATCAATGGGATAACTCAATTACAATATGGCACTAAGACAGTAAAATGAAAATCAAATAAACCAGTGCTCTCAAGGATTGATAATAAGATGATAGCTTTAAATGGGTGAGAAAACAATGTTTATAGACCAAATACAAAGTGTAGGGTTTAATAAACAATGATAAGCAACTTAATATCAAGTTATGTGCTAACCAATGAGATAACCATCATTCTGTAGCTAAAACAACTTAATAGAAAGTACAGAAGGAAAATGAGAAACTGACATCAATAGAGAGAGAAAACTGTGATTTGTATTATCCTAGTAAAAGTTTGTTTACAACATAATATAGTATTTTATCCATAATCAAACCCTAATATATGAAAAATATAGGCATTTATAGCCTTTACAGCAAGTCTGAGATCCTGGAAAATTGGATCTGGATTTCTAAATATAGAAAGCAAAAAAAACTAACTGAATACAATAGGATAATTAAAGAACTAGTTCCTAGGAATCGAACTGTCTTCTTAGTTGATCTTTGACATCTGGTCTTCATCACTTCTATGTCTCTGATGTGTCATGAAGGAAAATACACATGTCTTCAGTGGCTGGAAATATTTCAACAACTTTGAACAAAACTTTAGTTGACCAATTAAACGTTCACCCCCAAAATCTCCATGAATCTTTGATACTGAATATTTCTTGATTCAGTGATTAATCTTTTGATACTCTCTTACCCTTTAAATCACTCCAAAATCGCTCTATTCAAGCTCAACTCTTCAAAATTCTCATTCTGCAGTTTCACCAGCTATTTCGCCTTAGGATTTGCTAATTAGCTGATGAAAGCTCTGCTTTTCAACAACTGATTGGTTCTAATTTCGCCTTATGTGCTGGTGAAAGCTCTATTTTGGTCAAAAAGGAAACCTTTTATATTCAAAACTGTTGTTCGATCAAAAAATCAGTGTTTATTTGATTGCTCTCACTGCAAATTTATAGCAACCTGGGCCAGCACCTGTAAATCTGGATGTGTGTTAATTTTTTCCTTCAATTTTTTTATTTTCCTCTTCAAGCGCTTAGTTAACCACCATAACCTATTATAATCCTTTGTGATTTTCTTCTTCTTCTTTTTGTCTTTAATGCTTTCAAGTGCTAGCTTCTCAAAAGTTGCATTTGTCTTTGCAAAATTCTCTGATAAGGCTTTATATCTTGCCTTTATCACCCTTTCCAGAACCTCCTGCTGTGCTATTACCTCTTTCAGCTCCTTAATCTTTTGTGATTTCTTTGATTTCTTATTTCTTGAGGTTTCACCTTCATATTTGGGAGTAAAAGATTCACAATCCTGTGCAGCTTCCATGGGGTGCTCTGGACTTTTGATGGCTGGACTTTCATCTTCCTTTTTTGGTTCTGTATCTGAATCTGTGTATGGAAGATTTAGAACATTTGTCTTTTTCACTATGGATTTCTCTGAGTTTGTTTCAAAACATAGTTTATTTTTAGCTTTCTTGGGCTTTATGCTAGAATTTATGTCCTCTGGTGGTTTTGTGAGAGTTATCCTCCTCCTTGAGATGCTCTGAGGAGTTGACTTCTTCTTGCCTACTTTCTTCTTTTCATTTATAGGTTGATTTTGGGTCTCAAAACCCTCCCAAAAGAGAAAGTGTTGCCAAGTTCTTTCTCTTCGTCTTAGTTCTTCCAAAATGATCATTTTAATCAAGCCATAATGACAAAGAGCATTTTTTATGCTTAAAGGTTCGACTCTAATCTTATTACACACTTTGGTTAGGATCTTATGAAGAAAGAAAGGCAAATTTAGAAGGACCTTCCCTGTGAAGTGATCTAGGAGTCTAAAATGATATAACATTAACTTGTCATACTTTCCCTCTGAGGTTAAGTATAATTGAATTCCTTTGAACAGATCTTGCCATTCATCTTCAAGGTAAGAAACAAGGATGCTTTTCTTCCAGGTTATGCTTCGGAATTTTGTCTTGAGGTATACCCTAAAATCCAAGTTCTTGGTCACTGTTGTTTTAAACCAACTTTGGCCTATTCTAGGTAAGCCAGTTGCTGAAGCGATGGCAGCTTCGTCAATTATCATTTCCAGAGAGCCCACGGTAGATTTATTTCCATCGTATGACTTTGCAAAGACTTATGTTGTTGCCTGGTGATAACCTTCCTATAACCTTTCCACATATGTCATACAACCTGTGTCTAAGAACGCTTATGCACCTCTGGATAAGACTACAAAAAGGATAAATTATCTAACTCTTTCCTCAAAAGTAACCCTCCTTGCTTCCTCACCATCTGCGACTTGATCGTCAGTTGATTTGCACATGGTTGACACAGTAATCTTCTTGATAAGGAAAAGGCTGGTGCTAGTGAAAATGACCCTGTGTTGTCAATTGAAATATGAAACCTCATCATAGAAATCTTGAACACCACAAGTTCAAAATAAGAAATGGTGATTTGATGTCACTGGATGGCTGGTACTTTATCCTTTGTCTCCAATGATGATTGAGAGTTCGTCACCTCAAACCCTCCTCTTGTTATCGCACGAAATACGTGAGCACGATCTGTCATGATGTCCTGCGAAAACGTGATGAAACGGTATCATCATCATTTGCTTCCATTAGCTTGCCATGATGATTGTATGACGTGTGTCTGGCGTGTCCTTTTTGGGTTTCTGGAGTCATTGGAGAAAAATCCGTGTTAGCGCTTTTACCGACTCGCTTGCTGGAGGGAGTACGCTTTAACTGTTGAAACCTGAGGATTTCACCAGCTAAATTCAACTTCAAAACAGATGTTAGTTGTTGAAAGGATTTTTCTCAAATTTTTGAAAAGACCTTTTGAGGATCAATTTATTTCTAGGATAAAATCTTAAATCCTATGTTTTGACACTTCTAAATTCTAAAAATTTATATAGAATCCTATTAATGACCATGCTATCACCTACAAAATGGAACAAATTGACTGATTAATTTTGGGAGATAACAGGTTCTTTGGAGACCCTCCCTGTTGCAACAAGGTATGATCTGTAAACAATTGGTGGCGAAGAGTTCATCATTGATAGGGATTTGTATGTACTATGGTCACCTTTATGATGATTTGTTAGTGTCTCTTTCTATAGAACCCTCATTTCGTGACCTCGTACTCTTAGTTCCTCATTCTTTTGAGTGTGGTGATGGATTCATTGGACTAAACATCGACCTAAATCTATTGCAGGGTGGTGCAAGAAAAGAAAAAGATTCCCATGAGTCCAAAAATAGAAGAAATTTAGTGAAAAACTGGGGGGTAATACTTGTAGTTGGTAAAAATGTTTCGTGGGACCATATCCTGGATTTGACTGATACCTCTTTGGTGGGAAACTTGGTGGGTCATCACGTCTCCATGGATATTTTAAGTTCTTGGGTTTCTTAGGCTTGGAGTTGAGTCCTTGGTTACAGTCTGGTTTTTCATAGTTTGGTGTGAGGTTGATGCAACTTTATTTTTAGATCTAAAGAGGATGCCCTCCAAACCCTCAAAGGAATTTGGTTCTTTGATAATTCCCCCCTCTCCCTTAAATCATGTCACCCTTTATTTGATGCTTCCTCAAATTCCTTGGAGAGGTCCCTAGTATGGGTTAGAGCACTGTTGATGGAATTTTGGTTGGAAAAGGCCATTCAAGACATTGGGAACCATCTAGGGACATCAATATCGGTGCATGATAGATTCATTAACAACCCTAAGTTATTTGTGGTTAGGGTTTTGGTTCACTTGGATCTATATAAAGGAATATTTGAGTCAATTGAATTGGTTTTAGTGCAAAGCAAGTATTATCAACCTCTAGACTATCTTCACGTACCCTTTCAATGTGTTTGGTGCCACGAGCACAAATATATCATGGTAGATTGCCCCAATTCCTTCACTCATAAAATCTAGAGAAAGGTCTCGAAGGCGACCTCTCCAATCTTGGAAGATTCATTGCCTTTTTTTTGTTCATGATATTTGTCCTTTAAAATCTAGTGGAACTTGAATGGAAGTGATTTCTGGTGATGGCAACGAGGCCCAGGAAATTATGGTCGGATATTTCTCAATTAAACTAATAGAAGGGGATTGTTTATGCTTATAAATGGATGGCTCGGGTCCTCACTCTACTTCTCAAGGTTCCTTCTCTCCTTCTTTGGAGAAACTGCTTCCTAACTCCTATGGCGATAGGATCATCGAACAAGATTTTTTGGGTAATTCTTCCTCTCCTAGAATTTTCAACTCCATTCTGCAGATAGATATTTTTTGGGGGGGGGATTGTCCCATTTTGTTTGTTTGTTGAGAATAAGGGTGAATCCTCAATAGAAGGACTCTTATTCACCTCCAAACATTGATGACACCAAATCCTTCAAGAGCCTAGATGACCTTTCAGATCCTTAACACCCTCCATCCCTAATTATATTCAAAGGCTCATCGACCTCCCTGGTGATATTTTCTAGTGAAGGGCCTCCCTATAATATACATCCTAGGGGAGGACCTCCAAACTTGGATACAGGATGCTCATGTGGCTTAGGTTTATATGTTATGAAATAATTTGGGGGTATGTCAATGGGTAGAAAATTGAACTTGAGACTAGATCAAGAGCATGTAGTTAAAGAGATCAACCAAGGAAGAAAAAATACAATTGTAGGTTCCATTAGAGTAGTCCAAGCCTCCTCCTTCATTCCCCAATGAAATTCCTCTTTGAGTGTGCAGATTCTAGAGGGGAAGGCCAAAAAAATGGCCCTGAAGAGGTTAATTGTGATATAACAACCAAATATTGTCCTGCTCCAAGAAACAATGCAGGGAAGAGTCCCTATAGTCTCGAGATTTTCAAGGTTGTTGATAGGTTGGAGTTCTGTTTTAGTGGATTATGAAGGTTTATTAGGTCATATTATTACAGGATGGAACTATTTAGTGTCCCTTACCAACTCTTTCTCTGTTTCATCTAGTCTCTGTACATAATTCTTTGTCCTAATTTTGGGGATTCCAATGACCTTCCTTAATATTTATGGTATGAATGTTGAAAGGAAATCTTATTGGAATCGTCTCCTATACTTTCAAGTCTGCAATTCGGAAAATTTAGTCTTGGGGGGGGGACTTGAACTTTACAATGCACCATTCAAAGATATAGGGTGAGAAATCTCAATTGGACAATCTAGTCAGTTTTTTTCTCAATCGATTGGAGGAAGCTCACATGATTAATGTCGAGCCATTGGAGTCCAAGCCCACTTGGACTAACAACAGAGCAGGTGAAAACGAGATCGCGAAAATGTTGGATAATTTTCTCTTACATGAGGATATCCTACATTATGTTAATATGGTTCACTCGTGGGTGTGCAACAGTAAGTTTTCATGTCACTTTCTAATCTCGCTTGAACTAGATCTCCCTCGAAAAAAACAAGAGATTACTTTTAAGTACAATTTGGGGTGGTTTAGCCCCCAGGGTGTAAAACAATAAATGATGGAGTGTAATGTTAAGGCACTCTGTTATGTGAAATCACTTATTTAAAACCCTTGACTAGCCTTGTGTGTCGCATGAGGGAATGTGTTGGCATGCACAGGTTTATAGTGGTAGTAGTTGGATAACAAGACCACGTGTCATGTAAGTATATTCCCAACTAGTTGTTGATTTCCCCAGTCAAAAATAATTTGGGCTAGTTCATGGAGGATGATTTTAAAGATCTGGTAAGAAGAAATTGGGTTTTTTATAATCCCTCTCTTGGACTACATGCTTGTGATAAGATAGTAAATTATCTAGAGAAGGTAAAGGAGAAGGCTATGAAATAAGGTTCCCTTAGATTTCAAAATCGAGACACTCAGCTAAAGGAAGTAGAGACCTACTTGGCCCATTTGTTCGAGGACTTAGTTGGTGGAATTCTAAGTGAGGAAAGTTTGCAAAGAATTAAATATCTCGAATCAAAAAAATCTAAGCTTCTGCTAAATAGGGAACGAGATTCGAGGTTAAAAAGTAAGGCAACTTGGTTATCTATGGGTGACAATAATACCAAGTTTTTCCACAATTTTCCTTCCCATGAAGGGATCAAAAATACTATCTGAGAAATTTCGGCTCAAGATGTCTCCAAGATAAGGGAATTTGAAGGTATGGAAACTATGGTCATAAGACATTTTGAATCTTAGTTCAAAGAGCTTGTAGGTGTCAATATTGTAGAAGTTTTGAAGGTCATGTCCCTTTTCCCTGGGATGATGAACAAGGAGTTAAATGAGCATATTTACAAACCTATGACTAAGGAGGAGCTCCTTGACATTATTGGTACCCTCAAAAAGGACAAAATTCCAGGCCCAAATGACTGGATGGTTGAGTTCTTTCTAGACTTATTTGATCTTCTTGGAAGAGACTTACTTCAAGTGGTGAAGGAGACAAGGTAGTTGGGTAGGGTTTCGGGTAGCGTCAATGAAACTTTCCTTTCTCTCATTTTGAAGTTTGTTTTTCCCCATTCTTTTGATGACTTCCATCATATTTCACTATGTAAATGCTTGTACAAAATAACATCCAAGATCATCGTGGTAAGACTCAGGTCGATCCATCTCAAACTATGTGTCAATAGAACAATTTGGCTTCTTGGAGGGAAGATAAATACATGAGGCTATCAGGTCAGATCAAGAAGGGATCCATTCTATAAATGTTGAATTCCTTCTTGCAACAATTCTCAAAATCGATCTCTCAAAGGCCTTCGATAGAGTTCCCTATCTTTACCTCCATTTTCTTTTAATTAATCTTGATCCATTTTTGCCCCTAGTTTGATGGATTATGGGATGTGTCTCTTCATCCAACTTCACAGTACTTATTAATGGCTTAGGTTCTTCATTTGTTAAGGCTCCTAAGGGACTAAGGCATGGATACACCCTGTCTTCTTATCTCTTCCTACTACCAGATGAGGGGTTGAGTCGAAAAACTTTAGATGAAAGAAGAAGGATGTTGACAAGTATAAAAATTAGAAGGAACCTTGTTTTGTCTCGTCTTCTTCTTGTGGATAATGTTCATTATTTTTGCTCAAATGTCAATAGGGATGGTGCTACCCTCGTAAATATATTACAGCTCTTTAACAAGGCCACAGGGTTGGATGTGAATGTCTTGAAGTCTGTGTTGTATATTGAAAACGTAAGTGATGATCTCTTAATAGATCCAAAGGATTTTTTTTGTTTTCAGCTCCACCATGTTGATGGAGGCTTTAAGTATTTAGGGTTTATCTTAAAACCAAACAACTATGTCAAAGTTGATTGGTTATGGTTACTGGTGAAGGTTGAATAAATAATATCCTTATGGTGAAATAAATGGCTATCAATGGGAGGCAGGCTTATATTAGTCAAATCTGTCCTAGAAGCAATCCCTATCTACTGGCACACATTGGCTTCCATCCCAAAGGAGATCCTCGAGAGAATTAATAAATTTTGTTTCAACTTCTTATGGAAGGGAAGTTCAAATTATAAGGGATCTCATTGGGTAAACTGGAAGAAGATGGCCTTTCCTAGAGAAATGGGTGGTTGGTTTTGAAGGACTTAAATCTCTTTGGGAAAGCCTTAATAGCCAAAAACTATGGAGTTTCCTTTCAAAATAAAGTATATGGAAACAAATCTTAATTCAAAAGTAAATAGCACTAGATTTTTTGTTAGAATAGATAAGGATGGAGCACAAAAGTACTCTTAACACCTTAAATGATTGGAAGGCCCCGTCAATGAATTTTCCTATCTTGGGATCTTATCTGGCCTAGAAGGTAGCCGATGGATCTGATGTTAGAGTGGGAAAGGATGTAATCGTGAGGTGCAACCAGAGCATCTTCCTACCAAATGAAATCGTTCTTTTTCTCCAGAACTTGGTGAAATCCACCTTGAACCATATAGCTAAACCCGAGGATACCTCTTTCTAGAAACAGGGATGGCTCTCCCCTGAAGACATCGGATTAGTAGGTGAAAATATCCCTCTATGAAACTATTTTCTATCTAAATTGCATAAGTCACATATTTTATTGGCTAATGATAAAGATTGATTATTTGGGCCTACAATGGCGAAGGGGGAATCTCCATAGAAAAATTGGGATATAGGGAAGATATCGATCAAAATGGGGGAGACTCCAAGTGGTGGTGGAAGAAGCTATGGAAAACTGTAGCACCTTCCAAAACAAAAATTATTATGTGGATGGCCCTAAATGGAAAATTTCTTACCTAGATTCAATTGTTAAAAAGAGGGAAAGAAGGTTTGGGCATCTTCCTTTTATGTTGATCCAGTGAAGAAACGAATGAGCATCTCTTCCTAAAGTTTCAACATTTGATTCAGGTATGGTTCGATCTAGAGGAATTCTATGGTTTTTCTTCCTTATGGTAGGGTACTTCAATGGAGCCTTCTTTTTAGAGGTGGTATAAAGAGAAGAGGTTAAAAAGAAGAGATATCTCCCCTTCCTAGCAATTTGTGCCATCTGGATCGCAAGGAACAACATTACCTTCCTGGAAAAACACTACTCTCCCTTCCAATATTTGGCACAAATTTCTTCATTATTTTGTTTCTTCACTTCTAATTCCCATGTGAAAGTGTCAAGGATCCCTAAGGAGGTTTAGTTAGATCAGTCAAGAGCCTAGGAATTATTCAATGGGTCGTGTAGAGGACTGGACTCAATGGTGGGTTTGGGTTTTTCCCTCTACCTCTTAGGTTCACATGTGTTTCAGTTCAAATCCAATTATGGAAGAGGCACCAATAATAAGGGGGATCTCAAGTTGCTCTTTTTCCTTTTGAAGTTTTCTTTTAAAGTTGTAGTTTCCCTCTTTACAAGTATTGGTTGAATTCTTGCTAATAATAAATTGGATGAAAGGCCTTTCTCAGGTTAAAAACATATCACTTCAATATTTGGCTTGTGATATAAAAATGTTGGCTTCTTTTTTCCATCGGGCTGATTTCAAACACATCTACAAAGAGCAAAATGTAGAAGCGAACATTATCTCCAAAGCAAGTTTAAATCTAGAGGTTTCTACTTTCATTTTGGAAGAAATTTCCAATGGTTCTTTGTTGACTAGAAGTCAAGTAGCCTTAGATGAAATTTAAGTATCAAATTGGAAGATTGTAATATAATTAATTTAGTTGTTAGTTACAAACTAAAATACTTTGATAACTTTTACTATTTTGATCATCGTTAGTGGTCTATGAACAACTTCTACAGAGTCTCTTTTTGTCTTTTTTGAGGGTATAGAGACAATGAAAACGTTGCTTCAATGGAGGTCTTACGAAGCCTCAAATTTTTGTTCAGTGTTTTCCACCCTTGAGGAATGTATTTTTCTTTCTTCTCGAATAAAAATACAATTTTTTTCTTGGAAAAAAAAAATCACACCATCTACTTAAAAAAGGATTTCAAAAGTTTGTTTGGAGTTAGAACATTACATGCTTATATAAGTCTCTTTTATGAATGTAGACATGCATTGATTATGGTTTTGGCTCAAATGCAAGAAAACAAACTAAATAATATAAAATCATAAATTCTTTAGATTCCATCTCATTCCACTTCCTTCCAAATTCATCAAATTGAGAGAAGGCCACTACGCGAGCACAACTCAAAGAGGAAGCATACAAGCATGGTTGAATCAATCACCTATTCAATTCCCACTATGTCCCAAGTCACCAATTCAAAACCTTTATAGTGGCATTGGTTCTTCATGTATTGGGGATGAAGATAATGATATAGAGGCCGGTATGGATGATTTCTTATGGGATACTCATTCCATGTAGAGAATGGTGTTACATGCATTACAATAAGATGAGTTAGGGGATGATCATCATATCATCAATACCTTCTTTGAAAACCTAAAATACGCTTCCACCGCCCATTTTTTTTGACATGATTCAAGGTATATCCAACTAGGGACAATAATGTTATCGTACAACTTGACATCAATGCATGGTATGTCAAACATGTGTTCCTTGGCATTACTAAGGTAATTAACCAATAAGTCCCCTGTATTTTAATGAATATTTTCATAGAATCAACAATGAAAATCAATTTATGCATGCTTGATAACATTGTACCTTTATGTTTTTAACTTATTCTAGGCTACTCTAAGATAAGGTACTTCCAAGTGATATTGTCATCCCCAATAGTTATAAATAGGCATAGCAATTGTTGAAAAGGAGGCGAATATGTAGACAAAGATATATGTCTAGAATGTGGGCATGATAAGTACCATAAATTTTAAAAAAGGGGTTAACACATGTGATCCTCCTTTTAAGATAGTGAGGCACATGCCTATGATCCCAAGGGATCAAAGTCTCTTTCATTGCAAAGAATTAACTATGTTGCAGGGGTTCCATGCCTCATACAAAAGTGATCCAGGAGTTACGCATATTTGAATAGATTTAAAATCCATGAAGCATACAAAGGATACATGGCCATATAAATTCAAGGATAATGTACGAAGCCTTTGATTAAGCATAGCCATGAATGGAATTAACCCATATTCCCTCCAAAACACCAACTATTATGTTTGATTAGTGGTAGTGATCAATAACAATATCCCCCATAGTTGTTCGTGAAGAACGAACATGTTATGTTGGCTCTATTAATCCTTGGTAGAAGACAAGTGAAGAGAATGGTTGTCTACCTCTGACCATTGATTGATGAATTGATCCAATTACGAAAAGGGATATATGTTTATGATGTATGAAGACCTATGATAACATAGAGATATTTTATGACATGTGGCATATGTGCATACACCACGCACAATTATCCATGACTAGGAGTTTGTTCTAGTAAGCATGTTGATCAATTTGTTTATATCTGTAGCACTATTTGTCATTAACGCTTAATTTGGTGCAACTATCTTCTTTGGAACTAATGTGTTTTATATACAAGAACACTGCATGTGTTGTAACAAAAGGGTATCATAGATGTAAATGTTATAGACCTTTTATAAACACTAGGTGGTCCAATCATGTACAAAAGTTGGTGTACAGCTACTCAAGGGTATTCGTCCTAGAAGACCCACCTTATAGAATAGTAGCATTTTATTTCAATGATAAACCATAGAGAACTTGAATAACTAAAATATTGACATTGATAATCTGGCTTAGGGCATATGACATGGAGAAGGAGAAGGAACCTGTAGAATTATTCGATTCAAATGGGGAACCTATGTTAGATAATACTAAATTTTTTGAGACAAATGTTGAGAAAATTCCAATTTGTATCAAAAGGGAATATGTATTTTTTGAGCTACCATGTTGGGATTATCTTGAGATTTCCCACTTACAAGATCTCATGCATATATTAGAAAATGTTTCATCTTCTTTGTGGAGGCACATATAATAATAATAAAAAGTGACACGTTGAGTGTTAGGAGAGATCTTACTTCTCTCCTAATAAACATTGGCCAAGAAAATAAAGTAGAGGAGAGGTGTGTTCCTCTTAGTCCTTCAAAGAAGGTGATGTCCCATGGATTTTGAAGAAAAATTATCTTTCTCTAGCAAATGTCATATTGGTTGTGAAGTCCCTTCTTTATATAGGTCGACTCTGTGATGTTACTTCAATGTAGAAGAACATTCAATGGAGTTGAAATCACATGACTATGTAAACCTTCCAAGGTTGTGTATGTCAATTAGAAGCTTATTTTTCTATAGTGTACAGTATAATATGTTATGCACTCATAATTTTATGCCAATTAATTTTGTACATTTTTATTTTGCAGTGTCATTATCCTTTTCTCATGCATGGTTATGTGAACCATGAATTCCCCTAGGAACCTCTACATGCCATATATAAACTATCTACATTTGTATGTTGTATTACATTAAAGGGTATTCACATGGCTAGCATTCCAGGGTGGCGTCAAGAGATAGTTGAGATTGTATGTATGTTTCAGAAGGAAACGACCATGAATTTCATGGACTTGCATGTTCATATTCTAATTCACATAGTTGATGAGGTTGAATTAGTTGGAATGGTATGGTGTCATTGGAATTTCTTCTCGAAGAGGAACATGAAAAAAGTCAAGGGGTTTGTTTGACAAAGGGAAAAACCGAAGGTATCTTTGGTGGAGGGGTACATAATATAAGAGTCCTTCTATTATGTTAGTGACTACATCAAACAAATCAATGACACATGAAGTAGAGTGGTATGGGACAACCAATGCGGTGAGTATAAAAGGGAAGGGGATCTACTCCAAACAAACAGAAAAAGACTTTTGTCAAATTTCTACAAAGTCATTATTTACACTAAACTTGATAATATATATTTGATCTCATACTAATCATTTTGATTTGATGAATACATTAGTGAATTCAAAAATTCATGTAATCAATAAATTTGTTATTTATAATGCGAAGGTAGCGCAACCATGGGTCACGTTATATGAAGAGAAGAGAAGGAAATGACACAGTGATAGGGAAGAATTCAAACGATTGAATGGTGAGAGTGTGCCTTATCCCAATCACTTAAAATAAAATATGTCAATAATGTATCTCAACAATTAAGCATAGGGATCAATTGCAGTAAATCTATAATGATCACTATGAGTACATTATTCAATTTATAATGCACATTTGAAATACAACATGTATTATTGTTTTTATTAATACTTGGGTTATCAGACACATGACACTATCCTTTGTTCACATTTTTACAAGAGAATTTGTTCCCATCTATGTGCACATATGGATATTATTTTTGCACCAAGGATGTTGATGATGGACATGTCACACTTGATTGTGGTGTGGAGGTTGAATTTGACCAATATAATTCTTTCCACTATGGTCATAACCTAATAGAGGGGAAGTTAGTTTATGCCAAAATGATACAAGAGATCATGTGGGTGAATTTCTCATCTTTCCAATGTATTATTTTTATGTGCAAGTGGTAGGATACCTTCAATCGGTAGCCTGGTGGGTTAGCTCAAGTGGATGAGTGTTGTGGTTATAATGCAAGAGGTCTCGTGGTCAAGTCCTTGACCAACTATATTGTGGATATTGTAGGGCCTCACTCGATGTCCCACCAAGTTAGGTCCTATAATCAGGGCTGAAAATTTACCCCATTTACCATCCATGGATCATGGGGAAGTACTAAGAGGGTTTTATGTGAGGATTTCCTTGGAAAAAAAAGGATACCTTTGATCAGAGTAATGTAAATCAAGATTTTAATAGTGGGATAATATGTGTCAATTCCAAAAATATGTGGGATGAAAAGAAGGAGCCTTGTGTTTTCCTAAAACATTACAAACAAGGTTGTTTTAGTTGGATTTGTTGTATAGGGATTGGTGTTTTGTACTAAGACATGATCTAATATCAAAACATCATTTTGAGAAGAACAATGTTATCATGCCAAGCAAGAAATATAATGAGGGTGATCGCAACAAAGAGTGATATTTACATGTTTTGTTCATGTTATAACTCTGTAAATTCCCAGAGGTTGTTATGAGGTAAGAAGAAAATTATCAGAGGTAACCTTAACCAACCACTTTGAAACTGGAAGCTAGCCCTGCCAGTTTCAGAGAGGAATATCTCCGTGAGTTATAGATCTGTTTGAGTTTTTAAATATTTTAGGCTAGTTAGAAAGAATGTAACTGAGTTGTTTGTATTGTTTTTGAATGAAGTGGTTGAATATCAATTACGCTTCCATTGGGCTATGGGGTCTGTTTTTAAAAGATAGAAGTTAAAGACAACTTTACAAGATTCGTTTCACAGGGAAAGATAGTGCTAATGCTGGATTCTTTAGAAATAAAAATGGTGTATTGCTAAAAAGGTGAGATATCAGTTAAAACAAAAAAGCATTTAAGAATTTCTTTGTTATAACATCAGAGGAAAAACATTTAAATCTGTAAAATATTAAGAACAAAGTACACAATGGTAAATTCTGCAACTTTAACTTCTTTTAAAGATTAGATTTTTGAAAGACAATATGATAACTGAGAAAGAAAAAACTTGTATGCAAACAGAGGGAACTTCACCAACAATGGACACACGGGAATCCTGTGAAAACTCTCTTTGTATTACTGGAATAACTTCTTGATAAAAATTACAGCAACTAGAGCTTGCTCGGGCGTAAAGATCAACAACCCTTCCTACTTCTAAGTGAGAAATATTTATAATAAACGTTACAACAACCCTGTCATTAATGATCAAGACATGAAAGAGTCTGAGTCTAACTAACTAATCTAACAAGATGCGGAAATGTAGTAACTGATGATGATTTGTTGAATATCTCATGCTAATTTTGGGGAAGACCGTTGTTGAGTCATTCGTATGACCTCAACCATGTTGTACACTAAGTTGGACGTTGAGGTGGATGATGCTTTGCCTTTACTCAATCAAATCGCACAGCTCATCCCATCTCTGTGTGCTTGGGATGGTAATTTTCAATAACCAGCTGTAAACTTCGTCCATCTCGGTGTATTTAGCAAAAGTCGACTTGATGATGAAGACATACTTGATCGCATGTTGAATGTTGAGGTCATGCTACAGAGTCTCCAAGAATGCTTTTCCCATGATGTTGCCATGTATCCTTGAAAACTTGGAACTGTCTTTGGCCACAGTTGCGATCCTTTGCTTGTAATCGAATAGAGTCATTAGTTTATCATTTAGGACACGTAGATCAGGAAGACCTTTTTTCTGTAAGGCTTAAATCTTGCTAAAAAAAAATTGAACTCCAATGTCCATGTTTTGATCCTTTTCCTCCAACTGTAACATCAATCCGCTTTTAGTCAATACTCTTTTTACCTTAAGGATAGTCTATGTTCTGTCTTCGACTTTCAATTCTTCCAACTCTTCTTTGGTTTTGGAGTTCAGAAATTGTATGATCTCGTTGGTCGCTGGGGGCATCTCACCCAGCTTTGTTCTTATCCTGTCAATATCTTATCTACTCTTTAACACCAAATCATGTTTCTCTAACATGATTTGCACCATAGGCCAAATTTCATTTATGGATTTTGCAATATCTGTCCATATGTTTTCCTTAGCCTCTGCTAATGTCTTGCCTCCCACTGTTTGTTTCTGGAGCTATTGTATTTCCTTCTTAAGCTTCTATGTTGCTTGTCTCTCAACATTATATCTTGTTTGGAAAGAGGATTTGAGTTCCTGAATATTTTCAACCTATTAATCTCTGTCTCTTGAAAATTCATTTCCTCCATGGACTTTGCTAGCTCCACAGTTTTTTTCGGTGCTATCAATGGGGTTGTTGATGGAATTTTTGTTGTAGTGGTTGTTGGAACTGTTGTTGTACTTACTTCTGCAATGGGAACTGCACTGAATGGGATGAATTCCATTGGTGTCATTTGTTCCTTTTCTTTCAATAATCTTTCCAACTCTATCTCCATTTCTCTGAGTTGTGCGTTCTACTGCATGATAAGCTTCAACAATTCTTCTTTCTCGTTTTCGGCTTCAGCTACCTCTTTAGCTTGTGAATCCTCTGTTGGTGGAAATTTCAATTGTTTTCTCAAAGATGCAATGCCAGTATTCTTTTTCTTCAACATTTCCTCTGTTGCTTTAACATTTGAGGGATCATACCCAATCTTAAGCACCAACTCCTCTAAGGATTTTATTTTACTATCCTTTGCAAAAGAGGATATCTTCTCCAACTTCAATTGGGTCTGAACATTACTTAAAGACACCTGTAACTTGGTTGCGGTAGAGGAAGCATGTGCTAATGTGGAGAAAATCATTGCTCCAGTCTATTTGTGCAAATCCATATGGTCAGCTGGATGGACTTGTTTAGTGTCAAAAAAAATAGTTGACCTCTTGTAGTCAGTGATCTCTTTGGGGTGAGGCACCTATGCTTGTAGGAATGCCAGATCCATTCTTCCTTTATCTATATCAAAGGATGAAAATATTCTATGTTGTGATGTGGAAGTTTTCTTCTAGAACTGGGAGTAAGTTCTATTAGTCAACATCTAGTTCTTCTTTTTAATCATATCATATTTATCAAAGATACTTACAGGTGCAGATCCTTGTGGAGTTTGGGTGGTCATAGTTATTTTTGTCTGTTTCTTCAAAGAAGAAGTTGACACCACCTGTTGTCTTCTCTCAATCACTGTGGCAGAATAGGGCTCTTCCTTACCAGACATGTGAGTAGAAGGAGCAGTTTTGGGTTTCTTGTTGTATACCCGGAATTCTTATGTTGATACCTCAGTGATTGAAGGTGAATCATCCTTTCTTGGCCTTTTTTCCTAGGGTATCTGAGGAGTAGCAGTTGCTGAGGTAGATACTAAAAGAGATTCCTATGGCTCTAAAAATACCAGAGTATTTACTTTCCATTCTATCTGGTTCACATATTTTTCGATTTCTGGCTTGAGGGTGTGGGCATAGGGTGAAATTTTGTTCTTGGACCTCATCTCTGCAATGATCCCACTGGGGTCATATCTCCAAATAAAACTAGTGTTGAATTTCATCTCCTTCAACAATTTGTATGCCTCTTCCCCAGCAACTTAACTGTTGCAGATAAATGGGCCTATTTGTCCTTTGATCCTCATCTGTTGGTTTTTCTTCAGGGACACAAAATGGATGTCATCTGAGTTTATCATCTAACGAATATATTCCAGTGTGAATATTCGAACAGGCACATACTTAGGCAACTTGTATGGAGCTAGTTCGCACCCATACACTCTGATTTCTGTGTGATTCTGGTATAGAAACCAATCTCTAGTCTTTGCCAGATCTGAAAGGTGTAGAACTCTTTGAATTTCTTCATTTATTCTCGGTTCAGGTCTTCCACTAAGCATGCCTCCAACTGGATGGTAAAACAATTCAATGAATTGTTTAAAAGTGAACTCAGTGGAGTTTCTTCTGAGCAGCGACGTCCATAATGTTATTGCTTGAGGTTTTCCTTCCTTGTCCATCTTCTGCATTGAGAAAGAGAACCTATCCGCCTGAAAAAAGACAAACATGTAAGCCAATATGGATGAGTACCGGAACATGCCCTATGTGGTGAACTGTGAAAACTACTCGTGAATGTTCTCCACCAGGAAAGTGTTGTAGTCGAACTGAGTGGTGGATTTTTCCTCGGTAGAGAAAATGGACATAAAACCCAATATAGGCTCATCCACCCATGAATCTAAAAAATAACCAAGTAGACAACATAGTGATGAAATGACTTGGTTTCCCTTTTCTGAGAACAGGGAGGAAGGATAGGGGGGATTTGATTTGGGGAACTGAGCATCCTGTGGGAGAAAAAATTCAAATATCTGGGCTCTTTGAGGAAAATATAATTTATGGTATAACTCTGTCATGATTTTGAGATTGAAAGGGGAGGCAGATTCATTTCTGGGTATCTGCATCATCTGATCAATGGCCTCTGGCGTGATGAAGAACAGAGTTTCTCCTGATGACGAGACTATGGCTCTCTGGTCGGGAAGGTAATGAGCTTGGAATTTGAGGGCAAATTCAAGGAAATGATGGACCTGGGGAAAAAGATATAAAGGAAGAATAGACTCCCAGAGCCTGATTTCGTCACTCTGATCTAAGAAAGTGTCTTTAAGCCACAACTGCAACTCCATGAAGTCAACTTCACACCTTGTGTCCGATATCAGATGATCTTTGTCGGCCAATGGGATCTTGTCGAGGTCGACAGGAGCTCGGAAGAAAGGATTTTCCCTGGCTTCTACTTTCTTAGATTTTGGCGCCATTGTTGTGAAGAGTACCTGCAATTCAAACAAAATGTTAGTGGTAATGGATATGGCTAGATGAGGCATTGCAGAGGCGGAGGAAAATGAATCTCTTCATACGCAGGGAATGTGAATGGAATGGGAGATGAAAGAAACGGGGTTGAATTTGAGTGGATGGGTATCCGTTTGAGTGAACAAGGACAGTTCATATGGACAACGGGTATGTGGCCAGTCATAAATGGCCAACAGGTTGTTTAGAGCGTGAGAGTCGAGGGGGTCTGGAATCTTCTGTGGACCGTTCAATTACGTGCTGGTGGGATGGTCATAGATCTGAGCGCACATCTTAAACATATTTTTGGACCCCCCCCCCCCACTGTTAAAGGTCGAACGATCGGGGGGGTCCGAAATCTTTTCAGAGCCGTAGATCTGGGCGCTCACCACTCAGTCGTAGATTTAGGCCTGATCTTTAATTTTCCAAGGCACGATTCAACATATGGCACGGGACTTAGGCTTAATGTCGTTTTATGGGTTTTGCGCACTGCTTCTTCTTCTCTTTATCACCATGGGATTAGAAAAACACTTCATCATCCAAAATCTTGCATTTTTCATCAATCATCATACATATTTATTAAAAAGAAATTGTTTAACCTATGTCCTACCCTACATCATTTGCACCTTTAGCCCAGCTTAGACTGTTTGACTAAGAAAATACTCTACCTATGGGATATTTGACCAAGATTAGGCTGTTTGGTCAAATTTATTCACTAACTAACCTATCATCTTGACTAAGATTAGACAGTTTAGTCAAGATTATTCACTAAGACTATCAACATCAATCTAAAATGACTTGGCCATGCTTAAACTGTATGGACCAAGCCATTGTTATTGCATGGGGCTTCATTTAATTTCTTTTATGCCCTCTTTTATTCTTTTCTTGTTTTCTTTTTCTTTTTCTTTTTCTTTTCTTTCTTTTTCTTTTTCTTTTTCTTTTCTTTCTTTTTCTTTTTCTTAATGCAGTAGTCTCTGCAAATCAAAAACATTGAAGGGAACAAAAATACAATCGACAGTTGATCCTATAAATTATAGGGTTATAACAGTGGCTCCACCTGGGGATGGTATCCTCCTTGCGAGATGCCAAGAATCTTGTTTCTTATTGTCTTGAAAGACTTCCTCTAGAGTTTCTTTTGCTTCCTGACTTGCTTTATTTCGAAACTTTGATGGCATTATTCAATGTCTTAGGGCCTTCTCCGCGGGCTTCAAACACTTGAACAAAAACACCTACGCCTAAAAGACTTGTAAAAGAAATGATATATACAATGGACTGGAAAGTTGATCTCTCTACTGAGGTGGCAAGTAATGCTTCAGCATCCTACCATTTATGGGTCCCCCTGGTAGGTCTGATCTGTCACGATTGGCAAGTAAGAAAGAATTATTTCCTCTGAAGGTCTGAATGGTGTAAGGACCCTTCCACAAGCTATCGAACTTCTTCTCTAGATTGCATTAGGTGGATCATTTGATTTATTATTCACTGGACATCGTTTGGTTCTTCTTGTGTTTCCTACAATAGTTTCATGACCGGGACTCCTAATGAAAAGGGAAAAACTGCCTCAATGTCATACACCAATTGGTATGGATACATACCAATCGATCTTTTGGTGCTAATTTTGTCAGCCCAGAGTGCGAAGAACAACTTATTATGCCATGATTTCTTGTTTTCCTGCAGTGTCTTTCTGAGAATGTTCACCAGAATTTTGTTAGAAGACTCAGCTAACCCATTTCCCTGTGGGTAATAAGTCGTCGAGCGTCCCAAAGTAATATGATATTGATTACAAAAATCTATGAGCCTTTTGGATATGAAATCCGTTGCATTATCAATTATAATTTTTCTGGGGCATCCAAAATGAGACAAAATTTTAGTTTATAAAAACTTGATGATGACAGAGTCAGTAGCTTGCCTGCATGGTACAGCCTCGATCCACTTGGTGAAGTAGTCTGTGGCCATGAGGATCCATTTATGTTGGCCCGAAGAGGGGGGATGTATTTCACCAATGAATTCTAGCCCCCACTATTGGAAAGGAGATTCAACAGAGATGGGTTTCATTGGGAGTGCCAGAAGTTTCCTTTTCCCTTCAAAAATCTGACACTAGTGGCAAGAAGTAACCTTCTGGTGAACGTCAATAAACAGAGTAGGCCAATAAAACCCAGCTCTCAGAATCTTATTAGTTGTGGTCTTCCAGCTCAGGTGCCCACCACAGTCTCCTGTATGGAAATCTTGAAGAACTTTGTCAGCTTCATATTTTAACAAGCAGTTAAGCAAGATACCGCCAGGATCTTTCCAATAGAGATTGCCTTCTAAAATACAAAATTTAAATGCTTTCAATTTAATAAATCTATATTTGGTCTTAGTCAAACCTGGAGGATCCTATAAATTGTGGAGTACAAAAATGAGGTCTGCATACCAAGGGGAATTTAAGAATGCCTCTTTTATGTTTGGAGTCGCCTCCTCTTCCGGTCCATCTACTGCAGCCAAAAAGTTAATATCTAAAGCATGGAAATTAGACTCAGCCAATAGTTTGGACAAACCCTATCCTTTGATCAGTTTAGTAGGTTTTATCTCAATGTCATATTCCATAATGACCGCAATCCATTTTCGTCTTCTGCCATCTGGATTATCCTGGGTTAGAATATCCTTCACCACAACATTAAGGACGTAGGCAATTGTGTGAGAATGAAGAATATAGACCCTAAAATCTTTTATAGCCTTTACCAGGGCGAAGGCTTGTTTCTCCATAATGTTATAATTCAACGTTGTGTCTCTTAAAGCTTTGCTTAAAAAGGCTATAGGTTGCTCGTACCCTTCGTTGTTTTTCTGCAACAATATTGATGCTATAGTGTGCTCAGATGCGAACGAGAAAAGATAAAAATATTTGGTATAGTCTAGGCTAATCAGAACTGGAGCTTGGGTGAGCGCATGTTTCACTTGCTCAAATGACTGTTTGGATTCAGCGTTCCATTTGATTTTTGTGTCCTTTTTCAACATATTGATAATATTCCTGAGAAGCTCGGCCAAGTTTGGTATGAATCTTCTAAGGAAATTTATTTTTCCAATGAAAGATTGCAGTTCTTTGATGTTCCTAGGGTGTTCGACCTTCGGGATAGCTTCTCTCCTGATGGGATCTATTTTAATTTCGTATTTTGAGATTATGTGTCCCAGCAGTTTAGCTTCCTCTAACCCGAAAAGGATTTTCTTAGGATTTAATGAAATCTCAAATTTCCTACATTTCTCAAACACACGTCTGAGGTGGAGCAGATGTTCTTCATCGGATTTGGAGTAGACAGTTACATCATCCAGATAAATGACTATAAATTTCCCAGTCTCATCCACAAAGTCAATATTCATTGCTCTTTGGAAAGTAGCTCCAACGTTCATCAAACCGAAAGGCATCTTCACATACATGAAGGTACCCCAGGGTGTGGTAAAAGTTGTCTTCTCTTGATCTTCCGAGTGGACCAGGACTTGGTTGTAATGAGAGAAACCATCCATTAAGGAGATCCTACTAGATCAGACCACCCTTTGTAAAATATGGTCCATTTTGGGTAAACGGTAATTGTCTTTGAGGGAGATTTTGTTCAGATTTCTGAAATCTATACAGAGCCTGATCTCGCCAGTTTTCTTCCTAGTTGGAACTAGATTAGAAACCCATTTGGAAAACCTCGAGGGGACTATAATCTTGGCATCATACATATTCTTGATTTCTTTCTCTATCAGGGGAAGCAACTTGGGATTAATTCTCCTAAGTTTATGTCTGAAAGGTTTATGTTCTTCTTTTATGGGAATCCTATGTTGTATGATGCTTGTGTCATATGATTTTAAGTCCTCGTAGGCCCAAGCAAAAACATCTATATATTCCTTAAAAAGTTCAATGTATTTTCTTTTTTTCTCTGGTGGCAGTGATTTAGACAGTTTTATCATTTTGGGGTTTTCTTTTGTTCCTATGTTGCAGTCTTCAACCTCTTTACCGCTAGCTTCAATTTTCGATTTTTTGGCTACATCGTCAAAATCAAACAAGTCTTCCAACAGAACTAAACCTCTAGGTAACACATTATTTTTCAATAGCAGGATATCATAATCTACATCATTTTCATTGATTTCTTGAGTATCTATTGTATTTACACTACCATTCCCAAAAACAGATTTATTTACAACTTCTTCATCCTGTTCTAAATCTATGTTCGTACATTTGAAATAATTTTTACATTCCAGGAAATCTTCAATTTGATCGTCATTTCCAAATACCTGCCAATATCTGATATTGTCAGGAACCTTTGGTCTCCACTTCACCTCCATTGTGTACTTGCGAGTGGAACGAAAAGGGATTTTACAGGTAGTTGCTGACGTGGCCAGTCCGTCTGCGAGTATATTTTTTCCTCTATACATCACTTGCAAATCAACCTCAGTAAAGCATTGGAGAGCATCCAAAACAACGTTTCTATAGGCTCTAAGTCTAGGATATTTTGTTGCATACTCTCCTTTGATTTGCTTGATAATTAATTCAAAATCACCCCTTACCATTATCTCCTTAGCACCAACTTTCTTCAATAATTTCAGGCCGAGCATTAAAGCCTCGTACTCAGCTATGTTGTTAGTACATTGGAAGTTCAGTTTATAGATGATTCTCGGAGTACTTTGATCTGTGGTTATGCATCCACACTCCGGCCCCAGCTCCTTCTTTACTCATAGCACCATCGAAGTCCATGCTCCAGAATTCTACTAGCAGATCCTCATTTTCTTCAACCATGGGGTTTCTCACTTCGACAGAAGCTTTATCATCCTTTGAATCAGGTGCGTCATCCTCCAGTTGTGCGATTTGTTCCTCAAAGTCACCATCGTTGTATATTATAAAAGAATCTAGATCAGAGTGTGCAGAATATAGTGGGGTAGTTGTGTGGCTTTTCCTGGCTACTGGCCATATACTTCATCAGTGTTTCTCTGTAAAGTCTTCTCTATTGACCGAAAACTGGAATGGTGGCGTAGGACATATCTAGTTGCAGGGTTCCTCTCAATTTAGCTCCCCAAGACCTTAATAGCAACATACCATACTTGGGGGAATATCTTCCACGACAATGTCCATCACCAAAAATTTCGCCGGAATTTGAGCCAAGGTGATGCATAAGTCTTTAATCAGGCCTATACATTTGACCTTGCTGAAGTCGAAAGAATGCAAATATTTGTAGGGTCTAGTGACCTCGAGTCCCAACTTTTCCATCATGGCTTTGGGCATTAGGTTGTGAGAGGGACCTGAATCCAGCATAGAGTTATGTAATATCAGATCGTGGATATTTAGGTTGATGTAAAAAGGAGCCACGGTGCCATTATCAATTTGACCATCAACTTCAGGACTGAACAGGAGCTCAGGTCGATCATCGACAAGGTTTACTATGTCAAATTGGTGTACAGATCCAACATCCAAGGCTTTGGTACCTATATCAGGTTCGATGCTTAAAGATTTCATCGCCTGAGACCTATAAGAGTTCTTATTCATCAGCTCAGATAAGGGAATAGGAATCTTCAATTTTGCTAGTTCCCCTTCGAGGCTGAAAGGAATGATGGTTTTGTTTAAACACTGTACTTCTGATTTATCAATAGAAACTCTATGGACAGGTGCACTTGTTTGAATGGTTGATGAAACTTCTATTCAACTTGTTCTCTTAAGGATTTCTGGAGTTTTTTGCGCAAGAGATTCAGCGTCATTCCGCTCAGGGGTTTTCTTGGGCATGTTTTCTGAGGTTTTCTTGGTTTCAACAACCTTCTTTGGAGAGTTCTCATTAGACTTCTTGCTTCTCAGGTTATACTACCTGTGAACCTCCATTGTGGCGTTCTCAAAGGCTTGTTGTTCTGTTTTCTCGGCTTCCTCATTCACCTATGTTTGTGACAGGAGAAAGATTTAGTGTTCTTCCTGGGTGAGAAAAATAGATTCATGATCGTGATCATGATCACCCATTAGATTTATATGAGCATCATCAAACTCCTCAATAACTTCCTCCCCAACATCATCATAGTTTCCCTGGAGAGGTGGTCTAATCTGTTGATCGGGTCCCCGTTGTTCCCGTTGATCCATAGGATCTCTTTGTCTAATCTGGGGTGGATTTATCCTAAAGTTTGGGTTTCTGATTTGAGGGGTGGTTTGGTTCTCCCTAGGTGGGTTCCTGTCAGTTATGGTGAGTCTCTCCATCATTTTCTCCATAGCTCTGGCTAGAGAATCTAATTTGGCATCAGATGAGGAAGTAAAAGGTTCTTCCTTGATGGTGACCCTCTTTTTTGTTCTCTGCCTGGCTCTTCTGGCCAAAATGTTTGCTTCTACACTAACGTCACTTCTTTGCATGTCTTCCAAAGTTGTTTCGTTTCTCTCCCTTAATTGATATGAAATGTCAGCGTCAAAACCATCAGGGAACTTTATTAATGCCAAACCTTGGGGTGGTTTGATTTTAGTCGGGATGGCATTGTATAGATTGTTGAAACGAGTGCAGTAATCCTGCACTGTCTCTCCTTGGTTCCTTCTGATGTTCTCATATTCTGACAGAATCTTGAGAGGGTTTTTCTTTACCTCCCACCTGTCAAGGAAATTCCTATGAAAACCAACAATATCAGTAATGGTAGCAACACGCAGGGTTTTGAACCACTTTTTAACTTCTCTTGTCAGACTTTGTGCAAATAACCTCATCTTCACATCGACTTCATCCACTTCCTGCAGGTCAAAGTAATCGCTCATTTTGTCAACATGTTGTTGTGCATTTAAAGGTACAGAACCATCGAACTGTGGAAGTCTAGTTTGATAATCTTGGGGCATGTCATGTAAAGGAGAAACCAATACCAATGGAGCATATCTTGTCACCATGATTGGTGGAGGAGGCTGAACAACAACTTGTGTGACAAGAGAGGAAAAGCCTAAAGATATAGAGGACGAAGGGCTTGGAGGAATGGAGTAACCTGGTGTAATTTTAGCAGAAACTACAGCGATGGTTAAAACAAGCAGTTCGGCGGACTGCTGAAGATGGAGCTTGTCTAAGGCCCGACCAAGGTTTGCTACTAGGTATTTGAGCTTATCAGTCTTGGAGTGAAAGCGTTGCTCAACTTCATCTCTAGGAGAAAGTATCTCAGGGGTCCTGGGATGAAAAACGGTTTGGTCTAAGAACGTTTCACTGACAAAACTGTCAGATTTTGTCCTGAAAAGACTTGTTTGAAAGGGTATCTCAGACTCAAGGTCTGGAAGAACAACTAACTTTTCTGGGGTGGAAAAAGACCTCGGAAGTGGGTTGTTACTCGAAATTTCTACAGTACCTTTCTTCCTAAGTAGTCTTTCAAGATTATCTATTACTTTTGTAGGTTCTGGGTCAGGATGAGATCTGGTAGAAATTATTTTGGGAGCCAGAACTATTGATTTTATTCTACCTTTGGAGACTTTGGTTATTTATGTACAAACTTTAACAACCTATGAACATTATTTCTAGGTAAAGATTAGGGTTTGTGATTTTTTTTTTTCTAGAAATAAAGTCGTCTTTGTTCTAGGAGAAAGAAAACAAGGGGTGGAAAGTTTGTTTCAGTTCTTCCCCATTGGAGTCACCATTTATGTTATCACTCTATAAATTCCCAGAGGTTATTATGAGGTAAGAAGAAACTTATCAGAGGTAACCTTAACCAACCGCTTCGAAACTGGAAGCTAGCCCTACCAGTTTCAGAGAGGGATCTCTCCGTGAGTTCTGGATCTATTTGAGTTTTTAAATATTTTAAGATAGTTAGAAAGAATATAACCTAGTTGTTTGTATTGTTTTTTAATGGAGTGGCTCAATATAAATTACGCTTCCATTGGGCTATGGGGTCTGTTTTTAAAAGATAGAAGTTAAAGACAACTTTACAAGATTCGTTTCACAGGGCGAGATAGTGCTAATGTTGGATTCTTTAGAAATAAAAATGGTGTATTGCTGAAAAGGTGAGATAAAAGTTAAAACAAAAAAACATTTAAGAATTTATTTGTTATAACATCAGAGGAAAAACATTTAAATCTGTAAAAGATTAAGAACAGACTACACAATGGTAAATTCTGCAACTTTAACTTCTTTTAAAGATTAGATTTTTGAAAGACAATATGATAACTAAGAAAGAAAAAACTTGTACATAGACAGAGGGAACTTCACCAACAATGGACATGCAGGAATCATGTGAAAACTCTCTTTGTATTACTGGAATAACTTCTTGATAAAAATTACAGCAACTAGATCTTGCTCGGGCGTAAAGATCAACAACCCTTCCTACTTCTAGGTGAGAAATATTTATAATAAATTTACAACAACCCTGTCATTAATGATCAGGACGTGAAAGAGTCTGAGTCTAACTAACTAATCTAACAATATGTGGAAATGTAGCAACTGATGATGATGTGTTGAATATCTCATGCTGATTTCGGGGAAGACCTTTGTTGATTCATTCGGATGACCTCAACCGTGTTGTACACTGAGTTGGACGCTGAGATGGATGATGCTTTGCCTTTACTCAATCAAATCACACAGCTCATCACATCTCTGTGTGCTTGGGATGGTAATTTTACGTAACCGATGGTAAACTTCGTCCATCTCGGTGTATTTAGCAAAATTTGGCTTGATGATGAAGACATACTTGATCTCGTGTTGAATGTTGAGGTCATGATGCAGAGTCTCCAAGAATGCTTTGCTCATGATGTTGCCTTGTATCCCTGAAAACTTGGAACTGTCTTTGGTCACAGTTGCGATCCTTTGCTTGTAATCGGACAGAGTCATTAGTTTATCATTTAGGACACATAGATCAGGAAGATCCTTTTTCTGTAAGGCTTCAATCTTGCTAAAAAATATTTGAACTCCAATGTCAATGTTCTGAGACTTTTCCTCCAACTGTAACATCAATCCCCTTTTAGTCAATATTATTTTTACCTCGAGGATAGTCTATGTTATGTCTTCGACTTTCAATTCTTCCAGCTCTTCTTTGGTTTTGGAGTTCAGAAACTAGATGATCTCGTTGGCCGCTAGGGGCATCTCACCCATCTCTGTTCTTATCCTGTCAATGGCTTGTCTACTCTTTAACACCATATCATGTTGCTTAAACATGATTTGCACCATGGGCCAAATTTCATTTATGGATTTTCCAATATCTGTCCATATGTTTTCCTTAGCCTCGGCGAATGTCTTGCCTCCCACTATTTGTTTCTAGATCTATTGTATTTCCTTCTTAAGCTTCTTTGTTGCCTGTCTCTCAACATTATATATTGTTTGGAAAGACGATTTGAGTTTCTGAAGATTTTCAACCTCCCTTTTCAACCTATTAATCTTTGTCTCTTGCAAATTCATTTCCTCCATGGACTTTGCTAGCTCCATAGTTTTTTCCAGTGCTGTCAATGGGGCTGCTGATGGAATTTCTGTTGTAGTGGTTTTTGGAACTGTTGTTGTACTTACTTCTGCAATGGGAACTGCACGCAATGGGATGACTTCCATTGGTATCATTTGTTCCTTTTATTTCAATAATATTTCCAACTCTATCTCCATTTCCCTGAGCTGTGCATTATGCTGTATGATAAGCTTCAGCCATTCTTCTTTCTCGTTTTCAGCTTCAGCTACCTCTTTAGCTTGTGAATCCTCTGTTGGTGGCAATTTCAATTTTTTTCTCAAAGATGCAATGTCAACATTCTTTTTCTTCAACATTTCCTCTGTTTCTTTAACATTTGAGGGATCATACCCAATCTTAAGCACCAACTCCTCTAAGGATTTTATTTTATTATCCTTTGCAAAAGAGGATATCTTCTCCAATTTCAATTGGGTCTGAACATTGCTTAAAGGCACATGTAACTTAGTTGTGGTAGAGGAAGCATGTGCTAATGTGGAGAATACCATTTCTCTAGTCTGTCTGTGCAAATACATCTGGGCAGCTGGATGGACTTGTTTAGTGTCAAAAACAATAGTTGACCTCTTGTAGTCAGTGATCTCTTTGGGGTGAAGCACATGTGCTTGCAGGAATGACAGATGCATTCTTCCTTTCTCTGTATCAAAGGCTGAAAATAGCTTGTGATGTGTTGTGGAAGTTTGCTTCCAGAACTGGGAGTAAGTGCTATTAGTTTGTGAATGATAGATGCATTCTTCCTTTCTCTGTATCAAAGGCTGAAAATAGTTTGTGATGTGTTGTGGAAGTTTGCTTCCAGAACTGGGAGTAAGTGTTATTAGTCAGCATATGGTTCTTCCTTTTCTTCATATCATATTTCTCAAAGATGCTTACAGGTGCAAATCCTTGTGGAGTTTGGGTGGTCATATCTATTTCTGTCTGTTTCTTCGAAGAGTAAGTTGACACCACCTGTTGTCTTCTCTCAATCATTGTGGCATAGTAGGGCTCTTCCTCACCAGACATGTGAGTAGCAGGAGTTTCTTGTTGTATACCCGTAATTCTTCTGTTGATACCTCAGTGATTGAAGGTGAATCATCCTTTCTTGGCCTTTTTTCCTTGGGTATATGAGGAGTACAAGTCGGTGAGATAGATATTGAAAGAGATTATTGTGGCTCTGTATCTACCAAAGTATTTACTTCCCATTCTGTCTGGTTCACATATTTTTTTATTTCTGGCTTGAGGGTGTGGGCATAGGGTGAACTTTTGTTCTTGGACCTCATATATGCAATCATCCCACTAGGGCCATATATCCAAATAAAACTAGTGTTGAATTTCATCTCCTTCAACAATTTGTCTGCATCTTCCCCAGCAGCTCGACTGTTGCAGATAAATGGGCCTATTTGTCCTTTGATCCTCATCTGTTGTTTTTTCTTCAGAGACACAAAATGGATGCCATCTAAGTTTATCATCTGATGAATATATTCCAGTGCGAATATTCGAATAGGCACATACTTAGGCAACTTGTATGGAGCTAGTTCGCAACCATACACTCTTATTTTCGTGTGATTCTGGTATAGAAACCAATCTCCAGTCTTTGCTAGATATGAAAGGTGAAGAAATCTTTGAATTTCTTCATTTATTCTCGGTTCAGGTCTTCCACTAAGCATGCCTACAACTGGATGATAAAACAATTCAATGAATTGTTTAAAAGTGAACTCAGTGGAGTTTCTTCTGAGCAGCGACATCCATAATGTGACTGCTTGAGGTTTTCCTTCCTTGTCCATCTTTGGCATTGAGAAAGAGAACTTATCCACCTCAAAAAAGATGAACATGTAAGCTAGGATGGATGAGTACCAGAAGATGCCCTCTATGGCAAACTGTGAAAACTGCTCGTGAATGTTCTCCGCCAGGAAAGTGTTGTAGTCGAACTGAGTGGTGGATTTTTCCTCGATAGAGAAAATGGACATAAAACCCAATATAGGCTCATCCACCCATGTGTCTGAAAAATAACCAAGCAGACAACAGAGTGATGAAATGACTTGGTTTCCCTTTTCTGAGAACAGGGAGGAAGGATAGGGGGTATTTGATTTGGGGAACTGAGCGTCCTGTGGGAAAAAAAAATTCAAATATCTGGGCTCTTTGAGGAAAAGATAATTTTTGGTATAACTCTGTTATGATTTTGAGATTGAAAGGGGAGGCAGATTCATTTATGGGTATCTGCATCATCTGATCAATGGCCTCTGGCGTGATGAAGAAAAGAGTTTATCCTGATGACGAGACTATGGCTCTCTGGTCAGGAAGGTAATGAGCCTGGCATTTGAGGGAAAATTCAGGGAAATGATGGACTTGGGGAAAAAGATATAAAGGAATATTGGACTCCCAGAGCCCGATTTCGTTGATCTGATCTAAGAAAGTGTCTTTTAGGGATGACTGCAACTCCGTGAAGTCAACTTCACACCTTGTGTCTGATATCAGATTATCTTTGTTGGCCAATGGGATCTTGTCGAGGTCGACAAGAGGTGGGAAGAAAGGATTTTCCCCGGCTTCTGCTTTCTTGGATTTTGGCGCCATTGCTGTGAAGAGTACCTGCAATTCAAACAAAATGTTAGTGGTAATGGTTGTGGTTGGATGAGGTGTTGCAGAGGCAGAGGAAAATGAATCTCTTGATACGCAGGGAATGTGAATGGAATGGGAGATGACCGAAAAGGGGTTGAATTTGAGTGGACGGGTATCCGTTTGGGTGAACAAGGACATGTCCGATGGACAATGGGTATGTGGCAAGTCATAAACGGCCAACGGGTCGTTTAGAGCGTGAGAGTGCAAAATGAAGGACGTCTGAAGTGTACCTATGGTCGACATGTGCACTGGTGATTGGGAGGCGAATGGGAAAGATATGACCTGTAACGGTTAAATGGATGGGACATGCTGACGAGGTCATGACGTGGAACTTACAGAGGGTGGTGGTGAATCATAACGCTGATAGGTAGTAAAAGTTTGGAGAAGGGGAGTTTGGACATAATGAGGTGACGCCACATTGCGATGGGGCCTGCCTGAATTTGTTTCATTCCAGACCCCCCCTTTTCAGTTAAAGGAAGAACAGTTAGGGCAGTCCGGGATTCCCTATTAAACATTGATCTAGGCGCAGTTGGATCAGTCGTTGATCTGGGCGTGTTCTTTAACATCATGTCGGACCTCCCCCCCTCCATTAAAAGCAAATTGGTTGGGAGGGTCCGGAATCTTCTGTGG